>CM049581.1:32882083-33417083 GCA_027123335.1 Amphiprion clarkii | reverse complement strand
AGTTGTTGGAAGGTGGAAACTTTAGAAGAGTTTGTGACTTTGAGGAACACCAGAGGAATAATGTTCTCATTTAGTATCACATTCCATGATGTAAGTGTTCAGTGCTGAACTCCTGATGAGCTTGTTGGACTGGATCTTGTTTTATGTGACAATTCCAATCAAACTCTTGCTGCAGAGTTTGTAGTGAAAATGTTGGTCTAGCAGAGGATGGTTTCGATCCATCGACCTCTGGGTTATGGGCCCAGCACGCTTCCGCTGCGCCACTCTGCTTCTCTGGAGTCTCCATGGGACTCCAATTAGAGATCTCCTGATGATCAGATCATGTTTGAAATTGGAGAAAGGGTGAAGATAAAGTAAACCTGAGTTTGTCTGCAGCCTCCAAATCACTAAATCCTCACTGCTGTTTAAAGAGGGCAGATTTGTAGATTGCTGCTGTTTAGCAGGAAATGAGCTACAAGTTCAGCAGTCAAACTGCTCCTTTCTCTGAACGTCTGTGATCAACTTTGGTAAATGATTCAATAGACTGTGGGTGTTTCTGCTCTCACATGTCTTGATATTTGCAACTTTAATGTCAATATTCTCACCTTAAAAAATAAACTCATACGCTGTGAGCAGGGTTTGAACCTGCGCGGGGAAACCCCATTGGATTTCAAGTCCAACGCCTTAACCACTCGGCCATCACAGCTTGACATTTGGCTCTCCGTCTGTCTCTCTGTGTGGCGCTGTGATGGACTGGTTACCTGTCCAGGTGAACTCTGTCTTCACCCTAAGCTGAGATAGACTCCAGCCCCCACAGCTCAACAGAGGATAAAATGGTGTATCCATGATGGCTGGATAGTTTTTATTCATATGTTTCTGTGACAGATGACAAGTCATTTTGCTCTACAGACTTTGATCAAACTTTAGGGGTGATATAATAACAAACTAGTATGTCCCAGTTACATGTCTACTTCATAATACCGTACATATTTATAAGGGCAGCTGTCTCTTTTTACAATCTGTATGTTACCTTTTTGAAGACAGAAGATCTGAATAGAGTGGAGGAATCCACATATGTCAGACTGGATCAGTCATCAGTAAACAGAGGAGGGAGCTCCAACACCACTTATCAGACACCTGGAACTCAGTGCTGAGGTCTGTCACCACAAAGTTTCACCATCATCAACATCTGGAGTCACTCCTGATGTTATAGATTGATATCTTTTGTTGTGTAAACCAGCAGCTCCACAGTAATTATTTCTGTTATTGTTTGTTTCACAGCCGTTCACACCTGCAGACAGGTGAGTTCTGGGTCATCTATGGGCCATCAGCCATGTGATCTGTAGTGACTGTTTACATCTGAAACTCCCCATCAGTCATTCAGAACTGAGGAAGCCTCTTGGAGGATGATGAAATGTTTTTAGAAACATAAAGAGAAGTCCAGTCTGTTTAGTAGTTGTTGGACGGTGAAAATTTTAGAACCGTTTGTGACTTTGAGGGACACCAGAGGAATAATATTTCATTCTCATTTAGTATCACATTCTATGATGTAAATGTTCACAGTGCTGAACTCCTGATGAGCTTGTTGGACTGGATCTTGTTTTATGTGACAATTCCAATCAAACTCCTGCTGCAGAGTTTGTAGTGAAAATGTTGGTGTAGCAGAGGATGGTTTCGATCCATCGACCTCTGGGTTATGGGCCCAGCACGCTTCCGCTGCGCCACTCTGCTTCTCTGGGTTCTCCATGGGACTCCAATTAGAGATCTCCTGATGATCAGATCATGTTTGAAATTGGAGAAAGGGTGAAGATAAAGTAAACCTGAGTTTGTCTGCAGCCTCCAAATCACTAAATCCTCACTGCTGTTTAAAGAGGGCAGATTTGTAGATTGCTGCTGTTTAGCAGGAAATGAGCTACAAGTTCAGCAGTCAAACTGCTCCTTTCTCTGAACGTCTGTGATCAACTTTGGTAAATGATTCAATAGACTGTGGGTGTTTCTGCTCTCACATGTCTTGATATTTGCAACTTTAATGTCAATATTCTCACCTTAAAAAATAAACTCATACGCTGTGAGCAGGGTTTGAACCTGCGCAGGGAAACCCCATTGGATTTCAAGTCCAACGCCTTAACCACTCAGCCATCACAGCTTGACATTTGGCTCTCCGTCTGTCTCTCTGTGTGGCGCTGTGATGGACTGGTTACCTGTCCAGGTGAACTCTGTCTTCACCCTAAGCTGAGATAGACTCCAGCCCCCCGTAGCCCTACACAGGATAAAATGGTATTTAGATGGTGGATGGATTTTATTCATATGTTTCAAGAGACTTCTTGGATTGGATCTTGTTTTATGTGACAATTCCAGTCAAACTCCTGCTGCAGAGTTTGTAGTGAAAATATGGGTCTAGCAGAGGAAGTTTCGATCCATCGACCTTTGGGTTATGGGCCCAGCACACTTCCGCTGCACCACTCTGCTCTTTTTCATTCCTTTTTGTAGCACACTGCTGTGATGAGGCTGTTGGTGTTTTCTGTGAACAACAGAGTCAAGCTAATGTTCATTTTGTAGTGAAGTTGACTTAGCATGGGACTCATTTTGGCCAAATCAAAGTAAAACTCATGCCATTGATTATTTTAGTAGATTCTTAGTCATCCAGGTCATGGTAAATGTAGAAGCTTCAGTAAATTCAGCAGCGCTCTTCAGTGCTAAAATACCTCCTTCTAACGCAACATCCCAGGAAAGGAAGGTAGTGGCATCACCAGACAGAGACAAGAGTATGGCCATTGACTTTATGGAGGAATAAGTCAAAAACATTGATTTGCAGTCTAAAGTTTGAACTTTCTGTTATTTTGCTGCGTTTTTTGCTTTCTCTTTGATGAAGGTTAATTATTCCTGATTCCTTCAGTCTCAACTTCTTTCTGTCTCCTGTTTTCATCAGTGCTGAAGATAGTCTGGAGGGGAAAAAGCAACGAGAAGCAGCATGAAGGTGTGACCAGAACTAACAAGGTGAGTTCCTTCACACAGGTGTGAGGTCTGACAAAGCAGAATGCTAATGGGGGATGACAAAATAAAAACAAGAATACAAGAAAACTCAAAAACCAAAACACAATACAACAATGAAGTACAAGTTCAGCAGTCAAACTCTTCCTTTCTCCCCTGAGCAAGTTCTGATGCTCTCAAATGATAATACATTTTTACTGTTACAGTTGAGCAATTGTAATGTCAACATCCTCACCTTAAAGAAGAAACTCATGCGCTGCAAGCAGGGTTCGAACCTGCGCAGGTTCATTAGTTTTCATTAGTGCTGAAAATAGTCTGGAGGGGAAAAAGCAACGAGAAGCAGCATGAAGTTGTGACCAGAACTAACAAGGTGAGTTCCTTCATACAGGTGTGAGGTCTGACAGAGCAGAATGCTGCTGGGGGATGACAAAATGAAAACAAGAATATCAGAAAACTCAAAAAACCAAAACACAATACAACAAAAATGTACAAAGTCAACACCAAAGTTGTGTGTAGATCATTTAGTAGTTGTTGGAAGGTGGAAACTTTAGAGCAGATTGTGACTTTGAGGAACAGTGTTTTATTCTCATGTGACACATTCTATGATGTAAACGTTCAGCACTGAACTCCTGATGAGTTTGTTGGACTGGATCTTGTTTTATGTGACAATTATAACCAAACTCCTGGTGTAGAATTTATAGTGGAAATGTTGGTCTAGCAGAGGATGGTTTCAATCCATTGACCTCTGGGTTATGGACCCAGCACGCTTCCGCTGCACCAGTCTGCTCCTCTGGACTCTACATCTAGGAATGCACATATGCCAAACTGGAGCAGTCGTCTGTAAACAGGAGGGAGCTACCGTCGTGGTAGAACAACTTCTTCAAACATGATCTGATCATCAGATCTCTGATTGGAGTCCCATCCAGAGGCCAGAGGAGCAGAGTGGCGCAGCGGAAGTGTGCTGGGCCCATAACCCATTGTAATTGGGTTGAATAGACTCATGCTCTGTGAGCAGGGTTTGATAAAATGGTGTATAGATGATGGATGGATAGATGGATTTTATTAATATGTTTCAAGAGACAATTGAGCAGAAACTGTTCCTTACAATTTGATGATCTGAGATGGAATGGAACCCAATTGTGTTTTAATATAAAACCAGCAAAATCAAAATTCCCTGGAGACAAACTCAATGTTTTTCTTTAATTTTATAATGACAAATCTTTTAGGGCATTTTATATATACTTTAAATATTTTTAAATATTTAGTACATTTTGTTAATATTTTTCAGACATGTAAATAATATTTTCAGACATTTTAAAAATATTTTCAGTAAAATAATTTGTAGTCTGGGTTCAAACTCAGTCACTGCAGGCTGTTTGTAATGATATAATATGGAACCACACAAGCAGCTCCCTGAAACACTGAGCATATGTGGAGCTGTGTGATTCCTAGCCTGTGCCAGGAGGACGGGGGAGACAGAAGGGGAGACAGAGAGGGAGACGGAGGGGGAGAGACCTGGATGACAATCAGGGACATTTTGTTCTGATGTTAGCGTACAGACAGAGCAGGTGGCCTCGGCACACTCAGCCACGTTTCCACCACTTCAGAGGATGGAACATCCACAAACGTAAACCTAACCTTCCCTAAAGCTTCCTCTAAACCTCAAACCTCACTAAAACAGAACAGATTTCTTCATGGACGCCTTCCAGGATGAATGTGTGAATACAAATTTATCCCCCCAACCTGAGTGATGTAAATACTCTGAAACAGACGCGATCCAAACCCCCGGTGAGGTGGCAGACGGCAACCGCGGCCGTGTGAAGAAGGAACAAAAACACGAACAAATATCATCAGAAAACCTCCAACAGGTGTCGAGAGGTTTCACTGGATAAAACACAACTGAATCAGTCACAGAAAGGCATATTTTATTAATATTTTCTAGCATTTTATTAGTATTTTATTGACACTTGAATATATTCGGGCATTTCACTAATATTTTTTGATATTTCAATGCTATTTTCAGTCATTTTATAAATCTTTTAAGACATTTTATTAACATTTTATGACATTTTTACATTTTCCAGACATGTTATTAATTTCTGACATTTTATCAATATTTTCCAGACATTTAATTTGTATGTTTTTGGAATTTTGGGAATTTTGTTAATATTTTGGAACATTTTGCCAATATTTTTGGGCCTATCAAGAATATTTTCAATCATTTCATGTATCTTTTAAGGTATTTTATTATTATTTTTATGACATTTTTAGATTTTCTTGACATGTTATTACTTTCTGACATTTTATCAATATTTTCCAGACATTTAATTTGCATGTTTTTGTAATTTTATTTACATGTTTTGGACATTTTATTAATATCTTTTAGACATATTCATGCAATTTTCATGCATTTTATTAATCTTTTGGGGAATTTTATACATACTTTCAGGCATTTTATGAATGTTATGAATTAAATAAATGAATATTAATACATTTTATTTATTTGTTAGAATTCACTATGAATTTTATTTTATCTTATTTTGTGATCATTGGATATGTTTCTATTTTGTGGGGTCATTTTACTAAAATTTTTGGGCATATCAGTAGTATATTCAGCAATTTTATGAATCTTTTAGGACATTTTATTACTATTTGTATGACATTTTATTATTTTCCAGACATTTCATTTATATGTTTTTGGAATTTTGGGAATTTCGTTAATATTTTGGAGCATTTTACAAAATTTTTTGGGCATATCAATAGTGTTTTCAGTCATTTTATAGATCTTTTAAGACTATATTTTTATGACATTTTTATATTTTCTAGACATGTTCTTACTTTCTGACATTTAATCAATATTTTCAATCGTGTTGCAGTTTTGTTGGACATTTTACTCATATTTTTGTCACATTTTATCAATATTTCTGAGACATTTTATTAATATTTTCAAACATATGTATATTTTTCAGGCACTTAAATGACATTTGTGGACATACTGATATTTTTGAGACATTTTAATTATATTTTGGACTTGTTATGAATATCTTCAGACATTTCACAACTCGCTTTGAATGAACAGGTCACCAGTAAGTCGTTGTTTAGAGATCAATCGATTATTAAAACTGTTTCATGATGTTTTGATCAGTTTGATTAATCGGCTCTAATAGATATCAGGTGTATGAACAGTTGAGATTTTGGTATTTCTGTGCAGACACATTTTCTGCTTCTGGTCAGGTTGTTTGTTAATGTTGTGGCTGTGATGGAAGCTGCAGCCTGTAGGGGGCGCTAGCAGCACCTTCCACTGATGGACCTGTTTGTGTCCGGCTCATTTCCGTGTATGAAGTAATTGCAGCTCTCACTTAACCCTCTGTAATTCCCATTATCCCCTCGGCGGTAATTGGATGTAAATGTATTCAGTTTCTGAGAATTAAACCTGAGAAATTAGAAAAGCGTCGAGCGTCGCTTTGTGTTTCCTCCACCGTGACAGGCTGCCGTTTGTCCTGTTTTCATTTACATTTCTGCCGCATTCGCTGCTCTTTTGTCTCCTGATCAATGTGGATTTTTCAGGCGTTTGTTTGTGTTTTCTCCAGCACAGAAACGTTCCATCTCAGTCACACATTAACCTTCTTCAAGCTAAAACTCTCTGAATATAGTTTACATTTTACCCGAATGCTGCACAGAAAATTAGAAATACTGAGTCCAAAGTCTGTCCTGGAGAAGGAACAGCTGCTGTCTAACGTTTACTTCATATTTATTTAGTCTGACAGTAATACAATAAATGCTTTTTCAAAGGCTTCTCTACTTTTTCAGCAATACAATAAAAATATTTTATACCAAAGACAATTTGATCCAATATTAACTTTAAGTAAATACCAGAAATACTATAAAAGTTAGTAACTTTCATACATAAGATATTTGTAGAGCTGCAATGATTAATTAATTAGTCTTCAGTTATTAATAATCAGTCTCTGATTCCACATTAAAATGAGTATCTTTGGGTTGTAAACAAATTGAGACATTTCTCATCAGTTTTTGCACCTTTTTCTGACATTTTATCATGCAAACAAGTAATTAATGAATCCAGAATATTTCAACAAATTAATCAACAATGAAAATAATCGTCATCCACACAGCTCACTCTGTTTTAGTTTTAAACCCAGTTATGTTTAGTCTGGACAGTTTCAGCTTCATGAAGTTAGTTTGACCTTAACTAAGTATGTAACTGACATATTAATTAATAGTGTCCATATTTAATAATATTTTAAATAGCTGTTTAGATCTTATGCTTAGTTTTAGATGAAAGAAAGAGAGAAAGAAAGGAAAGAAGGAAGGAAGGAAAGAAAGGAAGGAAGGATGGAAAATAGAAAGAAAGAAAGAAGGAAGGAAGGAAAGAAGGAAGGAAAGAAAGAAAGAGTTAAAGGATGGAAGGTAGGGAAAGAAAGAGGGAAGGAAGGAAGGAAAGAAAGGAAAGAAGGAAGGAAGGAAAGAAAGAAAGGATGGAAGGAAGGAAGGAAGGAAAGGAAAGAAAGAAAGAACCGTGTCCTTCCTATTTTTGCAATTTTCATGCATTTTATTAGTCTTTTAGGGAATTTTATACATACTTTCAGACATTTTATTGTGGTTATTTATTAAATAAATAGATATTAATACATTTTATTCATTTGTTAGAATTCATTATGAATTTTATTTTATCTTATGTTGTGATCAATGGAAAAGTTTCTATTTTGTGGGGTCATTTTATGAATATTTTTGGATATATTCATGTTTTTGGGATTTTTTACTTATATTTAACAGTGTTTTATCTACATTCTGAGCATTGTCTTAATATTTTGGAGCATTTTACTAATATTTTGGGCATATCAATGGTGTTTTCAGTAATTTTATAAATCTTTTAGGACATTTTAAAAATGTTTTATGAAATTTTTTATATTTTCTTGACACGTTCTTACTTTCTGACATTTTATCTATATTTTTGATATTTTGTAGACATTTATATGTTTTGGGCATTTTCTTAATATTTTTGGACATATTCATACAATTTGCATGCATTTTATTTAGCTTTTGGGGAATTTTATACACACTTTCAGACATTTTATTATTGTTATTTATTAAATAAATGAATATTAACCCTCGTGTTGTCCTGCGGGTCAAAATTGACCCGTTTTAAAGTTTGAAAATGCGGAAAAAAAAATATTTTCACAGTGAAACTTCTGATGTCCACATTTTCAAAAGTTTTGTCAAATTTTTGAACATTGTTTCGTGGAACAAAAGGAATGTAAAAAAAATGTTTCTGGAAGAACATTCACAAAAAATCAACCAAAATCCAGCAAAATTCGCTGGATTTTGGTAAATTTTTTTGTGAATGTTCTTAAAGAAAATATTAGAGGTTTTACTGATATATATGGAATCACTTCAGACATTTTTAGGATTTTTTTTGAATATTTTTACTCATTTTTTGAAAATATTTACAAGAATTTTCTTTCCAAATTTGGGGGATTTCTTTTTTTTTTTTTTTTTTAAATAAAATTTTTAAAGGAAACTTTTAAGGAATTATTGAATTTTTCTTCCTGAAGGTTTTGCAAATTTTCTGAAATTTGGGGAATTTTTTTGCTGAATTTTTGGGTTTTTTTCAGACAAGGAGACTATATTTTTTGGTGCCTGTAAATGAAGACAACAGGAGGATTAATACATTTTAGTCATTGTTCGTCTCAACTGTACGCAGCTTTACACAGATATTTGATTTAAAAATCTTGCTCATAATGTAAAAGCTGTGCAGAAACACAGATTCACTGAAACCAGAATTTAATTAATTTTCCTCTAATTGATGAATCACTGCAGATACATCTATTGTAAAGATACATGTTTGCGTTCAGGCTGCTGTGTCGTTTCAGAACATAAAAGCCAGTAAACTGCTGTTTCCGTCCATTTATCTCCATTTATTATGTATGATAAGTTTTCAGACTGACTGTTCTGCTTCGTCAGAGAGAGTACACCATGTATACCTCCTCTCCTGTTGCCTCTCTGTGCCTCTCACTCTCCCTCTCTCTCTCTTTCCCAGCTGCCGTCAACTGAAGTGGGAGACGAGAGAAACATTAACGGCAGGAGGAGACACGGTGGGAGGATGAGGAGGGAGAGAGGAAGGCAGGGCGTCTGGCGGAGATGAGAGTATTTATAGGTGGAGGCATGAGGAGGTAGAACGGCAGCCGGAGGGAGGAGAGAGGAAGGTACAAAGAGAGGAGGAGAACCCAGACACAATAAGGAGAAGACAAAGAGGAGAGGAGGAGGAGCAAGGCACCATGCTGAGGAGGAAGAGGAGCGTGTCGTTCGGAGGCTTCGGCTGGTAAGAGCACCTTCATCCTTTCACACGCCGCCTTCACACTCCGGGGAGGTTGTCGAGTTCATTTCCAGCCCGAGCTGCACTGAAGTGACATCACTGTGACATCACGGTTACATCAGCTCAATCCTCTCCCAAAATCTATTTATCACAACAAGCCTCTTTTTGTTTTCTGACTCGCTTTGTTTGAGACTTTCTTTGGATGGGCTTTGATTGGAAACTTCTTTGTTGTCGTCGTTTCCAGCCAAACAAAAACTGTTGAGCTGCTGGTTAATAAACAACTTTGTGTACGATCAGGAATTCAAATGATGTGAAGCTTTGCAGCACAGAAAGCTCAGATGGGCTGCAGGTGTCTGTCTGGATCATTTACATGAAACTTTGTTAAACAGGCAGAAATATGCAGTAAGTGCACAGAGGTCACAGTTAGATGTGATCTACATCCAAAGAGAATAAAAATTAACTAATATTGATGAACATCAGTCCTCTAAATGCTGAAAAATTGTCTGATTTGTTCTGGAAAAAAAACCCACAGCACTGAACTGACATCGCTGTGACATCATGGTTGAATCAACTCAATCCCCCCAAAAATCGAATTAGTAAAATGATCTGTTTCTATTTTCTGACCTGCTTGAGGATGAGCAGATACCTGAGTGTTGACTGCGTTAAAATTTAACTTGTTTTGAATGGGGTTTGGTTGGAAACTTCTCTGTTGTTGTCGTTTCCAAAACAAAAACTGTTGAGCTGCTGTGGTTAATAAACGACTTTGTGTACGATCAGGAATTCAAATGATCTGAAGCTTTGCAGCACAGAACGCTCAGATGGACTACTTACATGAAGCTTTCTTTGTTAAAGGAGCAAATTGTTCACCCAGTCAAAAACACATAAAGACTGATGCTCCTTAGTCTTCTAAACCCCAAACCACTTATTTTACGTTTTAATTTTTTAATGACGGGGTGGCAGTCTGTTTTCCTTTTGACGCGAAGCTATCTTTTTTGGTAAATCCTTGACAAGAAAAGCCAAGCCGAAATGATTTAATGTTGAAAAGCAGTGAAAGGGGAAAACCTCCAGACTTTTTATAATCTCTGTACTTGTTGCCTCCAACACTTCACAGTTTTTGGGACAGTTTGTCGTCTCCTCTCTGCAGAATTAGTGACGGTTGGTTTAAACGCTGCGGCTTCGACGTGATGCTTGCCGTTGTAGATCTCTGGAGGAGGAGGAACCAAAGCGGATCGCCGGTTCGGAGATGAATGTAAAGTAGCTGCTGAGCGTCGCCGTCGTTCTCGCCTCAGTAAATCTGTCAAAACTCCCTGTGACCAGAATACACAAACGAGCCTGGAAACTCTGACACAAGCTGCTTTTCAATCATTCACTGCTCCTGTTTACCTTCCTCCCCCTGCCAACAGGCCTCCTTATACCCTTCACCTACTTCTTATGTCCTTTCCCTATCTCCTTCTCTACCTCCTTATACCCTTCAGTTACTCCTTATATCCTTCACTTCTCCTTATCTCCTTTCCTTACACCTTCTTTCCTTCTTTCCATCCTTATTTCCTCCTCTACTTCCTCATATCCTTTTCTTACTCCATCCTTCCTTCTCTACCTCCCTATCTACCTCTGTATGTCCTCATGTCCATCTTTACCTCCTTATCTCCTTCTCCCCCTCCTTATCTCCTTTCCTTGCTCCTGCTTTCCTTTTCCAACTCCTCATCTCGTTTCCTTAGTTCATCTCTCCTTCACTCCATCCTTCTCTGTCTCCTTATCTCCTCTACCTTCTTCTGTCCTTTCTTCACTCCTTCTTTCCTCCTCTACCTCCTTTTCTCATTTCCTTAGTTCATCTTTCCTTCACTCTCTCCTTCTCCACCTCATCTCTTTCTCTACTTTCTTAACTCTTTACCATTCTTAGTTTGTCCTTCCCCACCTCCTCATCTCCTTTCCTTACTCCTTATTTCCTTCCCCACCTCCTCATCTCCTTTCCTTACTCCTTATTTCCTTCTCTACCTCCATATATCCTTTCCTTATTCCTTCTTTCCTTTTCCACCTCCTCATCTCCTCTACATTTTTCTCCTTTCCTTACTCCTTCTTTCCTTCTCTACCTCCTTATCTCATTTCCCTACTCCTTCTTTCCCTATCTACTTCCTTATCTCCCTTCTTTACTCCTTTTATCTCCACCTCCTCACCTCCTTTCCTTACTCCTCCTTTCCTTCTCTACCTCTTTATCTGCTTCTATACCTCCTTTTGTCCATCTTACCTCTTTATCTCCTTCTCCCCCTCCTTATCTTGTTTCCTTACTCCCTCTTTCCTTTTCCATCTCCTTATCTCCTTTCTTTACTCCTTTCCTTCTCCCAACTCCTCATCTCTTTTCCTTAGTTCATGTTTCCTTCACTCCCTCCTTCTCTGTCTCCTTATCTCCTTCTCTACCTTCTTCTGTCCTTTCTTCACTCCTTCTCTCCTCCTCTACCTCCTTTTCTCATTTCCTTAGTTCATCTTTCCTTCACTCCCTCCTTCTATACCTCCTTATCTCTTTCTGTACTTCCTTAACTCTTTACCTTTCTCCTCATCTCCTTTCCTTAGTCATTCTCTACTTTCAAACTTCCTCATCTCCTTTCCCTACTCCTTCTGTCCTTCTGTACCTCCTCATCTCCTTTACTTTCTCCTTCTGTCCTTCACCACCTCCTTATCTCCTTCTCTACCTTCTTAACATTTCTTCTTTTGTCCTTCACCATCTCCTCATCTCCTTTTGTTACTCCTTCTTTCCTCCTGTCCATCTTTATCTACTTTCCTCCTCATCTCATTCTCTACCTCCTTATCTCCTTTTCTTACTTCTTCTGTCCTTCGTTACTCCTTCTGTATTTCCTTCTCTTCCATCTTCTCTTCTTTCATGACTTCTCCTTTCCTTCTCTACATCCTCATTTCCTTTCTTACCTCCTTCTTTGATTCTGTTTCCTTCTAGACCTCCTCCTCTTCTATACTTTCCCCGTCTTCGTCCACATTGGTTCCATACCTCCTTCTCCATCTTTATATTGTTTCTTCCTCTCATTTATGTCCTTATTTCCATCTAAGCCTCCTTCTTTCCTTCCTTATTTCCAGTCACAGCTCCCTCCTTGAAGAATCCTCGAGTCTGGGAGTTTGTGCATCCAATATTTCCTTACATAACACCTTCCTTCCTCCTCCTCCTTCGTCCTCCCTCATCATAATACAATAACAGATGGTACACCCTCACAGATTACCTCGTGCAGCCTCCTCCGTCCTGCCAGTGTTTAGACCGAGCCGGATAATAGAGTTGCAGTATTAAATAATGCAGGAACAGCTCGGGGGCAGCAGGAGGAACAGTTTATATTAAACCCACCTTCACTGTTTTCCACCTTCTCGCTTTAATTCCACGATCTGGATTAGATCAGGAAGTGTCGACTCAGCTCTCCTGACGTGGATCTCTAAAGTTGTGTTAATGTTAATCCGGTTATTAGAGTGTGAGCTTCCATTTTCATGCTTTTTATTACTTCAATATGTTATTTATCACCAACCTCACATATAATTGCATTTAAAACTGTCCTCATGAGGATAAATAAAGTTTTAATGAACTCAGTAGACTAGAAATGTGCCTTAAATTAGTGTAGACATTGTATAGATTGTATTTTTTAAATTTTATTAAGCCATCTTGTGTATATCAAGCCTAACTTCACCTACAGACACAGGAGGTCCTGGACTTACATCGGAGTTCCGTTGCTACGGTGTGACGTGAGTCGATTTTCGTCCTAAATTGGAACTCTGGTGAAAATGTAAACGTCGTAAACCGAAGCCCTATTGTATATTTCCTTTTGGTCCAATACAATTGGACTCCTACTACAAAAAAAGTCTTTAAATGAACTTATAACAATGAATAAAAGTCTCTCCACCTCACTAAATTGCTTTTGTGCAGAATCAAGAAATTCAGTTTCACCAACTTAATGTAAACGTTGTTTATTTAGTTTGAGTCAACTTATTTTCAAGGGTTTTGTCCAGCTTCATTTAATTAAGTTGGGCCAGCTAGTTTAATGCTGAAGTAACGTTGGTTAAAAGACACTAGAGCACAACTCTTAATTTTCTATTTTTAGGATTTATTGCATGATAACGGTGTCATTCTGCACAGAAGTAATTTTTGAGTTCCATAGAGGGGCAGGACTTTATTCAGTGAAAAATGGACCAACAGTGAGGAAAAAAATGCTGCAGGAGCAAAAATAAAACCACCCAGAAACTACTCAGGCCTCAGATAGGTTAACAAAACTGAAATCCTAAAATTTTAGCAACTTTTTGCTAATATTATCATAACGTTGCGTCAACAATCACCAATTGACTGATGAGATCCAACATCATTTTCATGGGAACTGAATTTTATTTTGTCTGCTTTCTTAGAAACTATTTTCCATCGCTGTTATGCTTTATAGCCTTGTGGCGCTGGTTTAAGCACTGGTTTAAGCGCTGTTTAATTGCTTGATTTATTGCTTGGATTTATGACCAGACACTTGACCAATTTAAGGTGGTCTTAGGCCAAAAACAAGATGCTTGCTGTCAGACACAGTCAGAAATATTGTGGATGGAAAACACCAAAATAAATGTTTTCAGCACAGAAAATAGATAAAGACTTTGCACTAGACAAGTACTCATATCGAGTTTTTGCACTAATATGTCAGCTTAATATTTGTATCTGTGTGAGCGATGAAGCTCGTAGGTTTTTGAACAGCAAAGGAAGAAATGTTTGTTCCCTTCATTTGCTCTTGTGTCTTTCCAGGAGCTTGTGCTGCCAGATTTTTGTGATTTTAATTCACAGTATTCTTGCTGTGCATCCAAACCCATTTAAGTCTGTATTATAGTGAGCATCTTTACTGTTTACCTGTAAATGAACACCTGTGTTTGGACTGCAGTCTGAGACAAGGTGGCGTGCCTTCACTCAGCCGTCGACCATCTTTGTGTGATCATGTGGTTCGTGTAGTCAGAGTGTGAGAGCAGATTTAGCAGCATGATGTGTTATTTATGACCTTTGGGACTTGAGTTTTTACAGAGTCATCATACATACAGGCTTTTAACGCCAAGGTCGATCGCTCTCTCTCACTTTCCATTTCTACGTTACTACTCTCCCGTCTTACCTCTTCTTGTTTCCTCTCGTCTGGTTTCCTTTCCTCTCCCACCACCTTGTTTTCTCCTCTAATGTTAAACTGAGGTGTTCATGTTTTTACAGGTGAGGCTCAAACCTTTCTAACACGTTCAGTTTGTTCTCTGTTTGTTTACATCACATTCAGATTTGAAATCGTTGCTTTTGTCGACTACAATTTTGTCCAAGAAATGAGGAATGTTTGCCACAAAAATAAATGTTTTACAGAAAACAACAGAAAACAAACCTAATAAATATGACACAACCTGAGGAGAGATTACATAAAGGGGGCGTTATGTAACAGGAATTTTTTTTTTTAAATAACTTTTTGAGTGAGATATGAAATGTGGGGCAAGAGAGCAGAAGAATAACATGCAGGCAAGGTTGCGGCTAGGAATAAAGATAAAAAGATAAGATAAAAGTTCTTTATTTCTCCCCATGCCAGGGGAAATTTAAGTTGCCCCCAATAAATTATTAAATGAGAGGTTGCATTTTGTACATGCCAAAAACAAAAAATGACAGAACATATGAATAAAAACTGGTATGTTGGTGGTAACATCATGATGTGAAGCATGGAGGTGGCAGCATCATGATGTGAAGCATGGAGGTGGCAGCATCATGATGTGAAGCATGGAGGTGGCAGCATCATGATGTGAAGCATGGTGGTGGCAGCATCATGATGTGAAGCACGGAGGTGGCAGCATCATGAGATAAACATGGTGGCGGCAGCATCATGAGATAAACATGGTGGCGGCAGCATCATGACATGAAGCATGGAGGTGGCAGCATCATGAGATAAACATGGTGGCGGCAGCATCATGAGATGTGTTGTTTGTCTCCTACATGTAGCTCAGGTGGGTTCAGATCAGCTGACTCATCAGTGTTCCAGTTTATAGTTATGAGAAACTTTTGTGTCACTTCAGCTCACTGTTTTCTATTTTTATTTATTCCTTTCATTCATTAGTTTCTGGTTTTTATTTGTGCAATTATTTATTTATGTATTTATAGGTACTGAAACTATTTAGTTGTTTTAATCATTAAATATTTTCAGCAAAACTGTGAAACTGTCCTGGTTCCAGCTTTTCAGAGTTAAATATTTATGGGTTTCTGCCTCTTTTGAGATATTAAACTGAATATTTTTGGGTTTTGGACTGTTTGTTTGGACAAAACCAGCAGCTTTAAGAAGTTTCTTTGGTAAACTGTGAAGAAAATATTAGAATATAGTTACATTTGATCGTTTCTTTTCCATTTTGTGACTCGTTCTGTTCACTATGTGCCGTTTTATGGCTGCTTTACCCTTCCGTCCTGAACATGTGTGATGTAGCGTCGCTGCAGCACTTTAATAAATAGGGTTTTTATTGCGGTGAACCTCTGAGATCACACCTCTCCCTCGCCCGGGTTACTAAGGTTAATAGACTATGCAGATATAAATCTCTTCCCGCGCCCCAGTAATGTTCCTGCTGTTATCTCGGCGTGTTGAGTGCTGCACATATTAACAGCATGTCCTCTGTCTGTGTCTCTGCAGGATTGATAAGTCGACGGTCAGCGCTCTGAGAGCTCGGTGAGTAACAGCGCCGACCAAAACCCTCCGAATCACACCGACAGACTGGTTAAGGTCTGTCACTGCAAGAAAAAAATAGCAGCAACACAAACTGAAATGAAACACACATATATTTTTTTCGTATTATACGATTAAATTAGTTATTATGTTAGTTTACTAAAAATGTATGCTACCAATTGTTAAGTTGGACTTTAAAATGGCTTTCATTGCATATAAAACTCACTAGAAGTTGTTAAATCCCACAAAAATAACAAACTACAAACTGTTGCTTTTTTGAGTCGAAACGTCTTTTTAGAAAAAAATCTAAATTATCTGATTGCAGCTTCTTAAATGTGATTATTCACTATGGAAGCACTAAATTTGACCGAGTTAAAATTACTCTATATTATTTAAAGTTGCTCCAAAGGAGTTAAAGTTGCTCTATATCAATTAAAGTTGCTCTATATTAGTTAAAGTTGCTCTATATTAGTTAAAGTTGCTCTAAAATGAGTTAAAGTTGCTCTATATCAATTAAAGTTGCTCTATATGAGGTAAAGTTGCTCTAAAATGAGTTAAAGTTGCTCTAAAATAGTTAAAGTTGCTCTAAATGAGATTTAATTGTTATTATTAGCTAAAGTTGCTCTATATTAGTTAAAGTTGCTCTATATGAGGTAAAGTTGCTCTACATTAAAGTTACTCTATATTAGTTAAAACTGCTCTAAAATGAATTAAAGTTGCTCAAAAATGAGTTAAAAGTTGACCTACACTGACGTTCAAAAGTCACCCAGATAATTCCATGGTTTCCATGAAACTCCCACTTCTATCCATGTGCTAACATAACTGCTACAAGGGTTTTCTAATCATCAATGAGCCTTTCAACACCATTAGCTAACACAATGTAGCATTAGAACACAGGAGTGATGGTTGCTGGAAATGTTCCTCTGTACCCCTATGGAGATATTCCATTAAAAATCAGCTGTTTCCAGCTACAATAGTCATTTACCACATTAACAATGTCTACACTAGATTTATCAATCATTTAATGTTAACTTCATTTAAAAAAAAATAAAAAACTGCTTTTCTTTCAAAAACACGGACATTTCTAAGTGATCTTAAACTATTGAATGGTAGTACACATATATATAACTTCGAGGCAACAAAATTCAAAATCCAGTGAGTCTGATTTGCTTCCATAATTTTCTGGTTTCTTTCTTCTGGGACAGTAAACTGAATATTTTTGAGTTTGTGGACAAAACAAGACATTTGTCATTTTGGTCTGTGAAAACAATCGACATTTTTCACCATTTTTCTGAAATTTCATAGATAAAATAACGAAACGATTAATCCAGAAAGTAATCAACAGTGAAAATAATCAATACTTGCATTCTCTAAAAAATTAGATTTGGATTCAACAAAAAAAATATTAAGAAAATAGTTTGCATCAATATTTTTAAAACATCTTCTAATGATGTTCAACCAACAAACTATATTGATAAGAGATATTTTTAATTACAATTTACCTTAAGATTGGTAGGATAAATGCCAGTTTTTGCTTGTTGTAAATACTTTATCCAAGTACTTTAAAAGATATTTTAAAATGTAACATATTTAATTACAATATTCATGACAACATTTAGAAAAATAAGTTGTTTGAAATAGATTTTCTTGAGTAGTATTTGGTTTTTAAGAAATCAATTAATTCACCCATAGAATTTAGTCTGATTAACATTTTTTTTTTTAATTTTTTGCTGCAGTTGTGTATTTAAACACAAAATATTACATGCATGAAAACAACAAATTTGAGTTTAATTTACACACACAGTATTAAAGTCGATGCAATTATTAATTTTACCAACATTTTAAATATCCGTAGTTTATGATTAAACATTTTCAAGTAAATCAGAGATGCCCTCTGGAGATTTAAGGTAGAATAACCCGGCAGAAAACAGAAAGGCAGCGGAAGATTTTATTTATCAATACATGTTTACAAATTGGCAAAAGAAAATTGCAGAAATGTGAGAATAAATATCCCAGAAAGGCAGCAGAAATGATCCTCTCAGCTGAAAACCTGAATCTCAAGGTCAATCTTCCACAGAAACCCAAAGACCTTCATGTTTTCAGGAGTTCAGCCTCAACTTGAACTGATTCTGTTACTTTTAATAGAAACTTTAACAGTAGTGAAGTGTGAGATCCCATTTACTGCTAAATATTTGTAGTTGTTGGGTGATTCTATGCTGCTGAGAGTTCTGTTTGACAGATGCGGGCCGACTGTAGTTTTTATTCACTCTGTATGAACTCAGATTGACGTCTCAGCGATGAGACTTTGGCCCTGAGCAGAAAACTGCAGCTTGCTGTTATATTTGGAGCATCAGTTAGAAACTCTTCTATTGTTCCGCTGCCTGATGGGAGCAGCTCCTGATGCTTCCCTGAACAAAGACGTCCTCCTGGTTCTGTGAGCTCCCAGTAACACCGCAGAGATGAAAACAAACCTCAGGGCTGTTTTCATGGCAGACAGAGGATTTTCTTTGTAGTTGTTCTGCTGGTGCTTATTTAGAAATGTGTATCTTTGTGTTTGTGGCAGTGAATTCTAACCAACAAATAAGAGAGCTTGGATTTGGGTTGTGAATGAGAATTTTGGCAAATTGCTACCATTTAAAAAAGGCTGAATTTGGTTTTACCAGCTCCTGTCTGTGATGAGTCATGTATGTTCATTTAACTATCACTGGATCACTGTTAGGGATCGACTGATATGGGTTTTCTAGGGCCAATAACAAGAAAGGCCTGCATACAAAACTAGAATGAAAACAGCTCCCTTCCTACCTTAACTCTTTCATTCAGGTCTACACTCGGACAACAAAAAGCGCCTGATCCAACCTCTACAACAGGGCCGGTCCATAACTTGACTCTTCTCCTCTGTGGTTCCTGAGTTAGCAAACTCTGTTTCATCTGCAGAATCTCTTTCAGTCTTTAAGAAAAGACTAAAAACCAACTCTTTACTGAACATCTTTGCACTTGACAGACTACAAGAAAAAGAAAAAAAAATCTGATTACGTCTTCACTTCCTGTAGACACCACGGTCCTGTTATCACACCTGAACTTGTTTCATGACTCTTATCCAGGTTGTTTTCTCTTGACTAGATCCTTGCTTGCATTGTGTCTACTCTCAGATGTACGTCGCTTTGGATAAAAGCATCTGCTTAATTGTAGAATTGTAGAATCTGGTTGCTGTAGTGTTTTAAACATTAAGAGGCTCCACCTGGTGGCGCATCCAGGAACTACAGGTAATCTACAATAGTTAAAGTGTGAATTATCTAGGAAACTGATATTGGATTGGAACTCTGTATTAGCAAATATTAAATATTTCAGACTGGATTAAAGACTAGACCAATTGAGTTTACATCTATGTACTATATAGTATGTGATATCCATCAGCTTTACTTAATATGTTCACTGGCTGGAGGTTATTAAGCAACACGTAAGTCTTTGTCATGGTGCCCCTTTAATTAAAGTGCAAATTATCTTGGGACAATGATACTGGATTGGAAACCTCGGCTTGAGGATTAAACCAACTGAGTTTACGACAGTCTCATGTCAAACAAAGATGGAAAACAAAGCAGGGCCGTGAGCTCGCATTTGTTTAATTTGCCTTTGAGGTCGTGTTTCGTTGCTGCGAGTTCAACCTTTATATCCTCCGCGTTGGCGTTTGTTCCTCTAGAAAGTCACTGCTTCACTCAGAGGATTTACTTTGATGAAGACAAACCTCAGAGTTTCATCTGAAGGAGAAGAAGCTGCTGCAGATTTTAATAAGAACTCAGGCGTCTGTAATGAACCTTGCAGGAACTCACGGATTTGTCAGAAGTGCTTCGCTGAAAGGAATCCGCCGGTTAAAGTGGGAATCTGATCAAAAGGCAGGTTGATGCTCGCTGGCAGGGAGGAAAAGCCTGATGTGGGGTAGTGATGGCTGATGAGGCTGAAAAACAAAAAAACAGAAAGCCCAGAGAGGCAGACAACCGGAGAGCTGGAATACGTCAAACTCTGGTTACAGACTTTAAACTTTCCCCATAGGAGGAGCATCTACACTACCTACCTGATGCTCTTTATTTAGTCTCAGATTTTATCGAGAAAAACTAAATTTCAACAACTCTGTTGTTCTTTAACATCACACAGGCCGCATATATTTACATACAAGGCATATAATTATGCATTTATATATCACTGTACATGTTCTCATGTAATTTATTTTATGTTATAATATATTCCAGTACTTTACAACATATATATGCAGTATAGTGATTAAAATATGACCCAAACAAGCATAGTGCAGTAACTTTTTTATTGATCCATAATGTGCAAATATAATAATATACTATATAATGCGCTGAAAAAAATTTAATTAACTGTAATTTTTTTGAAAAGCAGTAGTTATTTTACAGATCATTATTGTTGTGTTAAATTACAGATAATAACCCAAAAAAACCATAGAAAAAGGTATGAATTTACATGTCAGCTGTCAAAAACTGTAATGTCCACTTTAAAATTCTGTCTTCTTTATTAATGATATAATATATAATAATTAGTTTATTTATAATGTGTGACCATAAGTTACTCAGAATGACAATAAAATGATTTTACTATTATTTTTCGGTATTTAAATAATGTTTATTAAGGACGATAATGTGTATATTAAGGAAAAATAAACTGTTATTTTACAGATTTTCCCTTTTTTGTTTACAAATTACAGATAATAAAAACACAGACAAAAATATATTAATTTACATGTTAACCCAAAAAAAAGAACGAAAACTGTAAAATATTTAAAATACATATATTTTAGCAGATAGTTCATTATCAAACAATGTCTGATGTTGAAATTACAGTTTAATTGTATTTAATTAGCTCTGAAGTATAATTGTTTTACTGATATTTGCCATTATTTCAAGGAAAAAATGTGTGAAGGATTGAAAAGTGGTAAATTATTAACTGATGTTTTACAGATTTTCTGTTTTGTTAAATAATACTTAATATGGAATAAAATCACAGAAAAAAAGTCTTAGTTTACATGTTGGCTCAAAAAGACAAAAGAAAAACAAAACAAAAAGACCAAAATAGTAAATAAAGTCAATAATAATTTTCAATACTCAATAGTTTTACATTTGGCAATTAGTTATTTTGCAACATGTGACTGGAAGATTAGACTGTTCAACTGTATTTAGATAAAAGATATGTGATAATTTTACAGATGTTTGACGTTATTTCAGGGAAAATTTTGGGGTTATGGGTCAAAAAGTAGTAAATAATTTTTAAAATGTTTTTTACAGTGTTGTTTTACTGCTTTTCTTTGTTTTGTTAAATTACAGTTAAACTCCAGTAAAGTCACAACTTAATTTTTTTATTTTATTAACATTAGTTTACACATTGACTGTAAAACAAAATGATCAAAACTTTTAAAAATCTTAATAATATAAAAAAATCTATATTTTTACAATTGGTAATTCCTGCTTTTACATAATGTGACTGTAAAACTACACTGTTTTACTGTATTTGAATTTTAAAAACATTTTACAGATATTTGCTGATATTTTCAGTTTCTGAATGTTAGATTTTCTTGATTTTTTTTTCTGGCTGATTTTGATGGATCATTTGTTTAACAGCTTATAAACAAACATTTTTATTTCTTAATTATGTCGACATAACTGACGTGTTCACTCATTACATACATGTGCACACGCATGACATATGACACGTGACTGCAGGGAAGGTGACCTAAGTGACAGAACATTGAGCTCCGGCTGTTTCTCCTCTCATCTTTATCATCTTTCCATACATCGTCCATGTTTCACTTTTTTCTGTCTTTTCTGCTCCTCTACTGGTGTCTGTTGGAGGATGTCGTTTCGTTTTTAGTGTTTCTAAACGCTGAAAGAACTTAGAGACGCATTTAAGCAACGTATCAGAATGAAGGTAAAACACCAGTGATGGTTTAGTAGGAATGTCCAGTAATGTTTAGTTCCTCCAAAATGTTCAGATTAAATAAAATTATTCAACACCGACATTTAAGAGCAGGTTTTAATCTGAGCAGTTGAACATTAATATGGAAAACAGTGAGGGAAGACTAGTTCAGCTTTGTATGTAATATCTACCTGGTGATTCATGATGAAGTGGTTTATCTCCACCGTTTGTTGAATCCTCTGCTCTATTCTGCAAAAACAATCCTTAAAAAGCTGAGAAAATCTGGCAGCAAGGATGAACAAATAGGTTAAAACTGAAAATAGCATCAAATGTCTGTAAAATAATGATATTTTAGCTGATTTAAATGCATTTAAATGTTGTAATCTTATAGTCACACAGAAAAAGAAAAAATACAGATTTTTTTTAATGTGGACATTATTTACAGTTTTTTTAAATTTGGTAATTTATTTTTACTGCAATTTTTTTCTGCAATTCTACTAGATATTATCTGTAACTTAAAACAGGAAAACACATAAAATAACAGTTTAAATTAACTATTTACTATTTTTCTATCCTTAATATAGATTTTTCTTTCAATTTAAAGCAAATATCTGTGAAATTATAACATTTTTTGCAAATTTAATTACCATAAAAAATTTTAATTTTATGGTCAAAATTGTAAAAGAACAAAACCAGTTATGAAAATACTGTTTTTTTTGTTTTTTTTTTTACAGTTTTCACTTGTCTTTTATAGTTAACATGTAATTTAGTATTTTTTTCTGTGAATTTACTCATTATTATCTGCAGTTGAACAAAACAGCAAATATCTATAAAATAATGATTTTTTTAGCTGATTTAAACACAATAAAACTGTAATTTTATGATCACAAGCTGTAAAAGAACAAATCTCTATTTGTATAAATACAGATCTTTAATGTGGACATTATGCACAGGTTTTCTTTAATTTTTCTTTATACAGTCAACATGTAATTTAATACTTTTTTCTGTTATTTTACTAGATGTTATAAATCAAAAAAATAGGGAAAATCTACAAAATATCAGCAAATTGTTTGAAAAAAAATTAAAAACTAAAGACAAGCGTTCATTTTTTGCAGTGCAACTGAGTTAGTCTAGCCTTTTTGTTGTTGGTGTTGTTTTTGGAGAATTTATGCAATCAAATAAAGTGATCTTGATAAAATATCAGGATATTAGGCTCAGATTTTTTTAGTTTTCCTGACAGAACTCACGCATGATTCCTTCAAGGTTGCTATAGTTGAAAGTTCAGTTGATAAACGGAGTCACTTTGGTGATTGGAAACAGGTTTAGAGAGTTTAAAAAAAAGATATTTCACCCAGAATTCTCTCTACATCGATACAAACCTCTCCTCCTTAATTCTCCATCATTCTTTTATTTTAAACCTAAGATGTCAACATGTGCAGCGGTCCAGGTACTGATCATTAGGAATACCAGCGTCCTCCTCCACTCTTTTCTTTTCTCCTCTATCCCTGTTTTCCCTCCGTCTGCCTCCTGCTCTCTCTCTGAGCGATTACGCCGCTATAATCCTAATGGTCCCTGGCGTTATGGGGGAGAGAGAGGGGGGAGGCAGCAGGGAGGCAGCGCTGGTGTATTAGATTTGAGAGAGATGCTCAGTTACCGACGGCAACACAACAATGCTGCACGACCACTGGTGAGTCTGGCGTTTCCTGCGTTGTCTGTGTGCGTTCCATCATTTAAATTTTACTGGCAGCGTTTCAGATTTATTATTTTTTTGTCGCAAACTGCACGTGTCATTTTTCTTTATGTTTGTTATTGCGAATATTTCTTGTTTATGCTCCTCCGATATGACTGGTGTGTGTCGCCGTGAACTCTGAGGAGAGTTTAGGAGAAGAAGGACAGCTGTGAAACATCTGCACAGCAACATGTTGACAGCTGCAGGATCAATGGAAAGGATGGAAAATCTGGAGGTTTAATGAAGGACGGAAGAAATGCAGATTAGACACAGAAGATTAGATAGATAGATAGATAGATAGATAGATAGATAGATAGATAGATAGATAGATAGATAGATAGATAGATAGATAGATAGATAGATAGATAGATAGACTATAGATAGATAGATAGATAGATAGATAGACTATAGATAGATAGATAGATAGATAGATAGATAGATAGATAGATAGATAGATAGATAGATAGATAGATAGATAGATAGATAGATAGATAGATAGACTATAGATAGATAGATAGATAGATAGATAGATAGATAGATAGATAGATAGATAGATAGATAGATAGATAGATAGATAGACGCTAGATAGATAGATAGATAGATAGATAGATAGATAGATAGATAGATAGATAGATAGATAGATAGATAGACTATAGATAGATAGATAGATAGATAGACTATAGATAGATAGATAGATAGATAGATAGATAGATAGATAGATAGATAGATAGATAGATAGATAGATAGACGCTAGATAGATAGAACATGATGTGCAGAATATCTGAGACAAAAACAAGAATTTTCTTCACAGATTTCTGTGTAAAAATTCTTGTTTTTGCCTCTGCAGCTGCAGATTTTCTTCACATCACGTTTCCCCAAAATGCACTGAGCCTGCTGTGTGTTTGTGTGTGCACTTTATGCCTATATTTGTGAGGACTTTGTGTGAATTGTTTCTCATGGTTTTTTGCTGCGTCCCAGTAATGTTTTATGTCAACAAGCGTCCTGGCAGCTAAAGGGCAGACTGTCTAGAAACTGAAGCCAGCAGCGTCTCTCTGCTCTCCTGCTGGTCTTGATGCCACTTTTTCTGTTTTTACGCTGGCAGCTCTGACTCATTTGGGAATATAATTAGCCTCGTAAAACAACGCAAAAAGGGTAAAACTGTGAGGGCTGCAGGGGAAGGAGAACCACCGAAGTCACACACTTTAACTGTTTTTTACGAAGAGCATCATGAGCCTGCATGAGGCTGGAGTAAAACTGACATGGTGATATTCAGGTTTTCTTTGTAAATATTGCATGCACTGTAAAAAAGAAAACAAACAAAACAAAACTGTAACTGTAATTTTTGGAACAATTTAGAGTGAGAATCAACACTGTTATAGCTATCATTTCTTATCTGAATATTTGCTGGGAAACTACATGAAAAACATGCAAGAACCACATAAACAAATACACAGTAAATTACAGGGTTTTTTTTAAACTATTTTAAAACTACTTCCTGTTATTTTGCATTAGAAATAATAACTATTAAAACTGAAGAAAAACAAATTTACATGTTAAGCACAAAAAAGGCCAAAACTGTAAATACTATCCAATTTTACAAATAATTACTCATTTATTCACAGCATTTAACAGTAAAATCTTTTTTTGTTTTTGTACTGTATTTAAATAAGAAAAATATTAATATTTTCCAGATATTTGCTGTTATTTGGAAGAAAGAAAATCCTATATTTAGGATTGAAAACGTGGTCAATAGAACACATACAAATGATAAAACGTTCCCACAGTGTTGCATGATAACAAAAGAACGTTCTCAGTGTAACACTGAGTTTTGAAAATGTTAGAACATAATGGTTGTTATCGCCAAACCTTTTTAGAACATCTTTAGTTATCTAACCTTTAAGAAGAACATTCTGGGAACTAAAACAAAACTTGTTGCTGAAAATATTAGTGAGCTACAGCTCCCTGAGATATTCGGTCAAATAATTAGTTTTCTTAGAGCAGAATTTCAAAAATAGTTTACTAAATAAAGAGGGAAACATTTTTATTTACTGTGTTTTGTTTTCAAACATTAAAATCAATGTATTTTAAACAATTAACTAAGTTTGTGAAACCTTTAGAATTGTGTACATTTCTGTGTGGAATCTGTTTTTACTTTGACATTAAAGAATCTTTATTTTTTGTCCAAAAAGACAAATTAAGTTGCTCGTTGTTTAGTGTTGGAAAGCATTAAAACGATTCATTTTTATAGGCACCGTACATGTCTGTGAGAGAGAAAAGTAGTGAACTTTCCACTGCTTCCAGTTAATAAGAAGGTTCATGAATGTTCATACATAATGACTCAAAAGAATAATGTTGTTTGAAACTTGCCTTTACTTGAGCATCTGTTTTTAGAGAAGAAATATGCCTCTTTATAGTTGTTTTGTCATTTTGCCATTTTTTATCTCTGTTGACACTGAATCAACATCTGCTTGTGTTCACTTTGAATCTCTTTTTAATCAGTTTCTGTTCATATGATGTGTCTTTTTTGGCTCTTAATATTCACTATGAGTAATATTGCAGCAAACTCTGAAGGAAAATGTCAGGGTATGTATTTGTGAAGTCAATCTCCAGAGAAAATGGGGTGTGCAGCAAGAAAAAGGACCCAAAGCTATTCTTCTAAAAATGTTTAGAAGTTAAAGACAAAATCCTGACCTTCATCCAATAACGAAGCAGTGAAGCTGTTCATTTTGCATCATCTGTTTAATTTGGTTCTTTTTATTTACATCATAGACTTGTGTGAAGATCTGATGATGTTTGAGGTCGTATTCATACAGAAATATAGAAAACTGTAACAGGCTCTGAAACTTCCTGGTGTAGTTCTCCTGTTGTGAATCCCAGCTTCGTCCATTTTAACCGAACTTAAACGGTTTTAACAGCTGAACTGGTTACACCGACGCCTCGATGGAAGTTCTGGTGTCGTGCTGTGGTCACATCGTCCTCACAGTGGAGGAACTTGAGGGTTAAATTTAAATGTTAATGAGCAGCTTTGATGTTCCCTCGGAGCCCAGCAGGCCTCCTGGCTGTGAAGAAAAAAAAATCACAAATACATTTTTCATGACTTTACATGCCAGAAAACTACCTGCAAGCGTGCCAACCGACCGCGTGCAGATGGAACCGGGAAAATGTCCCTCTGTATGTAGAATTTATAAACGCTTTGTAACACGCTGCGATGTAGCCGCGAGGACGACCTCGGTTTACATGCATTTATAAAGAGCTGGCGTGTTCGATATCACATGAAGACTTTTACACGTCTGTTTAGACTCTCTGGGCTCAAACCAGGACAGAAAGTTCACAGAGCTACAGTTTATTTACTGGTTTAGGCTGCTTTACTTTACAACAAGAGATGTTGGATTTTGGTTTATGGAAATAACCTGCTCTTGGCAGATTTACTCATATGCCATCTTTACATTTATTAACTAGAAAAACACTTAGAGAGCGCAGTACTCCTCCAAAGCTCCTCATTCCCCCATATGACATTATCAGAAATTCAGCATTTGTTTGTTTATTAGTTACTGATGATCACAAATCATGGCAACATAGAATGTGTCCAAGATGTTCCCACAAACAAAATGACGTTGCTCTGAGTTCAGGTGTGTGTTCTGCATATGTACATTATATACAGATACCGAATCACGTGACCTAAATATGTAGCGGATGGCAGGAATTGATAGGATTCAGAAACACCCCACAATTTAATCAGTTGTTCCTTGGATCATTTCTGATGGATAAGTCCAGATAAGTCCTCAGTGGTGGATTTGTAGTAGGATCACAATCATGTGATCGTCAGCAGGCAGCTGACGTAGTGTTCACTTGTTGTCATGGTTACAGTGATGCCGTGCCGCTATCTGGCAATGATATAGAAATCTTTAACAAATCTCCACATTTGTCCAAAATGATTAGAAATTTGTCAAGAACTTGCTCAAAAAATTCTCTTTTCCTGTTCACAATCTGTCCAAAATGAGTTAAACATCTATGATGGCTTAGAAAGGTTCCAAAAATGACTACAAACAACAAAACCACGTCCAAAAGGATTCAAATATGACCTCATAGAAGAAGTGGGGTCTCTAAATGTTTGTCATATGTGTTAAAATTTGCCAAAAATGACTCGAAATATGTGCAAAATGACTAGAGATTACTCAAATTTGTCCAGAACTTGCTCACAAAATCCTCCATAACTGTTCAAAACCTGTCCAATGTGAGGTAATCCTCTAGGATGGCTGAGAAGGGTTAAAAAAAATTACTGCAAATTTGGTTCAAAATGACTTCATAATGTCTTCAAACGATAGATAGATAGATAGATAGATAGATAGATAGATAGATAGATAGATAGATAGATAGATAGATAGATAGATAGATAGATAGATAGATAGATAGATAGATAGATAGATAGATAGATAGACTATAGATAGATAGATAGATAGATAGATAGATAGATAGATAGATAGATAGATAGATAGATAGATAGATAGATAGATAGATAGATAGACTATAGATAGATAGATGGATAGATAGATAGATAGATAGATAGATAGATAGATAGATAGATAGATAGATAGATAGATAGATAGATAGATAGACTATAGATAGATAGATAGATAGATAGATAGATAGATAGATAGATAGATAGATAGATAGATAGATAGATAGATAGATAGATAGACTATAGATAGATAGATAGATAGACTATAGATAGATAGATAGATAGATAGATAGATAGACTATAGATAGATAGATAGATAGACTATAGATAGATAGATAGATAGATAGATAGATAGATAGATAGATAGATAGATAGATAGATAGATAGATAGATAGATAGATAGATAGATAGATAGATAGATAGATAGATAGATACTTTATTAATCCCAAGGGAAATTCAAGAGGGTGTCTCCTGTCTTCACCCTCAGTCAGCTGGGATAGACTCCAGCCTCCTGAGGACTAAGCGGTGTAAAGATGATGGATGGATGGAATCTAGTGATGTTTGATCTATCAGAAACTGGTTGAGCAGGCGACCCATGAACAGGGGCTTTAGTCCTCAACGCACCGGCCTGGGTTTGATTCCAGCTCACGGCTCTTTGCTGCAGCACTTCCTCCTATTCTTCTCCCTACTTTCCTGTTTCTCTCTCTACTAACCTGCTCAATTAAAAGCCAAAAAATAAACTGTTTAGCAGCTGGAAGCCTCCGGCTGGAGCTAAATTTAGTTGAAACACAAATTTAGTTCCTCAAAAGGTTCATGACCCCCTGAGAAAATATTGTTTCTGTCGCTGGATTCACACTGTGTTGTCTGTGATGAAAGACTCCGGAGGCGTGTTGCATTGTGGGAACGGCCCAGAGGAGAGTCTGACAGCAGCGTATCATGCTAACACGTGTGTGTGTTGGAGATGATGTTATCGGCGGCGACGTGCTGCTGTCAGCGGCGATAACGAACCAGCTGAGGTTAAAAGGTTAAAAGTGGTTTTATTTTAAATTAAACTCAGGAGGTTTATTTTCACACATGTTCTCCAGCCTTAAACGAAGTCTTCACCCCTTCAAGTTCAGTAACCGATACTGGTTCTGACTGACATCTTTGAACGTGGTGCATAACTTCTAAAACTGACCACAGTTTAAACAGATTTTGCGTTGTCATCGCTGTCAGCTCCACACTGAGAGACCTTTCCTCTCTGCAGGTTTCATGTCGTCTTTTCATTAGTGACCTTTGTGTTGGTTCCTGTCAGGAGTCAGGATCAAATCTGTGTAGTAATCCCAAAAAAATCTAGTTTTCTGTCTATCTGTTTATTTATCTGAACATTTGCTGAAGAACTAGCTGAAATAAATTAAATAAACACATGAATACACGGAATAAAATTAATGTTTTATTTACAGTTTTTAAAAGTTAATGCTCCAGTTTTATGACAGACTTTGACTGTTTTCTAAAATTGTAGATTTACTGATCATAAATTACAGATAACATCGAGTAAAATCACAAGACAAAGCGATTAATTTACATGTTAACTCTAAAAACAGGTCAAAATGTGTCAGAAGTCTTTTACAATGTTAGATTGTAAAATTAGAAGTGTTTTTACTGTATTTAAGTGATTTGTATTAGCGATTTAAAAAATGTAGAGAGCATTTTAAACTGGTATTTTACAGATTTATCTTGTTCTGTGAAATTACAGATAATAAATTACACATAATAACCAGAAAGGTTTATTAATTTACACATTAAATAAACATTTTAGCCTTAAAATTACACTTATTTAAATGAGCAAAACATGTATATTATAGTCAATACTTTTTAAATTGTTCGTACTTTACATGTTTTGTGAAGTTACACATAATATTGATACAATGTGATTGTAAACGTACACAATTTTGCAGTATTTAAATCTAAAAATAAATATCTTTTTATTTTTGCATTTCTTTTTTTACCTATTAATATGTCTTTTTAGCTGTTGCATCATTCCACAATTTTTTAAATCTATTTTTTAGATCTCAGACAAGACAAACTGGTTTAATCTTTTTGTGTGTATTAGTCTCTCTTTGTCGCTGTTTTGTGTATTTTTCTGTTAGTTTTGCATCTGTTTATGATCATTTTGCATCTCTTTTAGTTAATTTATTCTCTTTCTGTTCCTTTTTGTGTGTCTCTCTTGATACCGTTTTGTCTTTTTACATTTGTTTTGCAGCTGTTTGTGTTGGTTTTGTGTCTCTTATGTAGTTCTGTGTCTGTGTGGTTGATTTTTGTCTCTTTCTAGTTGTTTTGTGTCTTTTTGAATTGGTTTTAAATCTGTTTGTGTTCATGTCGCACCTCTTTTTGTCAGTCTTTATCTTTTTTCAGTCATTTTGTCTGTCTTTGTGGTCATTTTGCTTTTATTTGTGCTCATTTAACATTTATTTATTAGTAAAGTTTCCATTGTGGTTGTTTTGCATCTGTTTACAGTCATTTTGAGGGTTTGTGTCTCTTTGCTGCTGTTTTATCATTTTTTGCTGTTTTTTGTTATCTTTTTGTATTGGTTTTGCATCTGTTTGTGTTAGTTTTTCACCTCTTTTATTAAGTTTTAGTCTCTTTATGGTCTTTTTGTGTGTCTTTGTAGTCGTCTCTGTCGCTGCTTTTTCAGCTCTTTGCTGGTGTTTTGTCTCTCTTCTTATCGTTGTTGCATCTGTTTCTGCTAATTTTGCATCTATTTTTGGCAGTTTAATCTGTTTCCAGTCATTTTGTGTTTGTTTGTAGTCATTTTTCATCTCCTTTTTTAAAAAATTAATTTGTCTCTGTGGTTGTTTTGCACCTCTTTGCAGTCTTTTTACATATAACAATCCTTTTGTGTGTCTGAGAGGTGGTTTTTATCTCCATTTGTATTGAATTTGCATCTGTTTATGTTTTTCTTCTGTATCAGAGAGTTTTAGTCTCTTTATGGTCTTTTTGTGTGCCTTTGTAGTTGTTTGTATCTGTTCTGTGACAGTTTTTTGTGTTTTTGTATTGGTTTTACATGTCTGTGTTAATTTTGCATCTATTTTTGTTAGTTTTCATCTATTTCTAGTCTTTTTGTGTGTTTTTGCGATCATTTTGCTTTTGCTTTTATTCATTTTTCATCTCTTATCTTTATTAATTTGTCTCTTTATGGTTATTTTGTGTCTATTTCTGTCATGTAAATACAGTATCCAGGTTCAGAAATTCTGAGTATACAGCAAAAACAGACGCTGGATGTGTTGATGCTTGTCGTCCATCAGCAGGTCACATGTGGAGGTTTCTGCCTGTTTTCCACTCAGCTGTCAACACTTGTCAGCTGAAATTATACCTTCTGATTGATGCTTTCTGATTGGTCGTTGCCTCAGATGTGTTGTGGAAACATTCCTGGTATGTATTTATATACATACATGGATTTATGTAAACAAACAAGCCTCAGCTGAGTCTGACTGGAGGAGGTGTTGATCAGCTTCAGGCCTCCATCAGAAAGCTGAGCTCCAAATCGTCACTCTTCTAGCTTCCTTTCGCAGGTTCTGTTTTTATACAACACGCCTCACTTTGTTGTCACACACAGTTACACACAGTTACACAAGGTCATCGGCCTCAGTTCAAAGGCCCTCCGGCTGCTCCGCTTTTATCTCTTTTCACTGGAAATGTCAGTTTGGTGAAATTGGTTCAGATTCACAAAAGGCACAACAGGAGGAGAGTCAGAGAGTTGCAGAGATGATATGAGAATATTCAGTGTTTTCTCACCACATTAACTTGTTTTTTTTTATTAACACTAAAATGTACTGGTGTTTTCGCTTTGCAGGGAGATTTGCAGCTGAGGCACTGAGGTGCTTTGAAAAATAGTTTTATTTATTAAATAACTTCAGACAAAACAGGAAGAAACTAAAATAGATTAATTTTAGCCTCAGTTTCAATTTTCAGTACACCTACATACAGTAGATGTCTCTTTTTGTATTTAATTTGTATCTGTTTGTGTTTGTTTTTCATCTGTTTTGGTGCATTTTATTATCTTGTTTGTGTGTCTGTCTAGTTGTTTGTCTTTCTTTGTTGCTGTTTTGTGGCTCTTTGCTGTTATTTTGGGTCTTTTGCTTCTATTTATGATCGTTTTGAGTTAATTTATTCTCTTTCTGGTCTTTTTGTGTGTCTTTGTAGTTGATTTTCTCTCTTTTGATGCCATTTTGTCAGTCTTTGCTGTTGTTTTGTGTCTCTGGCATTGGTTTTGCATCTGTTAGTGTTGATTCTGTGTCTCTTTTTATATGGTTCTCTCTTTGATTATTTCTGGTTATTTCATTTTAATCACTTTCCAGTCATTTTGTATGTCGTTTTGCTCATATTGCATATACTTTTGGTTGTTTTACGTCCGTTTGAAGCCATTGTGGATGTAGCAGTTTTTTACAACCTCTACAAACTCTGCATTTTCCCACAACTCTGCTCATCAACTGTAGAACAATGTTTCACCATGCCATGCAGAATGTATTTTCCAACAACTTTCAGTCAGTCGCAGTTTAGCCAGTCTTGCCTTCACCGTTGTGCCAAGAAGCATTTAATTTTTATTTTTTAGGCACAACAATTACAATTTTTTAAGTGAGACATTTACATTAAAGTGATTTTGATGAAATATCATCATTTTATTTTTAGATTTTACTGATGGAACCATGTGTGATACGTTCAAGGACCACTGGAAAGTTTAAAAAGAAATGAATTCTTTAATTTTTACACTTCTGAATGGTATGATTTTGGCATTTTTTTCAAAGATAACATGCCTTTCAAACTTGCTGGTGGAATTTTATGAGTTCAGAGGGTAAAAACTTTTTCAACAGTCCAAAAGAGTTTATTTTAATCTCTGAAGTTCGGTTTTATACCACATTTCCAGTCTGTGTTTGCTGCAGCAGGCCGCTCTGATAATAAAACTCTCGGTACTCGGCAGCAAACAGTGAACAGAGAGAAGCATTTAGCAGCTAAAAACCTCTGTTTCCCTCAGGAGATGGTGGAGACCTAAAACGGAGCTAAAAGAGAGAAAACATTGGACTTGGATTCATCAGGTGGAAACAAACACGACTCCAGATGAATCATCGTGTTGCTCAGTAACTGGTGGATGTGAAAGTCGTGCTGTTCGGCGTCTCGTGGGGATCAACAGCTTCAAAGCAGCCTCTAGAAGTCCATTAATGCAGCAGAGTAGGAATGTTCTGTCAGGTTCACCAAAATGTCCGTAGTTTACTCTTTTTAATCAACAAAATTCGAATGAAGTGTGAAATCAAATCCAGGCAGGTCATCAGCATTCGTGTGAAATCACGACTGATCAATATTCATGTCAAATTATGACTCATCAATATTTAGTTCAAACCATGAGTTATCAATATTTAAGTCCAAGTCTATTAGAAGCCGTGAATCCAGGCGGTAAATCATCGTGATCGACTGCCGGCAGCTCCTCCAAAAGTTTAATCCAGGTCAACTTATTCTTCTTTTTGGACACCTGTCGAAACCATGGCAACCACGGCGAGCAGATTTATCCGAGTCGCCTGAGGGCCGAGGAAATGGATGGTCTTCTGGCTGGTTGATTACAGAGTGTGTGAAGAGTGGAGGCTGCTGACAGATTGGAAATCTATCTTTAGAGACAGACTCAACTGATCATGAGTGGCGCTCAGGTGAAGCAGGACTCCAACAGGGCTGCAGGTGGACGGTGGTTCGTTAGAGATAAAGGTGACGCTCAGGGTTTTTATTTATAATCAGAGGGGCAATAGAAGTGCACAGGGGCAAGCTGTGTGTAACACAAGAGGGTAGAAACCTGAAATGTATTTGTTCCAGTTAACTAATATATGGAATAATCTGCTTCAGAGACACATGAGGAGGGAGATTATTGATTTTTTTTTCTTTTGTTTCAGCAAACAGGAGCATCTATCCATCTCCAATGTTCCTGTGGCAGACTGCCCCCCCTCCCCACCTCGAACTGCCCCCCCCACCATGAAGGTAACGCTCATATCTCATTGTTTCAGTGTGGCCTGTTGTGTCTCTGTGCTAACTTTGTACTCTCCACTCTCTCAGGCAAACAACATCGTCCTAAAGAACACAAAACGTGTCTAAAATTACTCAAAACCTGTCCACAATTATTCAAAATTGTCCAGAATGACTCTGTTTTTGTCTATAGTGACTCAAAATATACCCGTTGTGATTCTAACATTGTCAAAAATGGCCCATCTCCATATAAAATTACTCAAAAGTTGCACAAAAGGACAGATAATTGTTCAAAATTAGTCAAAACTTGTCCAAAGTGACTCAATATCTGTTCACAATTACTCAAAATATGTCTGGAATGACTCATTTTTGTCTATAATGATTCGAAACGTACCCTTAATGACTCAGTCTTGTCAAAAAGTAAATTTCATGTAATTTTGGGCAATGTTTGAGTCATTTTGGACAATGTCTGTAGTTATGGACAAATTCTCAGTCATTTTAGAGAGATTTTAAGCCATTTAGACAAATTTTGACTCATTTGGATCAATTTTGTTTGGAAGAGTTTAAATTTCAAGTCATTTTGCACAAAATCTTCTAGAATTTCAGAAAATTCTGGTCTATTTGGGCAGGTTTCAAGTAATTTCAGACAAGTTTTGACTAATTTTACACAGATTTTGAGTCATTTTAAACTGTTTTGTTAAGAGGAGAGGAGTTTATGTTTGGAATCATTTTGGACATCTGACTGTCAGACTTTAATGACCTGCTGCTTTCCTCATAGTGATCCATCATTACACTTAGCTGCACCGGCTGATGAATATGTCGGTACAGGCCTAAAGCGGTTAGCTAAATGTCTCTTTCAGGCAGCTAATTTCTGTGATTTATGTAAACATACTTGTGCTTTTTCTGCCACATGCTCTGTTTTGTCATCATTAACCTGAATCTGTACAACGAAGACGGAAAGTTCAAAGTTAGCGTGACCCATAGAGCCACAACAGACGGCTTAATACAAAAACATAGAAAACTAAACACCTCTCTGTCTGTTTGTCTGCAGTCGGCTCATTTCTTCGACATGATGGACAAAATGGAGGTAAGAATTAAATTATCCTCTGTCTGTTTTACGTGCGCTTCAAAGCTTAATATATTTGTCTCCTTGAGAATGAAATGTGTTTTATTGTCTGTGAAAAGTTTCTCCTCCTCATCCAATATTCGTTTAGCTTAGAGCAGAATGAAATGAGGTCTGAGCTGCTGCAGGTGAAACAGGACAGGAACACTTCAGATACAAACCTCGTTCAGGTGTTCTGCAGCATCGTACAGCATTTTATCCGACATCCCAGATATAAATATTTTGTTCTGAAACAGTCTGGTAAAGTTCTAGTTCGGTTGTCTTCCTAAAGGCAGGATAACGTTCTCTAACGGGGTTCGGAAAAAGTCTGGTGACAACATTTTTAGACCATCTGTCAGTTGCATTTTCGTGACCACAAAATGTCTTGAACGCCTCGAGGTAATTTCTTCAAATGTGACACCAAGTTTCAGCTGATTCCAGAGCAGATTTTGGTGATTGATGGTCACTGTAACCACACTAAACATGTTTTTTTTTTTTTTTTTACCACAATCTAAGAGTCCATATGATAATTATGACTGCATTTCACACAAATGTTCTATTTTTATTACTCTACAAGGAATGCGACAGTGATTGTGATCCTACTATAAATCCACCGCTGAGGACCACCAATGTTTATAAAACTGTTACTGTGAATAGTTCTTACTTTTTAACATTTAGTAGTTTGAAGGCATTTTAAAGTAATTTTGGACCCATTTTTAGTATTTTTTAACCCTTCTCAGCCATCCTAGCCCATTAACTCATTTTGGACAGATTTTGAACAGTTAAGGAGGACTTTTTGAGCAAGTTCCAGACTAATTGGACTAATTTCTAGTCATTTTGCACATATTTTAGGTCATTTTTGACTAATTTTGACAACATTTAGGGAACACATTTATTTTTTGAGGTCAAATTGAGTCATTTTGGACATGTTTTTATTGTTTTTAGTCATTTTTGAAACCCTTCTCAGTCATCCTACATGTTTTACTCATTTTGGACAGATTGTGAACAGGAAAAGAGGGTTTTTTGAGCAAGTTCTGGACAAATTTCTAAGAATTTTTGGCAAATATGGAGATTTGTATCATTCCTGTATCATTGCCAGATAGCAGCATGGCGTCACTGTAACCATGACAACAAGTGAACACTTTGTCAGCTGCCTGGTGATGATCCATTATCGCGATCCTACTAAAAGTCCACCGCTGTGAACCATGAATTGTTTAAAGATTTCATCCTTTGGAAATCATACAACAAAGTGAAGACTGTTATTTGGACAAAGTATGTAGCCTTCTATTTAATCCAACACAACAGCTTTGGTTTGTTTTCAAGAGAAAGATAGAACAATACAACCTCTGCATCAAACATAAAGGGAGGTTTTGAATCTCAGAAGTAAATCTAGGCTGTTTTAATTTTATATCAGAGCAAGCAGAAGTAATCTGTACGTGATTTTGCACAAGTGTGTATTCAGTACTGTAGTGTACTGTATAGCATTTCCAAATATCACTTATCTCCTTGATTACTAACAATCTGTATCAGTTGACCCTTTGTTGATAATAGTTCTTATTATCTCATTACAAACTATAAAACCATCAGTGAGCCAGACTGTGTTAAAGGATGACATGTTCCTTCATTACCCTGAACACAAACTGTTGTTTATTTTGAGTCTATCCCACCTAATCCACCAAATGTGTCCTAATCTTCTGCTGAAAATAGAGCCAAACTTAAAGACTACACAGACCAGCTGCTGTCAGACATTACTGAGATGCTTTTTCAAAAACATTCGAGGGAGTTGTTTTTAAATATTTACATGTTCGGTGTTAAACGGCGGACAGAGACGATCTTAATGCTGTCCTCTCTCCATGACGCCGATGCAGCAGGTTCCAGAAGCTGCCGAGATGAAGACGATCCCTCAGAGACAGAAGGCACGTCTGTCCATCTGTCTGTCCTCATGTCCATCCACCCTCACTTCCTGCTTCATTTCATTTGTGTCCGTATAGGAGCAGACTCGCTATAAGAAATATGTAGAGTTGAATGCATTCTCCTGAGTGAGACGGTTCTGTCTCTGGTCCCGACTGTGTTTAACCTTTTGACCTGAGCAGGACTGGACTGCTATTTCTGGAACGGCGTCCAGGTGTAGAACACTCTGAGCTCTGTTTGGAGGAGATGCAGCCGAGGTTCATTAACGATCTCAGTATCGCAGAACAGTTTTTCACGCTCTAATTTACAGGTTTGATTAGGTGGAACTAAAAGCTGTCGGTTTCTGCTGCAGTTTTTCAGATCAGACACACAGACTTATTGTGTCTCAGATTCATCAGTGACCTTCCAGGGTGATAATATCCTCAAGCTGATTTGTTTTGCAGTATAGACGGGGAGTGTGCATCATCTCCTTTCTTTACTGGAAGAGGCTTCGTGCAGTGATGTGGCGACAACACTGCTGATGCTAACTGGACACATACTGGAGTTGATTGAAGAGTTGTGGGACTATTTTTGTGAGCAGTAACCATCATGAGTCAGGATCCTGTGTGACGGTATTTTATCTGCATCAGGACCAACGTTACAGATGTTTTTGCAAACACTGGCAGCTGCTGATTTGCAATTTCTCCATGAAGCTTAAACTGAAGCAGAGAAAAACATGACATTCTATCAGTCAGCAGCTGAATGTTTCAACCTTCATATGGAGGATCGTCATGGTGACCAGAGGAAGGTCTGCAGCTACCATCAGGAGAAGAAACAGCAAGAGAAGAGCCACAGTGTCCTGCAAAGCACAAAGCAACCCCAAAAAGGCACAAAACGACCACATCTCCTCTACATTTGCACCAATATAAATGTACAGAAATAGAGGTATGATGATTCCTCTGCCATTGTTGGGAACCTACTGTGACTTGTAATTTTTTGGTTTTTTTTCAGTCTTCTGATTGGCCAACATGGTTTTGGGCTTGGGGTTACATCACCACCTGTTGGTTTGGCTCTTGAAGGGAGATTCAGTTGTGTTTTTGTATTTCATGTAGAGGAAAATCCCCATTTCAAGAAATATCAAGGCGCTGTTTATCTTCAAAGGCCTCTGAGGAACACAAGTCCCTCCATGTTAATAAACTGATGCTTCTCAGAGGCGACTGGAACTCTCACATATGAAACAATAAATCACCTGATTGAATAAAAACTCATTATCACTCATCTGTATTCACCTGCATGTGCGCATCATCAGAGTCCATGTGTGTGTGTTTTTGTCAAACATGTCTAGAAATGCAGCAAATATTATTTAGATTAATCGGTTATTTGTTTGGAATGTAAATTGTCAAAAGCTATTTGATTTCTTCAAACTAGAGTCCAATAACATTTCAGTTTTTCTTGATAAATTAACAATAAATATAATAGTTGCCTAATTTATTATTATTTATTTATTCTGTCTGTTTCAGGACGACTACATTCCTTATCCGAGGATAGAGGAGGTGAGAATCTTCCGCAGACATCCTAACACATATTTCAGCATTTTATTGTTGTTTGTGTTTGTTTTCCAGAGTGATTTAATGAGTTCTTTATCCAGTTTTCTGTCCTGTTTGTTATAGTATATAGTTCACACTTTGTTTTGCCTTGACCATGTACAGCACTCTGGTTGTTTTTAAAGCGTGTTGTATAAATGTAGTTGATCTGATTTAACACGACTCACAGACTCCGAAACACTCGAGCTGAGTGTTACGTAGAGAGAGGAGAGAAACCACTGATACGCTGAGAAAGGGTCAGCAATTAGGTTCAACCAGTTTTTTCCAGCTTTGCTCGAAGGATAAGGCAACCAAGTTTTATCTTACTCTATCTGGGATATTATTGTAGTATTTTATTTTATTCAAGTTTGTTTTAAGGTTGTATTGAATGCAGCTTACCCTTAATAATTTTATTTAATAGTTTATTTAATGTAGTCCTTTGGAAATAAAATGACTGAAGTATGTGTTTAAGATGCAAACTATTAACTACTATTAGATTCTACGGAGTTGTATTTCTCTGAATTTCCTTGATCTGCAACAGATTTATGAGAAAGGATGGGAAAATAATGGTCCTGTTTCCTGAATTTATCATGTTTTTAGTAGAAAACTATAAACTATTTATTATAGCGTCCACACAAGCCACATTTTTCTGAGCATTTCTGAAGCAACAAGCACCAGGGTCAAGATATAATTGAGGGACTTTTTGTAACATAGTTGACACTTTTGCTGTTTTAGGCCTAAATGTGGAAAGAATATAGATTTTAACAGTGAAACTTCTGATGTCCACATTTCAACATTTTTGGGAAATATTTGAACATTTTTTTGGTGGAAAAAAAGGAATGTTAAAAATGTTTCTTAAGAACATTCACAAAAAAATCAACCAAAATCCAACGAATTTCGCTGGATTTTGGTTGATTTTTATGTGAATGTTCTTGAAGAAAATATTACAAGTTTTACTGATATATATGTAATCACTTTAGATATTTTTAGGATTTTTTTGGAAGATTTTTACTAATTTTTAAAAAAATATTTACAAGAATTTTTTTGCCAAATTTGGGAGTTTTTTCAATAAAACTTTTAAGGGAAACTTTTCAGTAATTATTGGAATTTTCTTCCTGAAGGTTTTGCAAGTTTTCTGAAATTTGGGGAATTTTTTTGTTGAATTTTGGGATTTTTTTCAGACAAGGAAACAATATTTTTTGGTGCCTGTTAAACAGGAGGGTTAATTGTGCAGCATTCAGCACCTTTTTATTGAAAAACAGCAGCTGAAGACAGATATTTCTCTCAGGAGGTGGTGGAGGCCAAAAAGAGGGGAAATATTAGACTTTACCTCTGTCCAATACTGGATATTGGACAGCGGTAGTTAGATTCAGGTGAACACACTTGCAAATGATTAGTCATGTTACTACATTACAGATTGATGTAATGTAAATAAGTAGCTTCTGGTATAGTAAAAGTTTGCCAAGTTGGTGTTGCTTAACTGGCTATATTTCTGTGTTGCAATGCTTGTTTAATGGAGAGCATTTTGCTAACTTAGGTGGCCCAACTAGCCGGCAAGTGTTTTCAACACTTTTTTTATTGAAATGTAAAACTTTTCAAGCCCTGGAGCTGCTAAAGGGCCAGTTATTTCACTCAGGATGTAGTGGAGAACAAAAATGGAGCTAAAAGAGAGCAAATATTGGACTTAAAATGAGGTCATTTGATGTGATTTGACATAAACGCAGCTACAAATGTTGTTATGAATCTGTGATTGTATTACATCAAGAAACTGTCAAAAAAAGCTGCTAATATGGAACAAGACAGAAAATGCAAGTAAGAATTACCTGTTGGCATTTTAGCCACAACTCAGTGCATTACACTAAATAATAGTAATAATTTAGAATAAAATAAGCAGGTAAGTATTATTAAAAAAAATAAAATAGAATAAAATAAGCAGGTAAGTATTAGTTTAATTCTCCAGAAAATGTCTAAGTGGGTGTAATGTCCTCTGAAGCGATGGAAGTATGACTGTGTTGCAGGTGTTGGAGAGGGGGGCGCCTTACCCTCAGGTCATCCTGCCTCAGTTCGGAGGTTACTGGATCGAGGACCCCGAGGCTCCTCCTCCCACCTCCTCAGAGAGTAGGGGTGAGGGGGAGGAGGAGGAGGCTGGAGAGAGACGGGAGGAAGATACACCCCGTGGGGATTATGGGTACCAGCTGGAGGAGATCAATGAGGCAGCACGGGCGTACAGGAAACACTTCCTGGGCAGGGTGAGAATGTTTGGAGGTTGTCTGCGTTTTAATCCATGTTCGACAGTGTGCTTGGCAGTAACACCCAGAACCGACTGTGTTTTACTCAGGAGCATCTGAACTTTTCCTGCTCGGCCAGCAGTCTGGGAAATCTGCTGCTGTCAGTGAGACACGAGGAGGACGGAGAACATGAGCACCTCCACGTTATCATCAGGTACGTAGACACTACTGTTCAAAAGTTTGGGGTCATCCAGATAATTCCATGTTTTCCATGAAAACTCCCACTTTTATCCATGTGCTAACATAACTGCAGGGTTTTCTAATCATCAATGAGCCTTTCAACACCATTAGCTAACACAATGTAGCATTAGAACACAGGAGTGATGGTTGCTGGAAATGTTCCTCTGTACCCCTATGGAGATATTCCATTAAAAACCAGCTGTTTCCAGCTACAATAGTCATTTACCACATTAACAATGTCTACACTGGATTTATCATGCATTTAATGTTATCTTCATTGAAAAAAAAAAAGCTTTTCTTTCAGAAATAAGGACATTTCTAAGTGACCCTAAACTTTTGAACGATGCTGTACATATTTACAAGACCAGACCGACAAGCTGAGTTACAGTTTGTGCTCCAATGGAGCAAATCTTCAACAAACCTGTGACTAATTCTGTTATATAGAAGCAGCTATGAGTTTTCACTGCTCGTAGGTAGCTGCTTTTATGTCGAATCTGCACTCAGAACTGCAATAATGAGATAAACTTAATATTAAGAGGCCTTCAATATTTATTTATTTACTCCTATTAGTAAACACAACCATGAATAAATTGTGGTTCAGGACTTTCAGGTTCGTCTCTTCTGTGTTCAGGTCTCGGGTGAAAAGCGTCTACCACAGATTATCGCTGTCAGAGCTGCCGGACATCCCGAGTGTACCAGAGCTGGCTAAGGTACAAACACATCAAACACCACACAGGAGCTTCTGATTTATTAAATTAATGTTTCCATCTGGAGGTGAGACTCTAAACTGTGGTGGAATAACTCTTACTGAAGTCAAAGTCCAGATATAACACTAAAATGCTGCAAGACCACATGAGTACCATGTAGCCTCACATAGCCAGACCATAGAACAGTCTGACTGCACTGCATTTCTTTAAACCAATCACAGTTGTCTTGAAAGAACAGGATGCAGCGACAGTGTTCTCTCAAAAAAAAAAAAAAATAAATAAATACGTTGGTAGAAGTGTAGAAGTTTTATCAGCTTAATGTTTTTATAGTAACAGCAGTGAGTACTCTCTGGGCGATTAGTTGACTAGTTAACCGAGTAAAACATTACTGCTTTTTAAATGTGGGGATTTGGTTCTTTTCTTTATCGTACATGGCACTAGATTGTTGCTTGGGCAAAACGTAAGATCTGAAGACTACAGCTTGGACTGTTGACATCGTTTGTCACTATTTTCTGACATTTTCCAGACAAAACAATGAACCCTTTCCACCCTCTGAGCTCCCTGTATCATGACCAGGCAGTATCAGATGTTAAAGAGCAATCCACTGTCATAGGGTTAGGGTTAGGGCACATTTTTAAACATCTTTGAAATGGCCTTTAATGTCCAAAGGGTGCACTCAATTGTAATATTGTGAACTTCTAATTTCAAATATATGTAGCTTATGAGCTGCTAATTATTCAGAGATCTGCATCTGTTTCTTGTTGTTAGACTTTAATTTAGTTAATGAGCAGCTACTAGACAGCAGGGGGCGCTGCAGTAATGAGAGTTTAGAGAAAATGTCAGTGGTGGAACGGCCAGCAAAAAGGTTTAATTATAATTTATAAATTGATTGATTATTTTGCACACTGAATATGAAAAGTAGCTGCAGCTGTCAGATAAATGTAATGCAGTAAAAATATTAACCTATTAAATAATTAGAAATGAGAAAGTGCAGATTCTTATGCTGCAGAAAATGTCCTTGTTTCCAGTGCCGGTCATTATTCTAACTTTAACTTCGGGTGATGTCTGTGTTGTGTTTGTGATGTTTCTGCTGAAGCTGTTGTGCGATGAAGCAGCAGGACTGCGATTCACTCCTGTCCTCTACCCGAAGGTGAGCTCAGAAAACTTCATCTAACCTGAAACTTTTTTGGTAAATGACAGTAGAGATGAGGTTTTTGTCTGTTTGTGTGTCACCAGGCGTCTCGGCTCATAGTGAACTACGACGAGCACGACGTCAACAACACCTTCAAGTTTGGAGTCATTTACCAGAGATTTGGGCAGGTACCAACCTTACCAACTCCTCACACCTCGCTGTCCATCCAGGGGTTTTGAAGGAGCTCTGAATAGTGTGTGCTGAATCTTAAGCGCTGCCTTTAGAAACGTGCAGCAATTTAATTTTCCCATTTTCATTGCTCACTAGCATTTGCTAAGACACTAAAATGTGACTGATCACACCTTTTCCTCATATGAGGGACACTTTGACTGTGCCTTTGTTCTGTGACCTAAAAATGAGCACTTTGTATTTCAAGATTATTCCCATATACATAATGTATGACAGATCTGACAGTTCTAGCTGACATGTGACAGATGTGATGGTTGTAGCTAACATGTGACAGATGTGATGGTTGTAGCTAACATGTGACGTGTCTGTCGTCTGTCCATCAGGTGTCTGAGGAGGAGCTTTTTAGGAACAATGAGGAGACGCCAGCCTTCACAGAGTTCCTGCAGCTCCTGGGAGACACAGTGGAGCTGCAGGACTTCAAGGGGTGACAATCACAAATATCAAAATAAAACTGTTGAATCATGACAGAGTGAAGCCATTTTTATCATCACATGTATCATCATGTCAGTCAGCACCAGTCCACTGGGAAACAACATAAAACATAATGGCAGACGTTGCCTACTCACAATGTCTTTTCTTTATTAATGATCTGGGGCAACAGGAGCATTTCTGCTCAGTGTTTCTGCTTTCATTCACAATAGAAAAGGAGGTGGTGACTGACTGGTTTCTCCTCCCTTTGCAGGTTTCGGGGGGGTCTGGACGTGTCTCACGGTCAGACAGGGTCTCAGTCCATCTACACCGTCCACCGACAGCAGGAGATCATGTTCCACGTGTCCACCAAACTGCCCTTCACCGAGGGAGACGCTCAGCAGGTAGACAGCATGAGACAGCAGGAAAACGGCATGACACAGGAAATGACATCACTCAGCAACCATCATACAACACAAGTCATCATGTTACAGCATGACATGACATGACTAAACATGTTATAACATTATACAGCATGATGCATCATCACATGACATGACGAAGCATGTTCCATACATGACAGAGTGTGATGTGACTTGACACAACATGAAACAGCACAGTGTTACGTCCAGCCTAGGGGTTGTTTCAACATGAAATGCCGTCCTTCACTGGTCCCATGCAGCCACAAAACACGTTGTTTCAGAGAAATGAATCATTTATTTACAATAAATGTAAAATGCTAAACAAAGGATTTGGCTGAACAAAAAACAAAGCGGTGGTAATGTTTAACTTAAATTTAGAATGAGCCCAAGGCGAAAATTACAAACAAAAACCCTCTGTAGACTTGCCAACGAAACAAACATTGGTAAAAGAAAACAGAGAAAAACAAGTTAAACCAAAAGTGGCAGCTCACTCCTACTATACATTACTTTACTCCTATACCTTACTTTACGACTATACATTACCACAAACTACATTCATACAAAGTACAAGTTATGCTGGATGTGTGCCGGTTGGATTCAGTGGAGGATGGATGGCACACCCTCTGACTCGGAGACGATGTCATCTCTCCACCTCATCTACTGGTTTTCGTCGGTAGCTCGACCAATCCCATGCTGACCCGATATCCTGGCGTCCAGTCTCATTGGTCATACAGCGCAGCTCTATTGGAGCTAAAACTATACAAACACATCCAGTGTAACCTAAAAATTCAAGATATTGCTTCACACCACCACAATGGACATGTAGGATCGTAACATGGCTCAGACGTCACATGACAGGCCGTACGATGAGCCTTCAGATGGCGTCTGGTGCTGTAACATGGCAGGACATGTTGTGGGATTTAAACATTATCATAGCATTAAATATGTATCAAGAGCCTCACAGCATCAGAGGATGTGACGTGACATTAATGTTTGATAAGATACATTGAAAATTAGCACTAGATAGCATGTGAGGATGTGATATGACATAAACATGATAAGATGAGATGAGATGAGATATTCATCCCGGAGGAAATTATTTTGCCAGAGTACAATAAACAATAAACAAAGGTTAGTGGAATATACACAATTACACAGAGGTTAGTAGTAAAATAGAAATAACAAAGAATACAAAGTACAAATGCAAAGTACAAAGTGTAGGTTTCTAAAAGTGTTTGTGTGAAGTGTCACAGTGTGTCAAGTGTCTTAAGTGTATAAAGTGACTGTATACTAATAATAAAAACTAGAAAGATTAACAGAAAATGAACTGAAGTAGAGTAAACAGATGTATTGCACTTGAGTCTATTAGGAAATGTGATGTGATGTGAGTTTGTGTAACATGGTAAATTAAAACACGATAACAATGTTGTCCTCCAGCTGCAGCGGAAACGTCACATAGGAAATGACATCGTGGCGGTGGTGTTTCAAGAAGAGGCCACGCCCTTCGTCCCCGACATGATCGCCTCCAACTTCCTCCACGCCTTCATCCTGGTGCAGGTGGAGGAGCCCTGCTCCGACAACACCTCCTACAAGGTGACTGGTTTACATACAAGCAGCTCGAAGCCTGCAACTCATACATGGTTTGTTTTTTTTATTAAACTGAGAGTTATAACCACAGGGAATTATTGTTATTACTGCCAGACAGGTTTACCTCAGAGACGAGAAAGAATGGCTTTAATTTAATAAACAGACGGTTTCTGGTACCAGGAAGAGCTTCATGTCGACAAAAAAGTTTTTAAACACAAGGAAAAAGAAGCAATTCACATTGTTTCAGCAGATATTAGAAAGGAATGTAAAAAAACAGCTTCCAGACTTATTATATTATAAGGACCATCAAGGCTAATAGAGGTATTTTTAACTCATTCTCATTGACTAAAGTCCAACCATGATCCACTGTCACATAGGTGTTATAAAGGGACAGCAAAACTTGCAATGCTAATTCTGAATAATCAGCAGAATCATCATTCATTAATCAGTTGATTGATAAATTAATTGAGTGCAATGGATAAGGGCCTGGTGCTGATACCACTGTTTTAGTCCATGGGCACATATTAAGAGTTGCACATACTAGGATACATGAACACTGTCCAGTTTGTCTCAGAGGTCATTAACCGTCACAGAAGTCTTTGTCATGGTGCTCGTTGCTCGCTAAAAGCTAACAATGCTCTCTGTTTACCAACAAGAACTGGCTGTAGTCCTAGTCTGCCTCCTCAGGTTGCTGCTGTACTAAACAGTAAGAAGCTCCACGTTCTCCGACTTCAAATCAAGTGTCTGTTATTTATGTAGCACATATAAAACAAAATGTTTTCCAGTAAAAAAATATTATGATACGGTTGAAGTTACCCAAACAAGTGTAAGTATTGTTGTCAAGACCCTATAATGTTATTTATGATGTGAATTTATATGATATTGATTGAAAAGAAAATTAAAGTACTCCTTTACCTGGTTATTATACATAATAAAACTGAGACCATCCAGTATTATTAGTCTGCCAAGAAATGTGGGCGAGTTATATGACCGTCGACATTGGTTTGTCTGTCTGTCCGTCTGTCAGCAACATTACTCAAAAATGTATGAACAGATTTTCAGAGAAGATCAGAAATGACACAAGGATGAAGTGATTAGATTTTGGCAGTGATGCGGCTTATAGTCTGGATCCATGGATTTGTTAAAGGTTTCTGTATCATTGCTAGATAGCAGCACGGCGCCACTGTAACCATGACAACAAGTGAACACTACATCAGCTGCCTGCTGACGATCACATGATTGTGATCCTACTACAAATCCTCCGCTGAGGACCACGAATGTTTAAAAGATTTCAATCTTTGGAAATCATACAACTGAGCAGCCTTGGCGGAGTACTGCACTCTCTGACTGCGTCTTTGTTAATTATGGAGATTAGGCTAATTAGTTTAGTATTATAGGTACTAGTATTATAGCCAAGGGGGTATTAACACATTTTTAATGTATTGCAAAGCTATTCAGTTGTCAAATACATACATTGGATTGATTTTAAAATCTTTAATGTGCTTAAAGGGTGTATTATCAAGGACAGTGGTATCCAACTGGCACACACTAAATATTTAAATGACTTTAAAAGCTTGACTGGGAAATCCCTACTATGTTACCTTCCTTTTCCCAGCGCTGCCTCATGAAATTGGTGGTATTTTTTGTGAAGATACCTGACAAACTGAATTTATTTAATACTAAAGTCACTATAATCTTAAGACATCCAGTGATGCTGTTGTTTCTATCGGTGACAGTTGATTGTGATTGACAGATGTCTGTCACAGCCAGAGAGGACGTACCGCCGTTTGGCCCGCCTCTTCCAAATCCAGCTGTCTTCAAGAAGGTAAGACTGGAGGTCATTTGGTAAATGGGGCAGTGGAATACGACGAAGCATTAAATTTGCTGGGTTTCTTTTCAGGGTCAGGAGTTCAGAGAGTTTCTTCTCACCAAACTCATCAATGCAGAGCTGGCCTGCTACAAGAGCGACCGATTCGCCCGGCTGGAGGTAAAAACGATCATTTCTGCCACCTGAGATCTGTGGTTTTGTAAGTGGTCACCAATGAAAATGTAAATCTGCAAATTCCAACACTTTAAGTGATTTTATTCTGTGAAATTCAGTCATTTTATCAGTTTAGATATATACTGTAAACAAATGGCAGTCAATAGCAAGCTAATTTTAAAATGCTGTACAGCTGATTTCAGGCTCTGTTAAATGTATGAATTTAATTTAAAAATGTTCCTTAATTTTTAAAGATAAAGAAATATTCTATTTAGATGAAATTAAAAAAACCCCAAGAGTAGCCTGGGGAGTAACATTAAGAGCTTCACTTTGGTCTGTTGTAATCAAACCCAGCTGTTTGGTCTCTCATCGTTGTTTTTTTATGCGATAGAAACAAGAAATCATCTCTGTGGAAACAAGCACAAAAAAAGTCCAACAGCTGAACTGCCACACTTTAAATGAGAGGCTTCTTGATGACAGAATAAATATGTATATTTATTTTTGTTTGCAGTAAAGTGACAGTAAACACAATCAACATAAAAACTTTAACTAGCTTAATACATTTTTAAACTCTGATTAAAATAAAAGACATATGCATCATGCATAAGCAAAACAAGCCCAAAATTGATGAGTTTTGTGAACAACTTTACAGGAAAACAAGCCCAAAGTCGCTTATAAAAAAGCGGACTTTGCCACACTGCTTGTCGCTGTCAAACTGGTGAATGGTGACTGTCTAAAATCATTCATATGACTGTTTGGTTGGTTAGGAGCGAACTCGGGCCGCCCTGCTGGACAGCCTCCACGACGAGCTGCAGAGACGCTCCCAGTGCATGCTGGGATTGACGTCAGGCCTGGAGGAGGAGGGCCGAGCGGAGAACGGACACGCCCACGGAGGACTGCTGGAGTCCATCAAGGTGTGTTTGATTCTCCTTTCCTGTCTTTTTCCCTTCTTTCTGTATTATACAGTATTTTAATTTGACATCACAGCATCATTTTTTTAATAATCATCATCAGATTATTGTACCGGCCTTTTAACCCTCCTGCTGTCTTCATTTACAGGCTCCTTGTCTGAAAAAACAGAATCCAAAAATTCCCCAAAATTCTAAAAATTTGCAAAACTGTCAGGAAGAAAATTCCAACAATTCCTTAAAACTTTCCCTTCTGCTTTTACTGCTTTTTCTGGCTGATAAATGGCATAATTCTTGCTTTTTTTTAAAGAAAAGAAAACACTGCAGTTAATTTTTTGTGTTCAGAGGGTTAATGTCTCAATATCTAAAACATTAAACGCTACCTTTTCACCGTTTTCACTCTGAACTATAAATCAGCTAATGAGCATCATGATTCTGCTTTTTTATCGATGGCAGGAGTTTAAATGATGATGTTTGCGTCCAGAATTAGTCATAAATGTTGAAGCATTCTGCTAAATATTACAGAAGCTGAAGTGGCTGCTTGTTTTGGACTGTCAGGTGTGAGCATTTGGCTGTAAAATAGATGAGTTTGGCATTTTTCTGAAGTTGTCACACACTTTGTTCACATCAGAGGGCGATGCGAGGGCGAAGCGTCTCCATGGAAACCATGTCGCGGGGCGGGGCCGGACTTCCCACCAGCCTGAGTGGAGGCGGTCTGGCTCACATCAGCGTCGAGGTGAATGTGAACTTCTGCAGATGTCACAGATGTTGTTTGTGCAACTTTCTGCTAACAGCTGCTGTGTTTTTGTGCGTTTGATGTCAGTACAACGTGAAGTCTCCCGTGAAGAGGCGTTCGGGGCTTTTCCCTCGTCTGCTGAGCGTCGACAGCCAAACGGAGAAACACAACCACAGGAGGTAACTGTCCGATCACCACACATCAGATTCACTAAATGCTGGACTTTAACCTCCTTTAACCCTCATGTCGTCCTGTGGGTTGAAATTGACCCATTTTAAAGTTTAAAAATGGGGAAAAAAATATATATTTTCACACTGAAACTTCTGATGTCCACATTTTCAACATTTTTGGGAAATTTTTGAACATTTTTTTGGTGGAAAAAAAGAAATGTTAAAAATGTTTCTTAAGAACATTCACAAAAAATCAACCAAAATCCAGCAGATTTTTTTGTGAATGTTCTTAAAGAAAATATTAGAAGTTTTGCTGATATAGATGGAGTCACTTTAGATATTTTTAGGATTTTTTTGGAAGATTTTTACAAATTTTTTGAAAATATTTACAAGAATTTTCTTGCAGAATTTGGGGGATTTTCTTAAAATAAAACTTTTAAGGAATTATTGGAATTTTCTTCTTGAAGGTTTTGCAAATTTTCAGAAATTTGGGGAATTTTTTTGCTGAATTTTTTGGATTTTTTTCAGACAAGGAAACAATAATTTTTGGTGCCTGTAAATGAAGACAACAGGAGGATTAAAGCTTCTTCTTCTTCTTGTGTCTCGATAACGTCAGTCTCCTCAGCGAGCAGAGGAGCTTCGACAGCTGCCACCCGATGCTGGAGGTGAGGTCAGAGGTGCCGTCCAATCCCAGCTCTCCGGAGGCGGGGCAACGGGACAGGTGTGTCATCAAATGAGTATCTGTGACACTGCTCAAAGCTCCTTATCAACGTTATCGGTTTTATTTGCAGGATTCACACGAAGAAGGAGAGCAGTAAGATTTCCAGGTCGACCTCCAGCACCTGCAGCTTCAGCGTCCCCGCCGATGACACTCACCTGGTGAGACTTAACGTTATATATTGACCTGATGGGGGCAGTGTTGTCTCTGTTTCAATACCTAAACCCAGACACAGTGATCCAGAAGTATGTCTGTTTTGGCTTATTGCCACAGTAACATGGGGCTGCAGCACCTGGACATCAGGTTTAGTGCAGAACAGCATTTATGCAGACAAAGGAGAAGAAATAAATAATAATAAATAAAAAAAGCCTGAAGTATCCAATCATTTGGAAGCAGAACCGGAGCATGAAGATAACAATCAGTCAAAAATGCATCCAGTACAGAGGGTCCTCCACTTATGTGGGAGTTCCATTTCTACGGCTCGGCATAAGTCGATTTCGCCGTAAGTCGGAACTCCAATGTAAATGTAAAAACAATAGAGCCGTTCTGTGCATCATAATATTGATCAGTTCTTCAAAAATGTCATGAATGCCAGGGACTTTCATGCATGTATGAATCATTTTACAATAACTTTGATAACTGACTAAACATTTAAGACAAACTACCATAAAGAATATTGATGGAAACGATCTAAAACACAGTTTTACCATCAGTAATGCTTCTTCTGCTTCTACCTTCAGCTCGTTCAGGCTGCTGAGGCTCAGAGTTCCAGTCCGTTGATCGTCTGTCGCAGCCCAACAGGTCCAGTAAAACCTCCAGTGAACATTTCACTCGTCTGTTTCTGTTTAACTGAGTTTGTTTCCTTCCTTCACATCCAGACACGAGAAGCAAAAACTCTCCCAGGACCAACCTCAAGTTCCGTTTCGACAAGCTGAGTCACTCGGCTGCAGTAAGTTGAATTTAAACTCGCTGTGGGTTCATTTTTCACTACAATAAACAGTCCTGCACCTCAGTGGAAACAGAACATGAAGCTAGAGGAAAAATAAGCCTTTTGTCCCGTTAAAATGACAGAAGTCACAAGAAATTAAAAAAAAAATAAAAAATTCCTTTTGTTACTTTTTTGTTTGTTTTTACAAAAAATGCTGCAAATCTTGAACAGCCTCTTTAAGTTAGAAAAATGCTGAACATATCTTCCAACAACTTGATCCTCGAGCCATTAGTTTCATTTTCCCCTCTGCTCTGGAAACACTGCCTTTAGTTCACCTGAAAAGTTTTGTGACCTTGATGGCAACAGAGTCAGTCGTGGCTTCTTAGTTTGGCTGATAAATGCAGATTTTTTTTTTTTTATTCCAATTGCTTTATTTTTGATTAGTTTTCAAATGAGACAATAAAGTGATTTTAACTAAATATCATAATTATATTCATAGATTTGGTTAATTTTCCTGCCAGAGCTGCACATCAGAGATTATTGATTCATAGAAAGTAGATTTTTTTTTTTGTTTCTGGCTGATAAACGATGTCCTTTTATTACACAAAACACCTTTTAATCCCAGTGGGAGGTTTTCATGTTCAGACGGTTAATGCTGATGATTTTATAAACTAAAGTATAAACATAAATTACTTTGTTGGCTTTTTTGCATTTTCTGTTCATTTAAAGGCGACATTTCAATTTGCCGACTTGTAGCTGAAGCTTTAAACCTCTGATGTTTTCTGTCGTCAGCAGGGACACTAAGCTGTGAGGACGGCAGCGGGAGGTTTGTACAGCGTCACGTCTGTCATTTTTACCTTTTTCTGTCTCTTTTTATGTTTTCCTTTCACTAGAAGTCACCTGTTCTCTTTGTTTTTCTACTTTTACTGACAGAGTGCTTTATTCACGTCTTAACAATCAAGATTCCTGGAAAGTTTTAAATCAATTCCCAAAAAAATAATATTAAAAAGTCATGAATTTCATAAATAAATAAGTTTTTCTGCCACAGGTGGTCATTTGTTGTTGTAAATAGACCATAGATCAAAATGGGTGAGTGTGAATTCAAGCAAAAACATTATTTATTCATTAATTCATGCATACACTGTTATCTGGTTCTCAGATTTGTAAATTGAATTATGGAGAATTATTGTTTATATATCTGGGAAGCATGAACCAAAGTGTAAAATAAATGTCATTAATTTGACTGTGAAAAATCAGCATTTTAGTGGTATTGAATTTAATTTGGTGAACCTTCAGAAGCCCTGAGTATCGGAGCTTCTTCACCCATATTTTTAAATTTTATTTTAGTTTCACTTTTTATGATTACGTGTCTTTTTCTCATAAGCTGCATGTTTAGAATTAAAAACAATGGTGTATTATTGTCCTCCATGGAGATTTGTAAAACATTTTAGCTCTTTCTGTCTATAAATAACCTTTAATGTGTTATCTTCTGTGCTGTTCTGTTTTCCAGGATATAATCGGAGGTTCAGCGACATAAATCTGAAGAGCTGTAGATCACACACACGTCTTTCTATCTTTATGAGGACCATAATATGAAACACTGCTCCCCTTTCTGCAGAACTCGTCTAATTCTACATTTAAATGTCAAAAACTTCTCCTGTAAACTTCATAGGGCCACAGCTGACGGCTCCACCTGAAGAAAACACTAAAACACCATCCATTTATTTACCTCAGTGAAAATATAGGGCAGTGGAAACACAATTCACATGGAAGAAGTGCACTTTTTTCTCATTTTACAGGAAACCTACTGAAATATGAATCATAAAACTGTTTTAATTTGACATTTTCCTGATTCCTACGCTTCATTCAGATTCATACACAAACGTTCTCAGCTGTAACGATGACAGAAGGAGGATTGGAAAACGCTTTTATTAATTATGAAACAACAGCAGCTCTTTTAAACTTAGAATTTTGCATTTTTTGGAGCTTAATAATAAGCTAATAATAATTCTGAGAGCTTCATCTGGTGACACAGATGTCAGTTTAGGTTAAAGAGCAACTTGTAAACAAACTGTACAACAATAAAGTCACAATAATGAGTGTAATAATATCAAATGCTGCTTATGTGTGAGGAAATAATGACTTTATTTTCTAATTATTACACAGATCAGCCACTGAAACTGTGGTTAAATGTTAAATATTGATGTTTTAATTAGTAGGACAGGAGCAAAGTCCTCTAATTAACCAATTGAAAAAAACAAACAAAATTTGAAATCAATACTCAGCAAAATTAGTCATGAAGTTTCTAAACCAAACTGGATTCTACATAAGAATTTAACCATAAATGAAACCCACTGTTGCAGAAATACATCAGTTTTATTTTTTTTTAATATTATTTTCTTTCATATTTAACAAAAATAGAAAAACTTGAGCAAATATATGTAGAATATATATAATTTTTGCTAATTTTTTCATATTTATATGTTTTTTTGTTTGTTTTTACAATTTTTTTCTATATTTGTTTTATTTTTTCTTTTTAATTAAATCTGTGGATGTTCTCAGTCATCCAGGTCATGATAAGTCTCAAGCAAGCATAAGTTATGGCAACTGGACTAACCTCGTGTGAGTCAAAAACGTTTCACCTCTCATCCAAGAGGCTTCTTCAGTTCTGAAAGCCTGGTGGGGAGTACCAGATATTTATCCACCAGGAGGGTGGTGGCAAAAACAAGTGGACAAAGACCCGAAACCAATAGACTCGTTAGGTGTTAATGTGAGTCGTTAGCCTTTGATGGGCGGTCGTTACCCCTCCCAGCCCTCTAGGAGGGTGGTTGGGGGTCACCTGACTGCAGGTGGGACAGATGGCTGCACCTCCTTGGGAGGGCTCTAAGAACGGCGTTGTAAGTGGGAGACAAGTGGTGTCTGAGGCCCCCTCCTCTGTTCAAAGATGGCCGTTCTAGTTTGACATGAATGGCTTCTTTTACCCCTCTCTCAAACCATCTGTCCTCTCTGGCTAGAACGCGCACCTTGTGGTCATCAAAGGAGTGCCCCTTCTCCTTGAGGTGGAGGTGGACTGCTGAGTCCTGGCCTGTGGTTGTGGCCCTCCTGTGTTGTGCCATGCGCTTGTGTAATGGCTGCTTAGTCTCTCCAATGTACAGGTCAGAGCATTCCTCATTGCACTGCACTGCACTGCGTACACCACATTGCTCTGTTTCGCCCTTGGAATTTTGTCCTTGGGATAGAAACTTTTTTTTGTTTTATTTTTTGCTCAGTTTCTTCTATATTTAGGTTTATATATATCTTTTTTGTTTGTTTGCTCTTTTTTTTCTCTATTTGGGTCTTACAGGGTTAATTATCAGTGTAATTCTACAGATGACCTCTGGGGGCAGCAACACGACTCTGCTGCTTCCTTTCTGCTGCAAATCTCACCAGATGTTCGATTTGTCAAAAATTATTCAGAAAAGGTTTCCATCTCCCATGAAGAGTGTTAAATCTTTTTAGGAAAAATCAATAACCGCCTCAAGTGAGTCAAAAAAACTTTTAGATATTTTTCAAATGTTGCCAAATTAGAACTTTTTCCAATGCGATACTCTAGAATCTGATTAAAAATACGTTTACAGAACAGCTTTTCACTGAACTACTGAGCTGCTAGTTGTTTTGGGGGGTAAAATTTCCGTTTTAGTGTAAACATGAGCTTAAAGTGAAAAGGAAGCTTTAATGGATGTTGTCTCCCCCTGCAGCGCCCCCTAGTGGGTGAATCTATAGTTTCTAAGCAGCTTCCACAATTATTAGCAACTTCTAAACTACAAACACATCTAACTGCTGCAGTTTTTTAATCGATAGAAGTATCTTCCTGCACACCTCCTGTTTTTAGGACATTTAAAGCCTCCTTGAACATTTATAATTTAATTTACTGTCACAGGAAACATCATTCTATTAAATAAAAAAAATGCTTAGAATTAAGGTTTTTAGTCTAAATAAATAAATTTAATCTCCTGTATTTGTTCAGGATTTTGCAAAAACCTAAATGAACTTGTGTGATCCATCCATTTGGTTCATTTATTTAAGTGCATCATTAGAGATTCTGATGAATCCATGACTTAATCCATAAACTTTCACATTTTCTGGTTTTTAAAGGGACTAAATTGAACTTTTTAAACCTGTAGAAACTCCTGCAATAATCATTTTTACCCAGAAACAGAAAATGACTGCAGTTTATTGAGGATTTGAGATGAACGTTTCTTACTGAAATGATTCGGTCTCTTTGTTTACACACTTCGGTGACCGTTTTGAATCTCAGTATCATCGTTACAATCAAACTGTGGACCGACTCTCGCTTATTCAACAACAATAAGTTCAAAAATCAGACTTAAAAACACACATTTACTTTTTGTGAATGTCACATTTATTGTTTGTTTTAGAGCTGAGAGGAAAAACTGTGTTAAAACCTGCAAAAAGAAGCTGAACTGCTGTGTGATGCAAAGAAAATGTGGATATTTTGCACTAAAGCGACACAAACTGTGGATCGTCCTCTGTGGCTGTTTCATTACTAATCTGATGTGTTCAGTCTGATCCAGGACACTGACTCTAATCTACTGTATCTGTTCTGATTGCACTGAAAGCACAAGATCTGTTCCTCCTTCTCTTCTTCCTCGTGTTCAGGTTTTCCAAAATAAAAGTGCCATTTTATTTTGAAGGGGGAAGACGATGTAGCTCAAACACGAAGATGTCGCTGTGTGTTTCTGTTCACGGAGGAAAACTGTGACGCAAAGATGTGATAAAGTTTCTGCAGGACGACATTTCTGCACTTTGTTTCACCGACGTTTGTTTCATCTGTTGAGTGTTTGGAAATGTGTGAATCTTCCTGTTTAGTTCAGAAAAACACTGGAAAATGAAAAACTTTGGGAAAAAGCAAAGTTTGCAGTTAGCGTACTTCAATAAAAACAACCATAGTTTAGTATTTTTGTTTTAAATTAGTCAAATTTTGAATATTATAATTGTTCCAGCTGGACCCAACAAACAAAACAAACAAAAAAAATCAGTTATTTCCAGTCTTTGTTGCAACTGCTTATAAAAACATCACTTTAGCCACATTTTGTTTCTTTAAACTGTTGTAACATTTCCTAGGAACAAATGTAATTCAAAAAAAAACTGGAAAGGGAAAAAAATAAGTTAAAAACAGTGGAATATTGTAACATTTAAAACATCTGAAAACAGTGGAAAAAATATTTAAATATAAAAAAAAATTAGGTAATTTCCAGCTAATTAAAATGCAATAAAACAATCTAACTGTACGTTGTAAACAACTAATTACTATTTGAAAAAATACAGATTTTTAATGAACTATTCACAGTCTTTTGTTTTCTAGTAAACAATTTTTTTGTGATTTTGCTAGTTATTGTCTATATTTAACAAAAAATAAATACAATTAAAAAATAAAAATATTTTCCTTTTTTCGGTCCAAAATATGTATGCTTTTGTTAATTTACATAATGGAAAATACCTGTAAAATAATATTTTTTTTGACTGAAAATATAACTAAATAGAATACATACAAAATAATGTCATTTTAAGCAAGCATTGTAAAAGAATTAAGTGTTATTTTTAAGTGAACATTATTTAAAATTTTGGCTGTTTTTTTGTTTGTTTTGTTTGGTATTATTATGCAAATTAATATTTTTTGTGATATTAGTAGTTATCTGTAATTTGCCAAAACAGAAAATCTGTACATTAGCAGTAAATTATTATTTTCTTTAATGTTTGAAACCACTTTCTATAGATAACATATAAGTTAATTTTTCTTTTATTTTTTTGGGCAGGGATGGGGTGGGGGTGGGGTAGGGTCGGTCTTATAAAATGACCAAAATGTTTTGTCTAAAATTTTATAAAGCTAAAAAAAAATACATTATTGTGAATTCAGATAAGATATTGTGCATATGATTAACACCACAAAAATTATAAAACAATAAATTAAATAAGCTTATATAATATGCTTGTCGCAAAATTACAAATGAACAAAAACAATAAAATTATTTTTTTTGCATAAAATTAAGATAAAACAAAAATAAACGACATATGCAGAAATAAAACATGATTGAATATCATTGGTCGCTGGGGGGCGGTACTGCTACGCTGTAGTGTGTCTGCCTTAGTTTCGCCGCCGAAGAAGAAGAAGCGGGTGAACCAACCAGTGCCGGGTTACGAAATTACCCGCAGCAGCAACGGCGGCCGTTGTTCCAGCTCCATCAGCGCCATGGCGGCAGTGCGCAGCTTACGGGTGTCGGTGAAGTCAGACAGCGGCTCGGACCGCTCGGAGTCGGACTCGGATTCCGAATCGGACCGGGATGCCCGCGAAGCCGAACCGATGGAGGTGGAGGAGGGCGAGCTGGAGGCGGAGGACATCTCCGTTAACCGCTCCCTGAAGGAGCTGCTGCCGGTAAGTGCCCACACTAGGCCCCGTCAGACCGGGGACTGGCGTCAACTGAGGCCGGGGCGTCATCGTGGAGCCTCGACGTCTGCTGCCTTGGACTCCCCGCTGTCCTTGCTGGAGCTAGCTAGCCGTTAGCTCCGGTGTCAGTCGTCGGTTAGCAGTTATTACGCGGTAGCTGCTTTTGACTCGGACTAGTTTTACATTTCAGACATTTAGTTTTAGATTTTTTTCCGGTTTGTTTTTCCGTCACTTGTTGCTGGCTGCTTCCTCACGTGCTGTTTGGATGGAGCGACTCTGACACCAAAGTCAGCCCAGAAAACTGGAGGTTTTAGTCATTTTAAAGGAGGAAGGAGGCTGAATATTTTAAAAACTGAATATTTAAATACAGGCGTAGGCACTGAACTATTCGGCCTGTTTAAAGATCACAAATATAGAATATGTTTTTAGTGTTTTAAGCTGTTTACTCTGATGATCTCTCTATTAGCAGTCAACTAACAACACTGTGTTGGCTGTAGAAATGAAGGGTTTTGCCAGTTTATATTAATTTTACATGTGTTTGTGATTTGTGAAAAATCAAGTTACAGTGAAAAAGCCTGTTTTTGAAAAGTGAATAATCACTTAATCTAATTTAGGGCCTTTTTCTGCCATACTTCATTCTTTTTCTGCTCATTTTCTAACTAATTTTGTGTATTTATCTAAGAATTGCTCATTTGTTTACAGCTGCTTTCTTACCACTTTTTATATCATTTTTGACAGCAGTACTCAGTCGATTGTTTTGTATCTTTTACTGTTTTTAGGCAGTCAGAACTGAAGTTTCATGAATTTATTTGAAAAATCTAGAATTTTTCCCCCAGCTAAATGTTGACCAGAAAAAATTCTGTTTCTCACAATTTCTACTCAACATGAACAGTTCACACATAAAAATGTAGGTATTTTTGTTCTCTTTCACCCAGTGTTAGTCTATTACTGTATATTGATATACAGCAACGAGCTGTGTCCTTTTTTCTGCCAAACTTCATTGTTTTTCTGCTCATTATATAACTAATTTTGTGTATTTATCTAAGAGTTGCTCATTTTAAGACCATTTTTGGCAGCAGTACTGAGTCGAATGTCTGTTCAAAGCTGCTACCGGTTGCTTCAGGAGAGATAAAGTGAAAATGCCTCCAAACAGAACCCTAAACAGATTTTAAAAACCCAGATCAGTGTCCGTGTAAAGCATCTTTTTGCCTTGTTTTGCAGGATACGAGTCGGCGGTACGAGAACAAAGCTGGAGCCTTCATCACTGGGATCGATGTCAACTCAAAGGTACGACAAACACAGATTTACTTCCTCTGTTTTGATGCGCTAAACAAATCCTGAGGAGAAACTGAAGAAAAAACCTGGAATAGAAGACAAATTCTAAGTATATTTTTATAGTTTAATGTGTAATATTCTTGCTAAAATACATTTTTTTCTGGGCTTTAACTTCTGAGGTGCAATAAATCGATCAGCTGTCGATTATTAACCCTGTAAATTCCACTTTGTTGCTCCGGTCACATTTCTTCTCATTGTGGGTTCATTTTTGACTGCATTATAAAGTCCTGCACCTCCATGGAAACGGAACAACCATGACTAGAAGTGGAGAGAACTCACAAATATCTAGTGTACTAACATGTGTTAACAACACTGACAAGCATGTCGGCTTTACATGCTATAAATGTTCACCTGTTTGCATTTTTACAGCCGCTACATTATAAATATAATTTTAGAAAGATGTTTCACCATGCTGAATGGATCTTCCAACATCTTCCTCCTCTGTTCACTGTTTTTGAGACATGCTGCGTTTATTTTATTCCTCTCCGTCTCTCTTCTCTCTGCAGCAGCTTATTCAGCAACTATTTTGATCATCAATGAATTTTATTTTGAGGGAAAAAAGTCTAAATTCTCATATTGCAGCTTCTTAAATGTCAATATTTGTGGGAAAGCTGAATATTTTTGGACAAAGCAGGACATTTGCCATCTTTAGGCAACACTGATAGACATTTTTTTTTGTTTTAAGACATTTTAAAAACCAAATAACTCCCTGAATGAATCCAGTAAACAGACATTTGAAATACATTTAAAATACATTTTAAATTCCAGAAATTCTCTTAAATGTGAATATTTTTTGGTTTCTTGCCTCCTCTGTGACAGTAACTGTTTTTTGGACATTTTATAGACAAAACAACAAACTGAAGGATTAAGAAAATAAAGGAAACGCATATTAGTTACAGCCCAGGTCTGTTTCTTCAGATCTAATGTTTATATTTATTACCCATAAATGTCCTGAAATGCCTTATTTTATCCAAACACCAGAAAAATGTCACACGTTTACTCGTCTGGCATCGTCACACTAGATAATGTTTTATATTTGGTTGTTTTCATGTTAGTTTTTAAAGTGGTTGATGTTTTGTGTCAGTATTAGTTTTGTTTTAACACCCAGATATTTACTGTGTTCATCAGGAGGCGATCGAGAAGAAAGAGAAGCGAGCGAGGCGTTTTCATTTCCGCGGTGAGGAGGAAAGCGTCATTCAGAGGAACGTTCTCCTGGACAAAGACGGCATGAAGAAAGGTGATGAAGCCGCCCTCAGTTTACTGTTTGTGTTTTCGCCATGTTTGTTTCTTTGTTGTTTGCTGAGCCTGTCTTCTTCTTCTGTTGTGCTCAGCCATCCCCAGACTGCGCATGGAGGCGATCCACGTGACGGGCGTGGACGACATGAGCACGCAGGACGTCTTCGGGTATTTTAAGGAGTATCCTCCGGCGCACATCGAGTGGATCGACGACACGTCCTGTGAGTAGAACACAGAAAAAACGTGAAAAATGAGATCAAGATCAGCCACAGAAACACAGATCTGTCTGGCTGAAGTCCCCAAATGTCCATCAGAGCCGACGATACAAAACTGTCCAGAGATGATTAAAGAACCATACAGGCACAAAGTCGAATTGAGAGGACACTGCATTAGCGTCGAAGTACATTTATTGTTATTGCGCTGGTTTATTCTTAATATAGATTCTTTCAACATGATTTTCGGCTCCTAACTCGCCTTGTTCCTGTACAAATTATATATCAGAACGTGTGGCTCAATCAGGAATGGTGTGCTGTGACTTTTGATAGCGATTTCTTATCTGTTTATTACGATATTCATTAAAAAACAAATAAGAAACCTTATTGAAGTGACTGGGAAGTAGGCCTGATAAATGCCAAAATGTAGCCCTCTTTGGAACCCTGTAGCTGTGGTGTATTTCACAGTAGAAACGTCGTTCAGAGTTTAAACAGGTCACAAAACTTTGAATGTGATTCTTTTAAATCAATGTTTTGATATCTTTTACTTTTTTTACGCAGTCACAGTTTAATCCTCCTGTTGTCTTCATTTACAGGCACCAAAAAATATTGTTTCCTTGTCTGAAAAAATCCAAAAATTCAGCAAAAAAATTCCCCAAATTTCTGAAAATTTGCAAAACCTTCAGGAAGAAAATGCCAATAATTCCTTAAAACTTTCCCTTTAAAATTTTATTTAAAAAAAAAAAAAAAAAAATCCCCCCAAAATTCTTGTAAATATTTTCAAAAAATGAGTAAAAATCTTCCAAAGAATCCTAAAAATATCTAAAGTGATTCCATATATATCAGTAAAACTTCTAATATTTTCTTTAAGAAAAAAAATCAATTCAGAAAAAAATCAAGCGATTTTTAACATTTCTTTTTTCCACCAAAAAATGTTCAAAAATTTTCCAAAAATATGGACATCAGAAGTTTCACTGTGAATTTATTTATTTTATTCCACATTTCCAAACTTTAAAACGGGTCAATTTTGACCTGCAGGACGACACGAGGGTTAAGTTTTATGACTTTTCCCTCAGCTAAATTTTGACCAGAAACATTGTCTGAAATAAAATTGCAGTTAACCTTGTTTCCTTCTCACAATTTTTTGTCCTCTTCTCACCATCACTCCTTTCTTTAACTTTCAGAGATTTGAGGCCCAAACTCACCTTGAACGTTGAGTTTTTTCAGGTTATGACGTCACTCGTGCAGCAGTTTGGATCTACAGATGTTTTGGAAGTCTTGACTGGCTAATCCGTGTCCTCGTTTCCTAGGTAACGTGGTGTGGCTGGACGACAACACGTGCATCCGAGCCCTCATCAACGCCAGCCGGATGCCTGACCCGGAGGCGGTTGCCACGGAGACAGAGAGTAGCAGCCAGCTGGGTGAGCAGAGCAAAGGTCAGTGTGTGCAGAAGTATCATCATCAATCGTGGTGAAAGGCCAGCGACACAGTGCATCATGGGTAAAATGTTCGGTCTCAGGGCGCCATGGCCAGGGGTCGGATGACGAGGATGAGGAGGAGGAAGAGGGCGAAGTGGACGAGGATGAGGAGGAGAAGAAGAGCGGCGAGGAGACCGAGGGCAAAGACAGCGACGGAGAGGCAGCGCTGACGACGAAGGCGGAGGGCGGTCAGGTAGAGCAGCGTCGCCGTGATGTCACAGGGCGATCAGGTTCATTGATCGGTTCCAATAACTCACCGATGTGTCGCAGGTGGAAGATCTGTCACGAGCCGAGAGAGAATCTCTGCTGAGGAACGACCTGAGGCCCGCCATCAAACCCTTCAAAGGAAACAAGCTGTTCCTACGCTTCGCCACGCAAGGTCTCACACACACACACACACACACACACACACACACACACACACACACACACACACACACACACACACACACACATATTAAAACTGCACTGCTGCACTTTAATCAGTCTGTTCCCGCCTGTGGATTTTCCACTGTTATTTATCTAATGCATATATATATATATTCTTACTTTTAATGAATTTTTACTATTTTTAAAGCACTGTATGTTTTAGTGTCCACATCTTTTAATGTTTACTTTTAAGCCGGTACTACCAATAAAAGTTCATTATGTGAATGTTGACTAGTAAATAGTCTATAGTAGTGGTGGGACACAATTTAAAAAATGTATTAGTTCGAGGCTTTGTAATTAATTAATCACGATTAATTGCATTGCGTCCTGTGGATCTTCTTCACTGCTGACGAACAGACTTTATGTTCACTACCGCCACCTACTGGGCTGAAACTAATATTGCACAAAGTATTGAGGAAGGAAACATTGCAGATGACAGATGTTATTGTGTCCATCCTGCAGAAAGGGGAGAAGTTACAAACTGTCATACTATTACTAACTTTCAGGTGGTTGTTGAACAGATGAGTTGTTCAAAGGCAAATCTGACCAAATCTAAGCTTTAAATTTTATAATTCATTGATTTACTCTGCATTTCTGAATTTAAAATCTGCCAAAAACAAACCATTTGCAGAAACCAAATTCTGTCAGAACTAAAGTTCTGAGCTCCTCTGTGCAGCCATGAAGCCATCAGCTGATAGAAAGTCTTTGTTTTGTTTTTCAGGGTTTTATTCTTTTACTTCAGCAGGAATGTAGATATATACAGTTGTAGGTTAATATATCCAACAGTTGCATCAAACTTTAGACATCATGTGATCTGAGCTCTGAAACATACATGATTTATTTTACTCTCCAGATGATAAGAAGGAACTGGGCGCCGCTCGCCGCAGCAGATACTACATGAAGTACGGAAACCCCAACTATGGAGGCATGAAGGGAATCCTCAGCAACTCCTGGTGAGATGTTCAGGTGTTTAATCGAAAGGTTTTAGTGGCTGATGGCAGTAACATCGGATCTTTCTGGGTTTATGGGCTGTCAGATTGTCCATTTGTGGACTTCCTCAGGTTTTATTCTTCATGTTTGAAGACTGCAGCCTCAGAAACAAGTTGAGTCTTTTCTGTGTCAGAGCTGCATTAAAGTGACCACTTTAAACTGTTGACTTTGAAGAATGTGTTTCTGTAGCTCGTACAATTCCACCGAAGAAGAACTCACCTTCTCTATTTAGTAGGACTGCCAATAATGGTTATTTTAACTGACATCAATTAAAAAGACGAAAACATAAAATAATATAGATAAGATTTTTTTTTTAAATTAAAAAGATAACATAAACATGTGACATAAAATTTCAAAAATAAATCCACAAAATATTAAAAGAAGACAATAAAATCACTATAACAACAAAAAATTGTTTAAAAAGTCAAAACATTAAGATAAAATAATAAACAAAAAATGTTAAAAGTCAAAGAAATTAAAAGAAAAATACAAAGAACTAAACACAGAAAAATAAAATAATGTAAAATTTGAAAACAAGAAAAAATTTATTAAAAACACAAAACATTAAAATAATATATGGCATAAAATAAAATAAATAAAATGACAAATTAGTAAACCACAACAATAAAGTCATGATAACAAAAATATTTTAAATAATAAACAAAAAATATTAATAAGGGAAAGAAATTAAAAGAAAAATACAAAGAACTCAAAACATGAAAATAAAATAACAAAATTTGAAAACATAAACAAGAAAAAATATTTTTAAAAGACAAAACATAATAATATAATAATAATAATAATAATAATAATAATAAACAAAATAATAAAATCACTGTTCAAAAAAGAAAAACATGATTAAAAAGTCTAAACATAAAAATACAATTATTTTAGGGTTGATAAAAATAAAAGAATTAATTTTTAAAAATAAGGTAAAGAAAACAAGAGACAGTCAAAACATAAAATTTTACTAAAAATAAAAAGCAAAAAAAATGAAATGATAAAAACAAAAAGTATTTAAAAGTCAAACCATAGAAATGAAATGATAAAATATTAGATTTTAAAAAGAAAAACATAATTATTTAAAAGAAAAACTAAAACAAGTAATGACTAATTGTGAACATGATTAATTATGTGACTAAAACTATTTTTTTCAGCTGATACATGATAAAACCTGAGATTTAAAGGTTAATAAATTCCTATTTCTAATAAACAACATTGAAAAGGATGCTAAGGACATTTCTCTGCTGTTTAAAAGTTAACTTTGATTTTCACCTGAGGAGGTTTCATTGATCCTGTGGAGAATCTGCAGCATGAAAACCATCGACATTTAGAATCTGTCTGTGTTCAGGAAGAGGAGGTATCACAACCGGAGAATCCAGAGAGACGTCATCAAGAGCAAGAAGCCTCTGATTGGAGACAGCATGGGACACACACCTCCGTACACACACCGACACTCAGGTAAACACACACACACAGTTCAGGCTGAAATCCGGGGATGTTGGCAGAACAACGTTTCTCTGAGTCACAGTCACAGGTGTTTATTTCTGTCTTCTAACTTCCTGCTTCGTCCTCAGCCGACCTGGTCAACCTGCCCGAAGAGCCCATCAAGGAGGAGGAGGAGGAGGAGGAGGAAGAGGACGGCGACGAAGACATGGACTCAGACGATAGGGTGGTGGAGTACAAGGAGAGGGGAGAGAGGGGCGGCGGCTCACGCTCCCTGGGGGCGGGGCTTCGCAGCCGGGCCGAGCGATCTCCGTCCCCCTGGTCAGAGTCAGACGAGATGGACTACGACCTGGAGCTGAAGATGATCTCCACACCGTCCCCCAAGAAGAGCAAGAAGATGACCATGTATGCCGATGAGCTGGACACGCACCTGAAGAGCATCCGGTCAGAGACACTCACCTGTCCTCACCTTCATCCGTCCTCACCTTCATACATCCTCACCTTCTCTGTTTATGCTTCAGTTGTTTATTTTTCACACTGATGATGTTTTATTCTCGTGCATTCACTCATGTACATCGTAGGCTGAGATTCAGCTGCGTTTTCATCGTTCAATCTGCACAGAGCAAACAGCATGTTGTGCCAAAAGATTGTTAGATTCACGTCGTACAGTGGAGCAAGCTGTGAACTTATAAGATTGTTAAAATCCACGGTGTGTAGAGGCCTTTAGAAGGAGCTCACTAGTTCCATCTGAAGGCAGATGAACACCTAAAGGTCAGACGGTGGAGACGACAGCAGAAGTCATGCACCTCAACTGAGCACAAAGTTCCTCAGCTGAATTGTTAAAAATCTTTGTCAGGTCGTAAAGTCGGTTTGAACGTTCCCGTTGGTTATTTCACGTTTTTGTCGTCAACAGGAACCGGATCGGAGGTTCGGCATCACAGACCAGGACCAAATCATCATCGCCCACCAAGGTGACGGATGTCCGGCAGCTGCTGGAGGAGAAGAGGCAGGGCACCTCTCAGCACCGACAGCCCCCCCCGGTGTCCAGCAGTGGTAAGACAGGTGAGCCCTTCAGTCCAGATGTTTCTGTTGGTTCCAGCTGCTGCTGTGTCTAGACTCTGACTCTCCAACGCTGCCTACAGATGTTCGGCAGCGGCTCGGGAAAAGACGCTACTCTCCAGACAGACGGCGTTCCCCCTCCCCCGTCTCCCCCAGAGACACGCCGCCAGCCAGAGAGCCAATCAGGGACGTGCATCGCAGACTGGGCGTGGCCAGCCAGGACAGCAGAGGCCTCTACTCCAACTCAGCCAAAGACAGAAAGACAAGTAAATACAAACTCTGCTGCTCAGATGTTCTGTTCAGGGCCCTCAGAAACTGTAGGACAAATAGTCTCTGTCTCATAGAGCCTCCCAAGTCTGTTTGTCATAATTACAGAACTCGTTAAAGGATTTCCAAACTACATCCTGCCAGGTAGCATGTCCAAAAGTTTTTAAAGGGCCTCTCAAATCCTCAAAGCAACTTCCAAAAATAGATTGACAAACCAGAATCATTTATGTTTCCTCAAAGTCTAAATGTTCATGTAGCTGCTGACAGTGAGTTCTAATAATCCAGCCACAGCTTAGAAGCTTCAAAGCTGCCTCTGGATGGAAGAAACAGACATGAAGTTTTCTATTCCTCCTGTCACCAAAAATGTTTAATCCTGGAGCTGTGTTGGTGTGGAGCTTCTATTTCCTTCCCTAACTCTGGAGATCCATGAGACACCTGGACGCTGCAGCCCTAAAAAAACAAAAATATATTGTCCCCGCGGATACTTTGTTTTGAGAAAAGAGCTGCTGCATGAAGTAACGGCTGCAAAAGTTTTTGTTTTTGCTCCTTTAGATTGGATTAAGCCTCAAAACACAACAAAAGTAGAGCTTGTTTATATGAACATAGTAGATAAATACATCTGCACCACTGTTCAAAAGTTTGGGGTCACTTAGAAATGTCCTTATTTTTGAAAGAAAAGCAGTTTTTTTCAATGAAGATGACATTAAATGAATCAGAAATAGAGTCTAGACCAGGGGTCGGCAACACATGGGTCTGGAGCCACACAACCAGGCTTTTATCCAAGCTGCCATCAGGACGGGTTTTAAAGGAAAACGTTCCGTCCAACAAGCTCAATGTGTCTCATCTTCCTTCACTGTTCACCAAACAGTCTGACGTCACAGGCTGGAAAACAGACTTTAGGTTCACTACCGCCACCTACTGGGCTGAAGTTCATCAGTGTGCCGTAAATTAGGGAACTGAGAACGCTGCGATTACATGCATTATTTTTTCTTCAATGAATTAATCACAATTAACGCGTCACAGTCCCGATAAATATTTGAATTGCCTATTATTTTGCAATTGTTAATGTAATTTTGTTTTCTCTGTAGCAGTTTGTTGATTCCATAAATGCAGCACTAGTTTTTTTGTACATAGCATAAAGGTAAAAAACAATATATGCAGTGTTATCTTCATTTTAAATGTCAAAAGTGTTTTGTGGCTCCTGGTGTTTTCTTTTCTGGGGAAACGAGTCCAAATGGCTCTTTGAGTGTTAAAGGTTGCTGACCCCTGGTCTAGACATTGTTAATGTGGTAAATGACTATTGTAGCTGGAAACAGCTGATTTTTAATGGAATATCTCCATAGGTGTACAGAGGAACATTTCCAGCAACCATCACTCCTGTGTTCTAATGCTACATTGTGTTAGCTAATGGTGTTGAAAGGCTCATTGATGATTAGAAAACCCTTGTGCAGTTATGTTAGCACATGGAGAAAAGTGGGAGTTTTCATGGAAAACATGGAATTGTGTGAGTGATCCCAAACTTTTGCCTGGTAGTCTATATATTTACGTAGCAATCCTAAAGAACCAGATCGTGTTGCCTTCACTGTCAGTCGGTTTTCTACATGATCGTCTGTGTGTTTTCTGTAGGTGGGCTGTGGAGTCGGCTCGGCTCCAGCGACGACGACGGCGGCAGCAGCGGACGTCACGACCGCGGATCAAGCAGCCACTCCGGGGGAATCTTCTCCTCCTCGACGTCGTCGGGGCGGGGCGACAGCGGCGGCATCGGGAGGAGACGAAACGACCGAGAGGAGGAGGTGGAGGAGAAACAGGAGGAGGAGGAGGACGACTCGACGCTGCAGAGGATGTGGGGCGCCATGATCAAACAGAAGCAGGAGCGTCTGTCCCACAAGATGAAGAAGAGCCGGCTGGACAACCTGCCGTCGCTGCAGATCGAAATCAGCCGCGACAGCAGCGACGAGTCTGACGCCTGAAACTGAGCCGAGAGGAGGAGAGGAGGACAGCCAGCCGGAGTTTGTTTCTCCTCTGAACTTTAAACTTCCAGTTTAAAGACACACATGCGGGTCTGAGGCCAGTGTGGACGGGTTTTAATTTCACATTTTGTTTCCACAGCGCCTTGATGGATGTGAGCTTGGATCTCCTCATGGTGTTTGTTTGCTCCCATTGAGAGTCTCTGCATCGTGTCTGCCACCAGGTTCCTTTTTCCATCTCGTTACGTGGAAATTTTGCTCATAGTTTCCTCAAAATGATTGGCTGTAAATGACAGGATATTTCCAACTAAGTCCCACCCAGTTTGGTGCTAATCCAAAGGAAACAAAGAAAGCCTCCTGATCCCTCTCTGCTCCATATTCTACATATCTGAGATATTTATCAGCTGCAGAAACTCCATCAGCTGTTTTCCTGTCGGGAAGCAACACAGCATCATGGGAAACGCTGTTTAATAGGGCTGCACGATATATTGATTCAGCATCAACGTGTAAAATCAGGAAGTTTAACACCAATATTGCACTTTTTTCCACATGAACAGAAAAGTGAACGAGGAGAGAAAAGGAAGATCTGGTTGCAACAAGAAAAGCAGCATCACTTGTAGGACTCAGTGGAATATTAATCACCACCATGATTTGTTTTCCCGCAATTAAATACACATAATTGACTGTGCTCAAGGAAAACGGCACATTCGGAGTAAAGCACAAAACATCTAACATAAGAAAATTTTACGTCACTGTTTTCAACAAATTTTAGCTCACATCCCTGTGAGCTGCTGCAGTAAGTGAGTGGAGACTAGAAGCTTCTAGTGCTGCCTGAACGTCAGAAAATCACAGGGTCAGTCAGGAATCAGATTGTCAGCAAGTGAGGATTTAATTTATATTCAGCCTCTAGGAGATGCACTGAATCCAGCTGAAGGTCATTTAAAGTTTCATTTTGATACAAATTTGTAGATTTCCAGTAAAACTGAGCGCTGCACTTTGTTTATTTAATTATCAAAGTACAGTAAAGACAGTTTGCCCCAAAAATCGATTAATAATCGTGATAAATGATCTCAATATTGTTCAAAATAAGTGTAATTGAGCAGCTCTGGTTGGTTGTATTAAAATATATCAGCTACACTAAAGATGATGGTTCTCTGATAGCAGCACGAGTTCAAAGCCAGATCTGAATTACTATTTTGGATGTCGTTCATCACAGCTTAATTTTCAGCTTTTAAAGGTAATTTAAATTTTCTTTACAGATGCACTTGTCTGCAAAATCATTCTGGACTGATTTATTCATTTCCAAATAGCGCTTTTCGAGTCATGTGGTGAAAATTCCTGCGTTTTTTTCAGTACATATCCCAGTAAACCAAAATATGTCCCTGTTTTCATATATCATGCAGCCCTACCGTGATCATTCCTACGTTACAGCTGTGGATTCCTTCTCAGCGTTGACCTGCGACCCGTCGGAGGGTCGAACCCTCAGCCGTGGCGTCGAATCGCTGCCTCGCTCCAAACCATTCCTCAAAGCTCTTCATCGTCCGGCTGCAGCTCCTCCTCCACACATGTCCAATCACAAAAACTATTTCCTGGCCCCATTCGAGTGTTTGCTGTGGAGAGACGGACGCACAAGAGGATCAGTAAAAGGTGAAAATGAGAAGAGACTCCACCTAAAACTCCACCTTCAGCTTCCAGCCATTTTCGTCTCGTTCCTCTCGAAGCTAAAGGATCTGATCGGACTCCAAAACAACAGGAGAAACCAGATTATTCTCTGATGGTTGAGGGACGTTTTCGTACTTTTTTTAAAAATCGCCTTCGGTGTTATTGATCAACATCCGGGTTCGCTGACAGACTGAACACTGTATCGTACATCCACATTCGGATTTGTGCTGTTTTGTTTTTTTAAATCAGACCTTTGGGGCCACAGCGACTGTAATCCAGGCAGGTGACATCAGACTGTTGCTCACACGTTTAGATCATTATTAAAATGCTGAATTATGTTTTATTTGGCAAGTCTGCAGTCTCAGTCTCATGTTGGTGATAATTACTGGCTTAAAAAAGAAATGGATTTGATTATTATTTCTGCTGTCTACAAATACATGATTATCAACTTTCCTGCAGCTTGGAAGTTTACATGAAGGTCACTTATTTGAAGCCGTTTACCAGGTAAGAACACCAAACATTCTGCCAGTTTTTGAAATCAGATCCGCTCATTTTTAATTGATCATCAGTAAATGTTATTATTAAACACACAGAGGACTAAAATAGCTGTCAGGAAATAGTCAAACAAGCTCCGAACATATCCAACTGAATGTCATGAATTAAATGACAACACTGGAAGAACTGAGCCAAACCATGAGCAGAGGTTTGGATTTAAACAGTGATTTAAATGATTTATTGCAGAATAATTTTGTTTTGAACAAAGTATTGATTAGTCATTATGACTTAAGTTTAAACCAAAGTGTTCCTGATAATTAAAATGACAACAAAGACGCAAAATAACAGCAGAGGCTTCAGAATGATGGCAGAGACACACAAAGGGATTAAAACCTCACACAAAACAACCACAGAGACCAAAAAATGTCTACAGACACAAAGTGATGCGAAACAACCACAATAGTGAAAAATGACCACAAAGAAACACAAACTAATGAATAAGAGACACTAAACAGTCGCAAAGAGACCATAAACAGCTGGAAAGAAGAAAGACATGAGCAAACTGGACCAAAGTGGTGAAAACTGACCACAAATGGACACAATTTGATGCAAAAAGAGACATCAAAATCACAAAGAGACGAAAAATGACCATAGTGGTGAAAACTGACATCAAAGAGATAAACATGAACAGACACAAAACGACTGCAAAGAAACACAAAGAGATGCAAAACGGCCACAGTGGTAAAAACTGACAACAAAGAGACACAAAGTGATGCATTAACAGACATGGAACGACTGCAAACACACAGATGAAAAACAACCAGTGAGGAAAGTTGACCAGAGACAACAGATGTAAAACAGCTACAAAGCGCCGCAGAACGACAACAGACTGTTCACAAAGAGACACACAGATGACTCTGTGTCCATTTATTCAGAATGTTATGATCTTTTTACTTGAGCTCAGATGACCAGTGCAGGTCATTGAGTTCATGTGTGAACGCTGATCACACATTCCCAGATAGATAGATAGATAGATAGATAGATAGATAGATAGATAGATAGATAGATAGATAGATAGAGAGATAGATAGATAGATAGATAGATAGATAGATAGATAGATAGATAGATAGATAGATAGATAGATAGATAGATAGATAGATAGATAGATAGATAGATAGATCAAAAAGACAAGACAGGCAGGTTAGTAACATTACCATTAAAGGCTAGTATATACTCTGAAAAACTTGCTGCCCAACACTATAAAAATCTTCAAATTTTAAGATCTATAGAAATATTAAATGTATTAAAGGTCAATATACAGTATTTACACATTTGATGTAGAGTGATTGCAAGTGATTTAACGTGAGTTTGACAGTTTGTAAGGCAACAGTTGTGTTAAACTACATAAGATGCATGACATTTTAAAATCACATTAGTCCTATATGCTAACGTTGCGTTATTAATAATAATCTTATTATTGTCAGGAGTGGGCCGCCACGCTTCTGCCTCATGTTGATGTGTTGGATAATCATTTCTGGGCTGTCTCCGTTATGTAATCATAAGCACACCCTTCTCCACTCTGATTGGTTCATTTGTGTGACTATTACCCCATGTAACCAATCACAATCAAAAGCCCGGTTGCGTGGGCTTAAAGCCAGCCAATGGGGTTGACGTGACGACGCGGCGTACATAAAAGCTTCGATGTGACGTAGAGGCCTTCAGTTGAAGTCGCCATTTTGTTGTCGTCGAAAACGGCTGGAGAAGCGGCGGCAGGCGTCGGCCGAAATTAACTACCAAAAACCGGTGTTATTTCTCAGCGAGTCCGGGCAGAACAGTTAGCTACATGAGTTCATGGACTGCCTGCTGATCAGTGGTTATGGTATCGATAAGGCTCGCGTAGGTTTACCCGGGTCTCTCAGCTCAAAGATGGACGACAGCGCGGCGAGGGAAGACGCCCGCCGGGACTACCAGTCCTCCCTGGAAGACCTGACGTTCAACAGCAAGCCGCATATCAACATGCTCACCATCCTGGCCGAGGAGAACGTCAACTTCGCCAAGGATATCGTCGCAATAATTGAAGCACAAATCAGCAAGGTTTTTATAAATATAGAATACTTTCCAACACAGATGCTTCATGTATGTCAGTAGGCCCGTTAGCTGTTAGCTGCTAGCCGAACATGGCGGCTCCGAAATCCGTTACATGTCGTTGTTGTTCTGGTTAGCAACGCTCTCCGGTGGCAGTCCCATTTTACTGTGTATTAAAGTCGTTTATACATTAATCTCTTTCACAACAAGACATGATTTTACAGCTTTTAACTTTTAATCGAAATTCCATCGCAGTTTAGCTTTAACTTGCTGTGGTCTCCGATTCAGCTGCAGTTAAAATCCACCTTAAAATCATATTTAATGATTTTCTTTGTGTTTAATATGAAGTTCATATTAGGAAACTACTACTAGTCCAGTAATGTGACGAAAACTTGGTATTTTAATTAAAATAGTTAACTAAATCTGTTTAATTCAACTAAATGCAAGCTAACTCATATACTACATAAATGATAAAACACTTGATTAAATTACACATATAAATACTACAAACCCCAAAATACCACAGATTTATTTTATTGTCATAAAGATTGCCTACGTTTGTGTTGGATATGAAGCTAAACTTCCTGAAACTACCTCAAGTTTGGAATAGTAATGTGACGAGAATGAGTGTTCTAAATATGAGTTAATTAAAGGTGGGCTATTTATTTTTTATTCTAACTAAAAGCAGCCATACTTTATTTGTATAGCACAAGTATTTTTGTGGAAAACTCGGCTCCAAAATACGTTACATTTCGTTGTTCTGATTAGCAACCGTCTCCAGTGGGCCTGCGACTCCATTTTATTGTGTCTTACTCATTTATGCATGAATATATTTCACAACAAGACATGGTTTCTCAGCTTTTAACTTTTTGTTGAAACTCCACCACAGTTTAGCTTTAACTTGGTGCAGTCTCTGATTCAGCTGAAGTTCAAATCCACCTTTAAAATCATATCATTTGCGATTTTTTGTGTTTAATTTGAAGTTTATAATAAGAAACTATTTTAGAGTCCAGTAATGTGATTAAAACTTGGTGTTTTGATTAAAATAGTTAACTATATCTGTTTAATTCTGCTAACTCATTCTTATACTACAGAAATGACAAAATTCTTAATTAGACGTCAACAAGAAAAGGCTTTGTCACAAATTACCGTAAAACAACACACAAATACTACAAACCACAAAATACCATTGATTTATGTTATGACACAAAGATTGCGTCAGTTTGCGTTGGATATGAAATTAAACTTCCTCAAACTACCTCAACTTGGGACCAGTAATGTGATGAGAATATGGTGTTTTAAATATGACTTTTGTTAATGGTGAACTATTTATTTAAAACAAACTTTATTTGTATAGCACACAATGCCAGATTATTTTTGTGGAAAACTAGGCTCCAAAATGCCATTAAATTCAGGACGGCTGTTTTCAGTTCAGAATTTAGCTTTTCACCCTGAAAAAATATCTAATTTTATAAAATCTATTAATCGGTCCTCACATTTGTTGGCGAGTAACAGTTGACATTTAATAAAATAACTATTGCAGCTCTGCCTTGATGTAGTTTAAAGAGCCTTTAGTAACATGTAAATGACACACTGAAGGTAGTTTAACAGGAAATACCTGTTGACTCACGGTAGTTATAAACAGAAATGTGACCCAACAGTCAAAGTACATGATAATCTGATCAACACAGGAAGGAAAACTGTTGATTATTTAAAATTACTGCTTCAGTTCGTTATGTCTAGTCTGTAACACCTTTAAAGTAAGAGACGCTGACTCTAAGTCCTTTCACATTGAGAAAGAACTATTTATTCCACAGATTTACCTGACCGAATGAAACCTTAACGTTGAGAGCCTATGATATTGTTAGGGTGGATTTTGACTTTCCGTAGCCCCTGGAAGTATTTTGGCCTTTCGTCTCTGTATTCCTGCAGCATGTTTACTCAGATCTGCTGATTGAGGCGGGACCACATCGGTGTTTTTAAATGGTTGTCAGTCGAACCTATTGTTAATAAATACTGTTGAGTAGTCATTGTTAAAAGCAGGAGGCGGGCCCTCTTTAAAGCCCCTCCACCTCTTTAGAAATGCCTTTCAGTCAGCACGTTGCCTCAGTTACCTCTGTGGTCAGTATTTGCATTTTCACGCATGACGACAAAGCCTGATCGTATCAGAAAGCAAAGTTTCTCTGCTTTAATTCACTAGTAAATCTTGAATTACTGAAATGTTATTGAATGGTTAAAATGTTTATAATAAAAATTGTGAAATGTGCTTTTTGTCATTTTTTATTTCCCAGTGTAATTTATTGGTATGACTCTGGTTTACATTTCCTGACGCACTGAGTCTGACTCGGCTTGTTCGGACTGGTTGTTTACTCAGCTCATGCTACACAGTTTAGTAACAGACTTCAGAGTTTAAAAGCAGCTTCTTAAACCAAATGCCTACAAATCATTTGTCCCAAAGAGTTTGCAGTTTTTTTAACAACTCAAAGAAGAAAAAGCATTGAAGGGGTAAAACTTTAAAGTTCAGCTCACTGGGTGGAGTTAAACTCACTGATGTCTCTTCTGGGTAAAGTACAAAGAGTGGTTTAAGGAAAAACCCTCTTTGGAGGTAAAAAAGGTGGACTGGACTGAGCTCCTTTTTTTGTTTTTTTAACCCTCAGTGCATCTTGGATGTATTTTTCTGCCCTCACTTTGAGGAAGGATCTTTGCAGACACTGAACAGACTGATATTGTTGAAGATTTTCTGGTTTTGGAGTTGCTGGGGTTCAGACCTTCAAGAAGTCTTTATTTTGACTCCAGAATGAAGAGCGCGACATACAGACTATGGACGGCACTTTTTTTTCCCAGACTTGTTTTCTCTACTTTTTTCATTAGAGTTTTTCACACAGCTGGTGTTTTGATGGGGAGGGTTTTCCTCCCCTGTTAAATCCTGTCTAGTTGTGATTTGTTCTGAAATGTTGCTTTAACCCTTGTTGTTTTCTAAACTTGTTGAGTTCTCTATTGCTCCAGGCCCCAGCTACCGAGAAGCTTCCAGTTTTGTACTTAGTGGATTCCATAGTGAAGAATGTTGGAGGAGAGTACCTTGCAGTGTTTGCTAAAAACCTAATCACTTCATTTATATGTGTCTTTGAAAAGGTACAGTTCTCTTTACTGCCGTTAAGCATTGTTTCAAATTAAACACTAAGAATCTTAGCAGCCCACTTCACTTCCCTCCTGTTTGTTGTGTCGCTTGCTTTTTATGTGTAGTCACCTGCTCTCTGCTCCTGTGTACTTAATGCCATAATGTAGTCCTGTTAATAAAAGTGTGGGATGGAGGGTTAATGTCATGCTTTTGGATTTTTACATCTTACTTTTTAACTCCAGAAAGTATGGTAAAGTTAAAGCAGACAGTACTAACATGTGCATTAGGCTTTGCTGTGATGTTGTTGAAGTGGGTTCTTGTTGGTAGCTGTGGACCAAGTCCTGTCCTCTGTTTGTAGGTGGACGAAAACACTAGAAAGAGTCTGTTCAAGCTACGGTCGACGTGGGACGACGTGTTTCCTCTGAAGAAACTGTACGCGTTGGACGTGCGGGTCAACTCTCTGGACCCGGCGTGGCCCATCAAGCCGCTGCCGCCCACCGTCAACGCCAGCATCCACGTCAACCCCAAGTTTCTGAAACAGGTGTGTATGTGCTGCCGACACCACACCTGACGGTCTGAGCTTAATAGCTTTATAGGTTATATGCAGTCGAACGTGTGTGAAGTAGGTTACGTCAATTCTACACTTCTATTTTACATGCTTTTATTAATGTTGACGTATTCAGGTAAACTGCAATTCATGTGCAAATGTCACACCTCAAGCAGTTTCTGGATGGGGGTTCATGTTGTTTTTTACTACAATATAAAGTCCTGCACCTCAACTGAAACGGCACAACTTTGACTAGAAGTAAAGAGAACTTAGAAATGACTTCTGTGCAGTACGATACAGTTACTAATAATGCAGTAGATTAAAGAATTTAAAAATACAGCTGTCTTTCTTTGATTCTACTTAAGTTGAAAAACCAGGAGTCAACCTTTACATAATTTGCCCACAGGAGCTACCAGTACTGGGAGAAATGTGACAATTTTAAGCTAAAATTTAATTGTGTTTTCTCACTGAATAGTTGAAGGACTGCTGAAAAGTTAAAATCGGTTTTTACATTTTCTTGCACTGTTAAATCTTGTAATTTCAGTGACTTGTTTAGTTTTTTTAGTGTTTGTTAAATATGCCTTTCAAACCTGCAGGGTGGGTTTTGGGATTTAGAGGGTTAAAATACAATTAGTGCAAAAAATTCTGTTATTGAAGTGAAGCTTTTTCGACTTGTAACATAACATGTAGAAGGTAGATAAAAAAAAAATTAACTAACAGAAATGGCTGCAGTTAAAAAGGCGACTAATTAAAATGCTGGAATATGCTTTTAACAGCTGTAATGCTCCTCATCCAAAACTTTGACACATCAATGAAGGAGGAAGCGAGCAACCAAGTGCAGCACACTTAGGACCCTGTAACTATTAATCAGTTACTAATTGGATATACAGCTCATTGGTTTACTAACCGCTTTCTGGTTCCAGCAACACTATTTAAAGACGTCATCTTGAGTTCAGAAAGTGTGACATTTATTTTTCTTACAGTTTATTACGTTTCATAGACCAGCAGTTTGTCATTATTAGCCTTAAGCCGCTATTAGCAGCCTTATTTTGGCACATCATTACCACAACTATTAGTCCAACTAGCATTCTGATAAATAGGTGTCACTCAGGCTGTTTTTTATTTTTATAACCATAATTATGTGAAGTCTGAATCTACAATTAACTCTAAATTCCAGCTATCAGATAAATGCTCTGCTGCTAAAAGTAAAAATATCTGAAAATGGACGAAGTCAGCAGCAGCTCTTGAAGGAGAAAACTGAAGGATGTAGGTTCACTGAGTCTAACTTCCTCTTGTCTCCTTCTCCAGTCTGAGGAGGCGTCCTCGCCTCAGCCAGCCCCTGCCAAGCCCCCAGCGGCAGCGCCCTCCCCCCAGCCGACCCCCCAGCCGACCCCCCAGCCGCCCGTCGCTGTCAGCCAGTCCAGCCTGACCCGGGAGCAGCTCATCCGGCAGCAGCTGCTGGCCAAGCAGAAGCAGCTGCTGGAGCTTCAGCAGAAGAAGATTGAGCTGGAGCTGGAGCAGACCAAAGCACAGCTGGTAGGACGAACAACAAATTCTGATTTTCATTCCTTGATGCTAATTGTTCGCAGTGGACATGTTTTATGCTGCTACCAAGGAGGCATATCTGACCTTCTGCTGTAAATGGAGAGATATTTTCTGGTTCAGAGTCACTGCATGTCTTCAATAGTCTTCAGTTTCTTTTAAAAAAAGAAAAAAGAAGTCACACAGAGTCAAACATACAAATCTCTTCAACGTGGCTCCCTTTATTAATAGTTTGTGTTTAATGTTTGTGCAGGCTGGTGGTTTTGTGTTACCGACCACGACTGCAGACACGACTCCGACAGCATCCAGCACGGCGTTGAAACCCGTCACCCAAACTGCTCCCACGGTCCGACCCTGGATCCCTCCTCAGACTCAGCCCGACACCAAACCGTCCACCAGAGACCCCCGTCTGAACCGCTCTGGCCCTCCAGCTGCCTCACAACCCAAAGAACAGCCTGCTGCTAAAAAAGAGAGCCTCTCCACAACAGGCAGCTCTCACGCTCCAACACCTGAGAAAAGACCGCCGGAGAGGTCCACCCGGCCGGAGAAGACCCGGACCCCGAGGAAGGACATGTTGGAAGAGAAGCCCAAGTCCAAATCTCCGTCTCCGATGGCTAAAAGTGTGCAGAGCAAAAGTAAACAAGCAGAGGCTGAGATTCAGAAGTCGACTGATGGCACAAAGAAAGATCCTCGACTGAGGAAACGGACGCAGGACAAGAGCGGAGACGCCAAAGATGACGAGCTGAAGGAGAAGAAGAGATGCAGCGACAAGAAAGAACGAGACGAGGCAGCTCGGGGAGCGGATCCACCGAGGTTCAGCAAGGGGAAGCTGGTGAACGGCTCAGCGACCAAACACGACCGTGACGAGGTAGCCGACAGGGCCGGAGGCAACGCCCGAACGCACGCCAGGAAACGCACCCGCTCACGGTCCAGGTCACGCTCCCCGACCTCGTCCCCGAAGAGGAAGGACAGGCGGTCGCCCAAAAGCAGAACCAGGAGCAGCTCCTTGTCCCCGTCGCCTTCACACAAAGCCGGCAAACCTAGGAGGGTCCGTGCAGATGAACCGCAGCATGGAAAACCCGGCCGGGAAGACCGGCTCGCTCCCAAAAAGAACCAATCAGACAGCAGGAGGTCCAAGAGGCCGGGGGAGGACCGGCACTCTGAGTCCAGAGACTCCCATTCCCCACGAAGCCACGACGGAGGAGGCAAGGAGACCAAGGAGGCTACTCACCGCTGGAGGAGCGGCTGGGAGGAAAACAAACAGTGAGTCCAACACTTGAACCAGTATTTCTCTACAAACATCTAAAACTAGACCTCAGTGTCAAATCTCAGGATGTCTTTGTGTCATCAGGCCTCAAAACTACTGATAGACCAACTCCTCTTTATTCTCAGCTACATTTCAATGGCAGTTTAACACCCTGATTCTCATTTTGTCTTTGGTCGAGTTTGTCTCATAAAAATAATCATTAGTTTTGTTTAGGGATGTCTCCAAATCTCTTGTTGACATCTGATGATGTGATTTCTAGGATTGCTGTCCTAGTTCATCCCAGATTAACGTCACACTCAGTCGCTGGTTTAAGATCAAAAGCGCAGTAGTTTGTAATGTTTACGTTGACATCTTGTCAAATCTGAGAGTCCGAAGAGCCAATTTATCAGTTAACCATCACAGCAGGTTGTCTCAGTGTTTGTGGATGCAGCAGTAAAAAAGTGTGAATCTTTGTTTCCGCTCCAGTCTGAAGCTTTCTGAAGACACTCATGCGAAGTCCGGACCTCAGAGACACAAACCGTACAACACTCCAACTCGGCCAACAACCCCCAGAACCCCAAAGCATCGCCTCAGCGTGGACGCCAACCTGCAAATACCCGAAGTCCTGAACTCAGCGTCCAAGAAAGACCTGCTCAGGAGGGTACGTTATAAACACTGGTTACAAAGTGACACAGATTTAGAAAGATGACAAAACATGTAAAACCTGCAGAACAGCTTTTATTCTTATTCTGGTACAACATCGCCACAACTATTAATCCAATTTTGTCTCCACTCTTGATCTGATACTACATCTTTAAACTGGTAGCAGGCTAAACTCTGCACCTGCTGAACATCTGCTTATAGTAAGCAATACTATTTCCAGATGTTCCTTAAACACCTCACATGCAGGGTAAGGTGAAAGCTAGCCAGGCAGCTGCACTTCACTCTGTTGTGAGACCGAAAACTAGTTAAAAGACAATGAAACAATGGATTCTAGTCAGATTTTGCCAACTTGAAGTGATTTTTTTTTCAGACAGTACCAGTTGATAATGTTCAATTAATTGTAGGAAGCCAAAGCTGTTGTACAACGTTGATTGTTCTTAATATTACGTTCACTTTTTAGTCCTAGCACTGCCTTAGCCATCGTGACTGAGTGTAGTGAGCTGCTTTTTCTGTTAAACTGACTCAATCGAGATCTCTTTGACTGCACCTGTGCATATATATATAAAAAAAAACCACAACATCTAACCCATTAACTCCCGATCACAGCTGGAGTGTCTCCAGATCAGCGGGATGATCATCAAACACTCACATAAATGCAACCACATGAAATTTTAATTACAGTCTGAAGTCCTGACCTCAAACTGTACGTCAGCACTAAACCGTTTACGCTCCTTTCATATTTATCTAAAAGCAGTTGTCTTTGTGTGTCCCTCTGCAGGCCAGCAAGAGGTTGGAGAGTGGCGAGATCTCCCAGGAGGACTTCCTGAACATGGCCCACAAGATCAAACACTTGTTCCAGTATCAGGAGGAGAAGCAGCAGCGCTCGGAGGGCTGGGACGACGCCACTGACTTCCCCATCAAGAAGCAGCCACTGCTGGGCATGCCCCAGTCCGCTCAGCCCCGCCCCCACGAAGCCATGGACGCTGCCGAGCTGTCGTACTACGAGCACAAGTCCAAGCTGAGGAAGACGCAGGTCAACCACCGCCCTGCTGGAGAGGAGTGGGAGGCGGAGGAAAGCCCGGAGGAGGGCGAGGAAGGAGCGCAGGGAGAAAAGACGGGCAGTGGGCGAAGCGCTGGACACCCACCGTCACATAAATACAGCCGGGTGCCACGGGACCGACCAGGTGAGCTGATGGTTGGGCTTTCTCTGTCATACATCAGAGTTTGTTTGAGGTTTCAGAAGACAAAGGGGTAAAATATAGGGATTGACCAACATGGGAGGTATTTTAGGGCTGATACCAGTTACTGATAATCAAGAAATTGCAAGAAATGAATGCTTTCTCTTCATCACCGGCTAAATGCATGTAGATTCCTGTAGCAACATGACACAGTTTGCCTGCTTTAACTGCACAGCTTCGTTAGTACTGTACAGTTAAACAGGTTTGTAGATAATTAACCTCAGCATCACTCAGAGAAAGTCATCAGGACAAACTAGTTAAAAGGAGACATTGTTTAAAGCCAATTTAAATCCAAAACTGAAGAGAACCTCCTCCAGAGCAGGTTGGATGTACAGCATCAGTTACCATGGTGATCTAGCAGGTTAAAGCATACCTGCTAACACTAATCTGCCTTCAGTGCAGCCCTCAGGTGTGTCTATCAGACGCTTTGATGTGTCTGTTCTAACTCTTACAGGTGAGAGGAGGAGCAAAGAGCGCGAGCAGCCACGACCTCCGCTCACCCCCATGATCGAGGAATACAACCACGGCAAACAGTTCCCCGCTCTGAAGTCGCTGCCAGGCCTTCGCTTCAGGAGGAGAGTCGACCCCAAAGAGTCCAGTGAGTCCAAGCTGCTCCTGTGTTCATCATGTTGTGTTACCTGCTCATAGTAAAGGACAATGTGTTGTCTTTATCCACAGAGAGGTCAGAGTTCAGGGTCTGGAGCTGCAGGGAGTCAGAGAGTCCATCAGAGATACTTCAGCAGGGTTAGAAGCTCCTGATGAGATCACAGCTCACACGTTTACCCAAGATTTAATCACAACAGTAGAATCAGTCACTGCTCCTCTCAGGCATTGTGGGAGTTGTAGTCGGTAACTAGTTAGAGAAGCTTTAGGACAGAAGTTCTCTTTAGCCCTCTGAACTCAAGCAGTTTTGCATTTTTTATTTGTTTAGTTTGTTTTTTCCTTATCAAGTGTCCACATGTTACCAAACAGAAAGAAAAAAACAGGCTTTACATTTTAGCTGTTTACATTTTACAACTTCAATCAATACTTTTTTTCACTCTATTTTCACAGCAGCTAATGGGTGCTCATTTAACCCTTTTACAGAACGCTGTCTGCCTGATAGACGGGTTCATCTTGGTGTTACTTTTAAAGGCCTTTCAGACCTGTGGGGGGCTTTGGGGTTTAGAGGGTTGAAGTAGCTCTTATGTTCGTGTCATTCTTAAATGAGATGAAACTTGTGTTATTTTCAATGAGACTCCTGAAATAAAGAGTAAATGGAACTGATGTGAAGTTTGAGGAACGTTGACAGAACATCTGTTCACCTTTTTGTCTCCAGGTGAAAGGGAGTGGACCTCACCGCTGACAGAGCGCCAGCACTATGAGGATCGCGAGGAGCAGAAGAGCGGCTACGACGCTCCACGGAGGTACGCCGACTCCAGACACCCCGACCCTCGGAGGCCGGAGGGCCCCCCTCCGTCCGGCACTGTGGTCCTCAGGAACTGTCCGAGTCCAGCTGGTTTGGACTCTTCAGCCCCCCGGTTTGAGCGTGAGCGCCTGTCGCCGCTCCACCAGAAAGACTCGGCAGACGTGAGCCCGATTCCTCGCTTTGAGAGTCCCAACAGCGAGCACTCGGACGACGGCCCCCTAAACCTGGACCCTCCTCACCTGCCCCCTCACCCTAAATCCATCCTCAAGGGGCCGCCCCGCGTCGTACCGCTGCCTAGCGTCCGGCAGCACGCCGACTCCCCGGGACACACCCCCCCTCATGAAGGAGGACACCCCCCCTCTCGGTACAACGGTCCCGGACACTCGGGCCCCTCTAGGTCTCACCCCCCTGGGTGGTACGAAGGTGGGGGTCCCGGGCGCTACGATGACACACAGTTTGATGGGCCACACCACCAGGGCCCCGGCAGGTTCGATGGCGGGGGACCGACTCATCACAACATGCCAGAGAGGGTGGACGGCCCCGGGCAGTGTGAGGGCCCCCACATGGCTCATGGTCCAATAAGAGGAGGAGATGGCATGGGACGGTTTGATGGCCCCCCTCAGGGGCCCGGTAGGTTTGGCCCTATTGGCCAACAGCCCCCTGTGAGGTATGAGGGCCAGGGTCCTGGGCCGGGCCACTTAGAGGGCCCGATGCAGCGCTTCGAAGGTCCTCGGGGCTTTAACAACATGGGCCCCGGTCCGGGTTCTGCGCCGATGGGCTTCCAGCAGCAGCGTCCGATGCGATTCGACGGCCCAATGAGGTTTGATGGCCCCGCTCGCTTCGAGGGACCCGGCCAGCCGGGGCCTCGGTATGACATGCCCCATCAGGGAGGGCCTCCGCGCTTTGAGTACGCCGCTGGCCAACAGGGGCCCCCCAGGTTTGGTCCCCAGCACAACCTGCAGCCCCCCATGAGGCCGATGGCTCCGCCCATCTATGAGAACCCCATAGCCCCCCAGCAGAACTTCCCCATGGCCCCCCAATGTTTCACAGAGCCCATGAACCCTCAGTTCCCTGCAGGGCCGATGCAGTTCCCGGCGCAGCCAAACATGCAGCAGGCGGGAACCTTCAACATGCAGCCGCCATTCAGCCAACCGGCCCCCGGCCCCTTCTACAACCCTGCAGCCCCCGCCGTGGGCATGCAGCAGCCGGTGAGTAACTCACCTGATGATCAGACCCGCCTGACACCAACACACTCCAAATCAGTCTGCTGTTACTCAGCATCGCTGATCTTAATACACAAATATATGTAGAAATTCTGACCATATGACACAAGCACCAAGTGGTATCCACTTGAATGTCCTGCAGTGATTTCAATCAAAGACAGCAAGAACTAAGGACAACAGAATTTTTGCACAAACACATACAACATGGGCAAAAGTTTACTTTGAAATTTGCAGCTCCAGGTTTCAGGTGGAAAATAAAAATAAGAAGTCACAGAGGAACACAAACTATTTCCATTTTTATCAAAACTCCCATCTGTCTATCAGTCTTGCCTGAGGAACATCGTGCTACATGCTAATATTACCTGGTTTTTATCAGTATGTTATCTGTGCATCCTATGGAGCTGCTTTTAAATCTTCCTTTTTTCATTTTCAGGTGAATTTACTGGGAAACATGAACCAGCCTTTCTTGCCTCAGACCTCAGTGCCTTTCGGACAGCAGAGTAAGTGTGATTTTACTGCAGCTTTCAGTGACCAAAAGGTTTAGACATGAATCTGTCGTGTGGAGTCGGGTTCGTTTATCTGCTGGTTCTCTAAATTGATGGGGTTGTTTGTCGCTGCAGCTCCACAGGTCGTCCCTCCAGAGAACCACTTCGGTCAGGTTGACGTCAACGACCTGCTGTCCAAACTCATCTCCACCGGCATCATCACACCCTCGCAGCCCGAGGCCACGCCCACCTCCATCACCGGTCAGTCTACTCATAACACGCCTCTGAGAGCCTCACTGGTGAATCTGTTATCTGACCTCTTCACTGCCTGAATTATTAACGCCAAATAATCAGAACGCAGTTAAGGAAAGGAAAAATGCATCAAAGATCTTCAGTCCATTTATAGATTTATTGGAGCAGCAAACCAAACTCATCAGTATCAACTTCAATCTGTTTCTGACCCCTTCATGAAGTCTGGTTCTGACGTAAATACATCAACATCTGGTCTGTGATCATCTTTGTCTTCAGTACTTCTGGTGATCTGAATATTGGGGCCGATAGAATAGATCCAATGAAGGGTTTACTGAACGTCTGTATCAAGGAACCTGTAATTCATCAGGAAACCTTTATTATTGTTTTATTTACGACTTCTTCATTAATTATTATCACTATAACTGGATATGTACAGTAGAAACAGGAGTGATGATATTTGATGTTCTCCTTTTTACTTCAATATCAAGAACAGTCTGTCTCTGGCAGTTATTGTTAATCTTTCTCTGTTCCATCACTTCTATTACCCACTAAGGTCTCAGATCCTAAAGCATTATTATTATTTAGTGTTTTCTAGACTGTGTTTCAGGTTCATCTGTCTCCTTATGCTGCCTCCTAATTTAGCCGCTAGCTGTTAGCGTAGCCTGAGCCACAGTGAGAGCAGTTAATGTCCTGATGGTCGATACTCTTGATTATAATTTGCAGCTCATGTTATTTGGCTTTTAAAATGCTTTTATTTTTCCAGAATCTTCCACGGTGGCTCCAGCAGCTCCAGTGGTGGTGGTGGAGGAGGAGGAAGAGGAGCAGGAGGAGGAGGAAGAGGAAGACCTCCCCGACCTCACCAGCTTCAGCATCGACGACATGAAACAGTGAGTGCAGCCGATCAGCTTCACTTCAAAGAAGTTACCTGATCAGAAAATGAATCATGAACCATCATCTGATCCGCTGGAGATGTTTCAGACCAGCGACCTTTTCAACCTCGTGTGTTTTCTCTGCTCCATGGGCTTTAGGATGAACTTTACTGTCAGAATCAGTCGGAGGTCTGCTTCCTGCCGTTTGATTCTTTTGTGTTGTGGTGTGTTCTGTTTGCCGTGACATTTCGTGCTCCGTCTGTCCCAGGCGCTACGAGAGCGTGGTGACCAAGCTGTACTCAGGGAACCAGTGCTGTCTGTGCAGCATGCGCTTCACCGCCGCTCAGACCGACATGTACGCCGACCACCTGGACTGGCACTTCAGGCAGAACCACGCTGGCAAAGTGGCCAGCAAGAAGGTCACACACCGCCGCTGGTACTACAGCCTCACGGTAAGCACACACACACACACACACACACACACACCTCCTCTCACTGCAGGGCTCACCTCAAAACACCCTGAGGTTGTCCAGACCCAGATAAAAAGGACATTTACAGACAGATATGATGCAGCACTCCGCTAACCGTCCACTGGCTGCTGCATTTGATCTAGACTGAAGCAGGTGGCACACGATTGGTCCATGTTGTACAGAATGAGTCACATGACACGTCAAACATCCTTTAGTGTGTCTGAGGAATAAAAACCTGGTTAACAAAGGAACTTGACAACCGCCATCTGACACCGTTAACTCAACAAACCCAGATAGACTTCTGATCGATGAATCCTCCGTCTGTTTTTCTGTCAGGACTGGATCGAGTTCGAGGAGATCGCCGACCTGGAGGAACGAGCCAAGAGTCAGTTCTTTGAGAAGGAGAACGAGGAGGAGGTGCAGAAGAACCAGGCGGCTGCCAAGGAGAAGGAGTTCCAGAGCGTCAAAGCCACCAAGGACCAAGTGGGAGAGGTGAGTTATTGATAACCAATCAGCTAATCAATACCAGCATCACCTGTTAATGTGTGACGTCTCAACATTCAATAAGTACAATTTATTAAATTCTGTTTTGATCGTTATCAGAGAAACTTAAAGCAGGAAAACACTCAGTTCTAGCTGGTAAAGTGAAGCGTCTGGATTTTAACCTTATTGTTCTGGATGTTTATTAAACTGCAGTCAGTAAATAAAAACAAAAACAGCCTGAACAGAAACTGCCTCACAAACAAGAGAGACAAGTAGAAAAACACAGATGTTTACGATTGTTTTGTCTTTATTGGATGAAATTCACTGGACAGGACAGACTTATTCACAAATGGTTTGTCTCATGAGTATTCAAAATATACAATATTCCATCTAAATATAAACAAAAACAATATAGAATATTGCATCTAAAGACAAAACAATACATAGAATATTCTGTCTAAATAAATACAAAACAATATATACAATATTTATCTGATAAAAACTAAAACAATATATACAATATTCCATTTAAATAAAACCTTAAAAAAACTGAATGTTTTTGTTTCTGTGTTTCTGTGTTTTTGGAATAAAAATAATGTTTATGTGGAAGATTATAAACAATCACTAATGTTTTTTTTGTGTTCCAGTCGTGTGAGATCTGTCAGGAAGCGTTTGAGACGTACTGGGTGGAGGAGGAGGAGGACTGGTTCCTGAAAAACGCCATCAGGGTCGACGACAAGGTGACGACAATGAGCCTCTGAATCCCACGTTTACAGCTTCTCTAAGGAATAAACATGTAAACAAGTGTTTGTTTTCTCTCCCCAGAACTTCCACCCCTCCTGCTTTGAAGATTATAAAAACGTGAGTACAGCAGCAGGATCTGTTTGTTGATATTCTCTATCTGTGGATGTTGGTGGGTTTGACCGGCTGCCGTCTGTCTCCTCAGACGTCTTCGTATCTCGACATCACTCCGTCGCCCAACAAGCTGCTGACCGACCACCCGCTGGGCGCCTTCGTAAAGACCGAAGAAGAAGAAGAAGAAGAAGAAGAACACAAGGAGGAGAAGGCCGTCGTCTCAGTGAAACAGGAAGTGGAGGATGTTGAACTTCCTGATGTGAAGACAAAGGAGGAGGAGGAGGAGGAGGTTTTAAGGAACCAGCCTGAGGAGCAGACGTAGCTCCGGACGCTGCGTCGCTCCGGCTGCAGCTCAACTTGAATACATTTTTGTATTTGGATCGTACGCGGCCATTTCAAGGCTGCCGTTTCTGTGAATCAAAGTGTTTGGTTTGGTCAAAGCTGTACATGATTTAATTTATAAATTAAAGTATTTTTTGTATCTCCTGTGTAACGGTGATTGAATCCAACAGCTGCTGCCTGTTAGTCTGTACATAGTTGCCGTGATTGATTATTGATTGTTGATGGGTTGGTTTATTGATGGGCAGGTGCAGGTTTGAAGGTAAGCATCATCTGAAGACTGGAGGACTTCACTCCGAGGACGCCATCAACTTTTCTTTGTTTTCCTTTGAATCAATAAAGAGTCTGAAACGTGTTTGTGTGATTTGACACTTATTGATCTTGAGTTTTACTGTTTAGGTTCACGACTAAAAATAAAGCTGCAGTAAAATTAAAATGATGCTTCTGTGTTTTTATTGTTTGACTGGTGACTCATTGTGGATCTTTCTGAGGATTTTTTGTGGCCATTTTGTGTCCCTTTCAGGTTATGTGTCTGGTTTTGTCTGGTCGTTTTGCATCTCATTGAACTGTTGTGTCGTTGTGCATATTTAAAGTTGTTTTTTTGTGTTTGGTCACTTTGTATCTGGTTATTTTGCATCTCAACCATTTTTTCTGTTTTGCGTCTCTAGTTTTGCGTCCGTTTGTGATCATTTTGCATCTCTTTGAGGCCATTTTGTGTTGTTCTGGTCATTTGTGTCTCTTTCCAATTATTTTGTGTCTGTTTTGCATCTTTATTGTCCCCTTGTAATAATTTTGCATCTCCCTGTAGTTGTTTTGCATCTCTTTCGGCTGTTTTCAGATTCACTTTATTGTCATTGCAACAAGTGCAACGAAAGGTAAGGTGCAGGCCATACAGTGCAAAATACAAAATATATATAAAGGCTTTGTAATAATAAAAACAAAAACACAAAATGACAAGATGGATTTAAAATTAAAAAGGCACCATTAAAACACGGGTTGAGGTATTTACGTAAGAGCAGAGAGAAACTGTAGTTCGTATATACAGGATGAATATTGGATATTGCACATGAGGTAGTGGCAGTTGCATGTATTGCACGTATTATGGACCAGTGTTGTTTAGGGCTCTTACAGCCGTTGGAAAAAAGCTGTTTTTAAGTCTATTTGTCCGGGTTTTGATGGCCCTGTACCGTCTGCCCGATGGCAGCAGCTCAAACAGGAAGTGGCCCGGGTGGTAGGAGTCCTTCAGGATGGTGTTGGCTCTCCTGAGGCAGTAGGAGCCATGAAGGTCCTCCAGTGTGGCCAGAGGACACCCAATGACCTTCTCAGCCATTTTGGTGACCCTCTGGAGTTCTTTCCTGTTTGCCACTGTGTACAGAGGCAGTAGGTGAGGATGCTCTCCATGGTGGAGCGGTAAAAGGACACAAGCAGTCTCTGGCTGATGTTGTTCTTCCTGAGGATTCTCAGGAAGTGGAGTCTTTTTTGTGCCTTCTTTACCAGCTGTGTAGTGTTCTTATTCCAGGTCAGCTTCTCCTCCATGTGGACTCCCAGAAAGCGGAAGTCACTGACCCTTTCTACACAGGTACCACCAATGAGGATGGGCCTGAAAGTCTGTTTTGTTATTACTGAAGTCTATGATGAGCTCCTTTGTTTTGGATGTGTTCAGGAGCAGGTTATTGTCCCTACACCACACAGTCAACTGTTGCACCTCATCCCGGTAAGCGGTAAGCTTCCCTTCTCTCTTTGCAGTCATTCTGTGTCTCTTTGAGGCCATTTTGTGTCTCTTTCCAGTCGTTTTGCATCTTTATGGTTCTGTGTTTGTGGCTGTCATGTGTCCCTGAGGCAGTTTTGTATCTTCAGTCACTTTGTGTCTCTTTGTGTTCAGTTTGTGTCTCTGTGGTTTTGCATGTCATTGAAGCTTCATAGTGATTTTGTAATCTTAAATATTTTTATTTGTCTTTGTGGTTATTTTGCATCTTTCAAGCGTTTATTGCTTCCGCTGTGACTTTGTGCATCTTTGTGGTTGTTTTTGTGTTTGGTTACTTTACATTTCTTTGTGGTTATTTTGTGTCTTTTTCTGGTTTTGTGTCTCTTTGAAGCAGTTTTGCGGTGAATTTGCGTATCTTTTTGGTTGTTTTGCATCTCTGGTTTTATGCATGTAATAATACACAGAAATAATACAGTAGTTTGTAGATATTCTATTTCTAAAGCATATTTTATATATTTTTCCTCATTCTTTCATTTCAAACGGATAACCTTAGAAGGATTCGGCTGTTTTTCAGTTGGTTTGTTTGGCTTCAGAACACAAACAACAGGAATCTGACCTCAGTTTAAATAAAATACTTTATTAAAAACAACTTGAAAAACTTTACAAAGTACAATTATTTTAAAAATCTAACCAAAACACATTGTTCTTAAAGGGTCACTTCATTAAAGTCAAATATTTTCACACATTTAATATGTGCATGTACTCAAAAAAGCAAGTACTTGAGTATTATCAAGTAAATTATGATCTGCTGATACATTAAAGATATGACGCTGTTTAAATAGAGGATTTTTACACTGTTGTACTTGAAGCAAATACTACTTCTTCCACATCTAAAATTTAAAAGCATAAAGTGTACTTACATAAAGTACTAGAGTAACTATGTATTTTGGAGTAGTGCTTCTGTTTTTACTTCCGTTTTTTTTTTTTTACATAAAGAGCCCTTTTACTTTGTATACTTTAAGTAGATCATGCTGATAGAAGGTCTGTGCTTTGATTTTTACATCGTCGTTCTTGTACTTTTACTGTGAAATCAGAGTTTTATTTTAGTTTTATGGCGTAGTTCTGATGTGGATCCTTCACCTCCACAGCCGGTAGACTCCCAGAGCGATAGCGAGGCAGGAGAAGACAGTCGCTGAGAGGAAACACTCAGTTTTATTCACGACGACGATACATTTTGTGAATCTTGTCCATGAGAAACAAAAAAAGCTAAAGAATCCATCAACTTCCTGTTTTTCGGGACTCATTACCTGCCAGGTAGCGAATTGTCTCCAGTTTGAGCGACTCCAGCACCGTTTTGAGCGACGCCACCTGCAGGTCGATCTTCTTGTTGACCTCCATGTTGTCGTTTTCCAGGTCGGCTTTCTGCGCACAAGAGACGTAACGTCATCGAGCTCAACCAATCACATCGCAGCTGCTTAAAGTTAAAGTAAACCAAACGTGGATGTCTGATCCTGCAGTTTAGCTTCATTAAGTACTGCAGTGATACATAGATGAATATTTTATTACTTTTCAGAGGAACATGGCAGAGTTATGTGATGATCAGCGTATGTTGGTCTGTCTGTCTGTCTGTGTGAAACATTACTCAGAAACAGACTAATGGATTTGGATGAAACTTTCAGTGAAGGTCAGAAATGACACAAGGACTAAGTGATTAGATTCTGGCAGTGACGCAGCTTATAGTCTGGATCCACAGATTAGTTAAAGATTTCTGTATCATTGCCAGATAGCAGCACGGCGTCACTGTAACCATGACAAGTGAACACTACATCAGCTGCCTGCTGATGATCACATGATTGTGATCCTACTACAAATCCACCACTGAGGATTTATCAGGACTTATCCATCAGAAATGATCTAAGGAACAACTGATTAAATTGTGGGGGTGTTTCTGAGTCCCATCAATTCCCGCCACCCGCTACATATTTAGGTCATGTGATTCGGTATCCGTGCATAACGTACACATGCATAATACACGCCTGAGCTCAGCGTATCAGAAATGATACGACTGAGCAGCCTTGGAGGAGAATTGCGCTCTCTGAATGTTTTTCTTGTTGATCCTTTGGAGGAAATTATTTCATTGAAGCAGCTAAAATCACTGTCAAAAGCCCACAAAGTACTAAAATATATCAGACTTAAAGCAAGTTAATAAAAATATTGTAATACGCAAAGTATACAGAGTAGAGATAAAAACTCAGTTCTTAAAATAGAATGCTGTGGCACAAAAACAAAATGTTAGAAAATGACTAAGGAAAATACTAAACGACATATTTACACGGAGCTGCTCCCAATCAGCTCCACCAACACTGTCTGGGAAACTTTGCAGTACTATTATAGAAGTACTTCAGCACTGTGTTACCTTGTGATGGAACTCTGACGTGGCCTCCATCAGCTTCTTCTCCTGTTCAGTAAACTGACAGAAAAACACAAAATGAGCTGCAGCATCATGACATCAATCTGGTGTCATTTAAAGCAGCAGCTGCAGGTTTCAGGTCATCACAGATGAAGAGTTCAATGACCGTATGGCGACTTGGAAATCAGATTCTGCTTTTATAGTTTCTGGCTGATAAATTGTGGAATTTGGTAAATATTACATTATTATATTACATCTTTGGTGTTCAGAGGTTAAATAACGATGCGTTCACTTCCTGACGCTTCCATACTCACCATGTCGGAGATCCTGCTTCTCTCCAGGTTGATGTCCAGTTTGGTTTCTGCTCGGACTTTCTCAGTCTCCTCCTGAACAAAAACATCCACAGACATACAAGATGTTCCCAAAACTCCAAAACCAACCAGAGGACCAAGTAACCAAAGAGACGATGTTAGTCTCAGAGAAACATCCTTCTTACCTTCAGTCTGTTCTGCAGCTGCTCCAGCTCTCGCTTCATTTTCTGCCAGAACACAAAAGTTTTGAAGCAGCATTTAGCGCAATTAGAATCTGAAAGTCCTTCAGCAACAATCTAACAAGACTTTGCTAGATTTCTGTATTATTACTGTCTTAATTATCAGGATTAAGACTCTGTTGCAATTTAGTTCAGAAAAACATTAATATTGTGATTTATAGTTATAGTAACTGTGAACTATTGTGCACATTAGACTGATGTAGGTAATAAACTGTGATATCAGTTTAAATTTTTTCAGTTAATAGTGGATTAAAATAAAAATTCATGCAGTTTTACTAAATTTGTAACATTTTCTCCCATTTCAGCAGCTCTTAAATTCGCTCGACTCTTCAGTTTAATTTTTAAACATATTCTGACAGTTTTTACAGAAGGGTTTGCTCATATATTTTTAGAATATTTCACTCCTAAGGCATGACATTTTTTCTGGCTGTTCATATTATTTTCAGATTTAGGTGTGAATTATAAAAAAAGAAACCAAAATCCTTCAGAAATCTCAGATTCAAAAATGTCAACAAAATGAAAAAAGGATTTTAAAGCCGGTTTTATCCAGTGTTCATGTTGCATACATGCGCTTTAACAAGACAATGCTTTATTTGCAGATTCAAACATAAAATTTAAGAAAAATTGCAATACAAAACATAATTTTCTTAATGTGTATAATCAATTCGGGAAGTTTTATGTTGATATCTGTTGGTTAAAAGTTTTACCCTATTCTCCTGTCATGCATTTTAAAGCGTTGCTGCACATTGTCGACAACAATCTCATTTAAAATAAGAAAAAATTCCAATTAAACATGTTGTCAATATTGTTTGGGAAAAGCTTTGAAAAAAATGTGGCACTCAATTTTTAATAATTCTTGTATAAAAGGGATAAAATAGTTCACGTATAAGGTGAATAAAAGAGGACCAAAAATTGCGCCTTGTGGAACACCTCTATTATCATCTTGTCCTACAAAGAGGAGTTTTTCTGGAAAAATATTCTGATCCACAGAATCTAATGCATCAGATAGATGTATAAAAAGTGCAGCAGGGTGTTTATGAGTGTCCATGACATTAACGAGAAATAATACAGCTGTTGTGCTGCAGCATGCAGAGACACCAGAGTACCGTGTTTTCAGACCGCAGGTTGGCGAACTCGCTCTTCTCCAGAATCACCATGTCCTTCCTGACTGAGTCCAGATGAGCCATGATCTGCTGCACCGCGATCTCCTGAAGAGCAAGGACAAGAGGTCAGGAAACCACTTTGGAAGTAAATAGAAGCCCGAAATATGACTCTCTGGCAAAAATATTATTACATATACAAATTAAATATACAAAATATGTCCTCTAAATGGCAACAAGTTTGCAACCAAAACTTCTTTCATTAAAGTCCTGCAGATAACAGCGTGGACATAAGGCTTCTCTAAAACACAATAAAAATAAGTATGTGACATCCAGTAATAATAAAGCTAACTGGCCATCTCTAGTCTAGCACGCTGCCAGGTGATCCTACCTGGTGGGATTTGGTCACCATGTCTTTATAAATGATGTCCATGTTGGCCGTGGCCAGAGTGACCAGAGCAGAGACGATCAGCTCCGCCTGCCGCTTCTCAAAACCTGTAGATAATTTGAAAGTCATAGTTTTACGGATGTTTCACCACTCAGACTACAGTTCACGTTAAAGCAGAGAGCATTGTGGTAGTTCAGCCAGCAATGGGCACCATGGCAAAGGCTTCTCAGGAGGTTAATGACCTCCAACACCACTGAACTAAGACGAAAAGGGATATACTGTTGTAAGTGTACTTAATTCAGACTATTGATTAGTAATTGGAACAAAATAACTTAAACTTTGCATCTGTAGATAAAACAAAAAAACAAACTTGTGTCTCCTGAAGTTTAAAACGGGAAACATTCGGAGTTGTCATTTATAGGTTATTATGTGAGAATTACAAAGGAAACCTGAAAACAGACAGATTCTCAGGCAGCTTCTGAACCGAGTTTTTCAGCAGTTTTTATTTTATTCCTCACCGCTGTTCTCCAGCTCCGTCACCATGGCATGGGAGTCGAAGGTGAGTTTTCGCTGCTCCAGAGGTGTCAGTTCAACTTTCCTCAGATCGAATGCAGCCGACGGCACTCCCACATGGAAACCTTCCACACAGACACACAAAAACACACATTTTCATCTGGTTTTAGTCTGTTCATGCACTTTTGCTTAGCATAAAGACTGGTAACACAATCGAACTACAGAGACACACAAGGACAACAAAGTGATGAATAATGACCACTAATGAACTCTGGAAATGACAATAAGGAGAAACAAAACAACCAGAATGTGACACAAAATATCACAACATGACGCCAAAAGACAAGAAAGACACAAAACAACCACAATGTGACACAAAAAAAGAGAAACAAAATAAGCAAGATACAAAATAGATAAAAAGAGACACAAAAAGCAACAAAGTGACATGAAACGACCAGAAAGAGACACAAAACAACCACAGAAAAACAAAAAAACTTCACAGAGACACAACAGACACCAGGTGATGCAAAGCTGCTGATTTGTTGGTATTTATCAACCGGTTCCTGTTTATACTTCAGTACTTGAGTAAATGTGTTCCTGCTGCAGGGTCTCCCGGCATGCTTTGCGGGAACTCGTTTACAGGAACTCACCTTTCCACGTAACGACCCTCCGTGGGGCGAAGCGACGCAGCAGCGCGTTCATCCCGGACAGTTCAGTCACACCGTGGAGACACGGACACACACACACTCACACTGTGAGATCACACACACACTGTCAGAACACACACACACTGTCAGAACACACACACTCAGCTGTTACACCGGATACACTGTGACTGTCGGGATGTTGCCTTCAGGGACCGTCGGGACACCAGGGCTCTGTAAAACAGTCCTGCAGAATTATGGGAAGCAGCGCCCTCCTCTGGTTAAAACAACTACACTGAAGTTTAACACTGAAGTGTCGTTTCTAATAATCACAACAGTTAATTAGTGAATTATTTCTCAGTGTCTGATAATTCCTATAAAACACAGGTAAAAGAACACTTTACTGTTCCCCACAATAAAATGATGAACACATGAATATAACAATTACATAATCCAGTAATACAGTACAGAACATGTTATTCTGCTTTATTTTCAAGTCGTTCTAGACTGCTGGGTCACCGTTAGAGTTTTCTGACTTATTATTAGTGGAGGCCAAAATATTCAAGAATATCACGAAAGTCGATCTGTACATGCTTTCCCTCAATAGACAGAATTTAATTGATGGATTTACTCATTTTACTAATTTGTTAAATGCCTTATATAGTACATGTTGTGGCTTTATACTTTATACTGCTACAGTATACTCGTGGGTTACCAATAAGTAGCGAAACACTTACATAAAGAGGCTGAGACGAGGCAGTTGGGGTCCGGTGGTATTTTACTGTTGAGCAGCTCATTCTACAACGGTTTCCATAGCCACAGCACCAACTAGTGGTCACAGACAATTACAACATGTGTTGCTGCTGATAGCAATACACCACAGTACACATCGACCTATGGATGTTCAGTATTTGTTCTAACGCCTACAATGAAAGCATGTTTTAGTTTTTTTTTGTCATTTGTTATCACTTTAAACTGAACCTGACAGTTCTACTTTATAGTTTTGTATGTTAATAAATACACTTATCACCACCTAAATGCACTCATAGCAGCATTAAGCAACGAGATTTCAGAATTCCCGATATTAGACGGTGACATTCAAGGCGTCTCTATGATGACGTCATGTCCGGGGTATTTTTATTTATTTATTTATTTATTTTATTTTCAGTTTTTTAGCGAATCCATTTAAACAACAGCATAAAATGACAAAGTAGTCGACATGTTTTATTCGAAGGTTAAAAAAATAAAATGAAGAGAGTAAAATAAAAATAAACGGAAATGTGCCGGCTCATTGTTGTCAATAAAGTTGCGTCGTACAGATTCAATCCCTCGCTGTGATGGCGGCTCGTGTCGACATCGGCTACTGGTTTCCAGCATTAGCTCTGGGAGTTTCCTTCCTCAAATGTCTCTTTATCGACGCCTAGTGAGTGCAGAACCTTCGATGTGGGCTGGTTTTATTTAGCGGCGCAGTTTCGGGGCGATGCTTTCATTTGTTCGTCGTTAATTTTAAACTCCGCTACGACGCTTGTTAGCATCGAGCTAACAGAAGGAGCACCGAGCGTTAGCTTCAAGCCCCAAAGTCTAGTTTTTCATGAAATAATCACAGAAATGAAGCTGTTTGAGGGAATATCTGATGAGTGCGGTTAGAAAACAAGTTACCCTTGGAGCTGTTAGCGTTATTTAACTGTGTTTAAAGAGAGGAGGTGTTGTGGTAATGTTAGCTCTACGTGTTTTTAACTCCGGATAGTTTAACCCAACAGCCTCTAGATGGCGCCGTTTTTCTTTACAGCAGGAGTGTCAGAGTCATTATAGTTCAGTTCCACATTCAGCCCAATATGATCTCCAGTGACCAGTAAAATCACAGCATAATAACCTATCAATACCTTCAACTCCAAATGTTTCCTTTGTTTTAGTGCAAAAATGTTCACATTTAAGGAATTATTTTTTTTACAAAACATCATGAACAACCTGAAATTTATTAAGAAAAATATGTTCAATTTCAGCAACATTGTGCCTCAGTTCATCATTTCCACATTACAACTTCCAGATCAAAGAATGTCTACAAACGAACACAACATTTAGCCACAAAACGACAAAAAATTAGATAAACAACATGAAACAAAACAAAAAAGAGACAAACAATAAGACAAAAAATTTACAAAATCACAAAAAAATGACAAATGACAAAAACGAGAAAAAATTACACAAATGACACAGAAGTGAGAAGCAAAACGACAAAAATGTTGACAAATGACAAAAACATGAGACAAATGACGTCAGACAAAAAACAAGACAAAATATTACAAAAATAAGACACTAAATGATAAAAGCACCTTGAACAATCTAGTATTTTACTTTATGATCAAAACAACTTGTCATGGTCCAGAAATTATTGAAAGTTTATAGTTTTATAGATTTACAATCTGCAGTTAATGTCTTCTCTGGAATTTTTACACTTTAAGGGCCAGATGTTTGACATCCCTGTTTTATAGGTTTCACACAGAATATTAAGCAGAAACACTTCCTGCTGAAGTGTTTAATTTGCTGTGTTAGTTTTACTTTGTCTTATGCTGTTATTTTCTGAGTGGAGTCATCAGAAATATGAAAAATGCAGTGTTTTATCACCTCAAGCCAAACTTCTATGGAAAACATTTTAATTTAGTAATGTATCGCACCAGTCATTATACACGGTTTAATGTATCAGCAGAATCAGTATAAATTAAACTGTGTCTAACATTTGGACCCCTGCAGTTGTGACTAAAGTGAGTTCACTTTTAGGTGCATTAGTGTCGGTCTGTAGTTCACCTGCCACTGTGTTTGTCTTCAGTCACTCCACAGACTTCGAGGTTCACAGGAACTGGTTGGCCATCACTCACAGCCTGCCGGTGTCCAGGTGGTACCATGAGGTGAGTGATGAAGTGAAACACTGATGCTACATGGGAGGAGAATCTTTGGGATGTTCTGGAGAAGACTTTGTGCAACGGTCCGACTCTCCCATCATCAATATAAGATCTTGGTAGAAAATTAGTGCATTTATGGACAGAAATAAATGCTGTGACATTGCAGAAGATTATCGAAGCGATGCCACAGCGAATGAGTGCCGTACTCAAAGCTAAAGGTGGTCCAACAAAATATTGAGTGTGCTGCTTTCTTTTTGGCCGGGCAGTGTATTTTCCTTCCACGTGTCAGTGATGAGAACATAAGTCCAGAAAGCAGCTACCTCACTCAGAAACACAAGCAACCAAAGCTGATACCCAGCTTCATGTTACCTGTTTTCTCTGACTGGAGTTCTATTTCCTGTCGAGCCGACTGTGACTCGTGCTGCATGTTTCCGTAGAACACGTCAGAGTGGACTCTGGATTACCCACCGCTGTTCGCCTGGTTCGAGTTCGGCCTGTCCCACGTGGCTAAGCACTTTGACAGGAACATGTTGCAGGTGGAGAATCTAAACTACGCCAGCCCGTCCACGGTGCTTTTCCAGAGGCTGTCGGTCATTTTCACCGATGTGGTTTTTATCTACGCTGCCAGAGAGTAAGTCAATCATCTGATCACAGCCTTTATTAAACGTACATCTCGAACTAACAGCACACAGCTGATTCACAAAGGACTAGCATAGCCTGCCCTGTGAATCCAATGACCACAACCAGAAGTGATAAGTAGTTATTAGAATCATGATGGATTACAGAATATCCCATTTCTGTTTGAACAAAAAAGACTACAAATAGTCAAAATATGACCACAAAGAGACTAAATAAACAAGTCGACCCCAAACAGTCAAAACATTATGATTATGAAATGGAAAAAAGAGTAGAGAATGACTATAAATGCACAAAAGACGACCACAAAATATACAAAAAGGCAACAACAGAGACAAAAAAGTGACCACAAAAGGATAATTTTAAACCTCAATGGGCTGTAAAATGACAACAATGGTGCAGCTATGTGTTGTGTAGCGTTTTTATGTGTCTCTCTCCTGTCATTTGTCCCAGTGAGCAGCCAGTTTAACTGCTGATTATCAGTTTAGTAATGCAGAGAGGTTTAAGTATCTGCAGAGACATGTACTCGCTCATGATTGGCTGTCCTCCTCCAGGTGCTGCAGGAGCGTTCAGGAGCAGAAGGGCTCTCGGGACGTTTTGAACCGGCCGTCCTTCGTCCTGGCCGTGCTGCTGCTGTGGAACTTCGGTCTCCTCATCGTCGACCGTATCCTTCATGTATTTAAATCAGATTTCTAAAGGGAAGATTATGAGAATTAATTAGTGAAGTTCTAGTGGGTGGAGCTTTATACTGAAAAGTCTCGGTAATATTCGCCCTCCTCATGTTTGTAAATGTGTGAATGTTCGTCAACGCAGCGACTTTTCCTTCACATTTTCCCTCAGATATTCACTTCCAGTACAACGGCTTCCTGTTCGGTGTCCTGCTGCTGTCGGTGGCGAAACACCTGCAGGTACAAACTTCTGTTTCCTCTGATTTTGTTTCCACAAAGCTCTGTGTTTCTATACGAATCAACCAGAACTCCATTTGTTGCTAGGAGAGCCTGAAAGTCCTTCCGTTTGGCTCGAGTATGCTGGAAAATGTAGATTACAGAGAAACCAGACCAGGAAGTTGGATAAATGAATTACACCAAGGAACGCGGAGTTATGTGACGATCAGCGTTGGTTTATCTCTGTCTGTCTGTCTGTCTGTCAGCAACATTACTCAAAAACAGAATAACGGATTTGGATGAAATTTTCAGGGAAGGTCAGAAATGACACAAGGACCAAGAGATTAGATTTTGGCAGTGATGCAGCTTATAGTCTGGATCCATGGATTTGTTAAAAATTTCTGTATCATTGCCAGATAGCGACACAGTGTCACTGTAACCATGACAACAAATGAAGCGTTTGAAGACATTCTAAAGTCATTTTGGACCCATTTTTAGTAATTTTTTTTAACCCTTCTCTGCCATCTTTGACAAGAAACTCATTTATGACAGATTTTAAACAGTTCAGGAGGATTATTTAAGCAAGTTCTGGACAAATTTGAGTAATTTCTAGTCATTTTGCACATATTTTTGACATTCTGACAACATTTTGAGAATACACTTATTTTATGAGTCATTTTGGACATGATTTTATTGTTTTTAGTGATTTTTGGGACCCTTCTAAGCCATCCTAGATGTTTAACTCATTTTGGACAGATTGTGAACAGGAAAAGAGGATTTTTTTTTTGGGCAATTTCTGCACAAATTTCTAATAATATTGGAGAAATGTGGAGATTTGTTAACGATCTCTGTATCATTGCCAAATAGCGACACAGCATCACTGTAACCGTGACAACAAGTGAACACTACATCAGCTGCCTGCTGATGATCACATGATTGTGATCCTACTACAAATCCACCGCTGTGGACTTATCAGGACTTATACGTTGTAAATGATCCAAGGAACAACTGATTAAATCGTGGGGGTGTTTCTGAGTTCCATCAATCCCGCTACCCGCTACATATTTAGGTCACGTGATTCGGTATCCGTACATAACGTACACATGCATAATACACTTCTGAGCTCAGCGCAACGTCATTGTGTTTGTGGGTACATCTATATTAGATGGACACATTCTATGTTGCCTTGATTCCTGATCGTCAATAACTAATAAACAAATTCTGCATTTCTAAAAAACAAATATGTTGCATTTCTAACGATGCTATGGGGGGAATGAGCAGCCTTGGAGGAGTACTGTGCTCTGAGTGGTTTTCTAGTTATGAAATAGTTCAGCTAGTTTAACACATTAGCTGTGAAACAGAGAAGCACAAACTGTGGTGGTTTGTTCATCTTGTATCAAAATATTTCATCAAAATGGCTCCACATGTGGCAGAATATCCTCCTCACTTATTTATTTCCATGTATTATTGGTCGTGATTTATTGCCAAAAAGGATTCACATACTCATTCCCTACAACTGGACGGTAAAAAGTGATTAGATTTGGCTGTGATGAACTTTCCATCCATCTGTAATGATGTGCATTTCCTTCACTTGACCACCAAGGGATGTTGTTTGTTTATTATCTGGATTTACAGACATTAAGCAGATGAAAGAGCCTCTGATTGGACGATGTAACTACAACAAACTTTGCGCTTTCTTTTTTTGTTTTATTTGTGTGAAACAGTCGCAGCACCTGCAGGGGGCGCTGCTGTTCGCCATCCTGCTCAACCTGAAGCACATCTACCTGTACGTGGCTCCGGCCTACGGCATCTACCTGCTGAGGAGCTACTGCTTCACTCAGGACAACAAAGGTACCAGGCACACTACTTCTGTTCTGTTTTTAATTTTGCTTATTTGAACAGTAGGATTTTGGTTAATTTCCTTCTCATCAGTTAGAATTTGTGCACGACTGAAGCTCGTTTCGCCACAACTAGTGGTTCTAGTAGTATTTTCGCTCCTTTTGTCACATTTTACTCGCAGTATGAAGTCCTGCACATCTACGGAAACAGAACAACCATGAATAGAAGGAGACTCAAACATGTCTTCAGTGCCATATGACAGCTAGAATACAAGAAATCATAAAAAGGGATGAAAAAAAAATTATTTTTAAAAACAATGAAATGAAAAACATTTTCCAAGTGGCCCCAAGTATATTTCTGCAAAATATGGGGGAAAATGATGACTAAACACGCTATAGATAATACATTTTGTACAAAATTGATTGTATTTGTACAATATCTGCTCGGTGGAAACACTGCCTGCAGTTGAGCTATTCTATTTTTATTATATATTTTTATTGTCTTTAACATTATTTCATTGTTCATTTCATTGTCTTTTATCCTTTGTTTACTATTTTAATGTAATTATTTTAATTTTTTGACCCGTGTTTGTGGTTTTACCCCTTATTTTTTCTTTTATTGCACTTGTTTTTCCCATTAATTGGATGCGGCACTTTATTATTTTCGCTGACGTTGTTGTACAAATTTATTTGGAGTATCTTTAAACATTAATTTCTGTCTGAGTATCCTTCTTTTCTTTTTTGCCCTCTCTGCAAAGCACTTTGTAAATTCTTTTTTTAAGGTGCTATATGAATAATGTTGTTATTAATATTCAGGTGAAAACTCAGTTTTTGTGGCTGAGTCATTCATTGTTTCTGACTTGGGCTGAGGTGCTTGTCTTTTTTTGTTTGTTTGTTTGTTTTTACAGGATCTGGTATTGCACCAACGTTTTTTATCTGACATACAACAACATCAGATAAAGTAATAAAGTGCCACATCCAGTTAAAAGGGAAAAAACAAGCGGAATGAAAGACAAATAAGGGCTGAAGCCACAAACATAGGGTTAGAAATGACAATAATTAGAGCAAAAGGAAAGTAGAAACATAAATAACAAGAAAAGCACTACAGCACTCCACCAAGGCTGATCAGTCTTATTGTTTCTGATGGATGAAATCTTTAATGAAAAAATTACCTTAAAAAGAAAAGTCCTAAAATAAAGTGGCTTCCGCTTTATTTTTGGAGAAATGTTAAATGAGATACTCAGAATAAGGTGAGTTTTTAAAAATTATTATTATTATTTTTTTAATAAATGCACAATTTTAAGCTGAGATTTTGTTGAGCTTCCTGATCAAACACAGGATTATTTCAGGGAGTGTATGAAAGGTTAAAACCCACTAGTTCTCACGGTTTCTTGTCCAAACTCACCATAAGAACCCACAACATAGCATTAGGTCATACATCGTCAAAACCACTTAATATGTCGTCATAATCCCCAGATGTTGTAGTAGCCAACTGAGGAGAATAGCAACCACGCTGCAACTACATCTACACAACCACCTGGCATCAGCCGGTTAACACCATAGCAACCAAGAAATGTTCCCGGGATGCAGCAACAGTTTTTCTGATGCAGCCTGTGAGTTCCAGTTGTGTGTGTGTGTGTGTGTGTGTGTGTGTGTGTGTGTGTGTGTGTGTGTGTGTGTGTGTGTGTGTGTGTGTGTGTGTGTGTGTGTGTGTGTTTCTGTGCAGACGGTTCTATCAGGTGGACAAGTTTCAGCCCGTTGCGCCTCCTGGCTCTGGGCAGCATCGTGGTGTCGGTCTGCGCTCTGTCCTTCGGTCCGTTCGTCGCCATGGTGAGTGGAGTCGGTGTTTGTGGAAAACCAGGACGCTTGTTTGCTACTCGCTGTTGCTGATGAACAGGCGTTGTGTTTTGCAGGGGCAGCTCCCTCAGGTCCTGTCCCGTCTGTTCCCCTTTAAACGAGGCCTCTGCCACGCCTACTGGGCCCCCAACGTCTGGGCCCTCTACAACGTCCTGGACAAAGGCCTGGCGGTGCTCGGTGAGTCTCCACCTCCTCTGAATAGTCTTACCTGAGGCCTCTACTACGAAGTGAGGTTAGCGGATTAGCGAGGTACATTGGCTCTCTTTTAACCTGATGCTGTGGAGCTAATCTTTGGCCAAATCAAAGTGAATCTAATGTTATTTATTGAACATTCTCTGTGATAAAAACCAATAGAAAACATATTTATGCGATTTCTGCATCACCAGCAGAATACATGTCAGGTTCCCATGGCAACGCGGTGCATACAGTGTGTGAGACTGTAACTACACAGAGCAGAGTTTGAAGGAGAAAGTCAGAGTTAAAGAAAAAAAACCGTTAAAAACCACCTTCGTGATTACCTGTCATCTCTGACTGGGTTTTGGTTTTTGTCGAACCGACTCACATGAAGAAAGTCCGGTTATTTCAAACTTGTTTCGTGGTACAGACCTCAGAAAACTCCCATTTTGAGGCGTATCTGTACGCTATAAAACCACAAAAACTCGAAAGTTTGAAGCAATCTATGTTTTTTGTTTTTTATTTTTTTATTTTCAAGTCAATAAACGTTTAATATCTGACAGTACCATTGTCCTAGATCAGAGGTGTCAAACTCATCTTAGTTCAGGTTCCACATTTAACCCAGTTTGATTTCCAGTGGACCGGACCAGTAAAATCACAGCATAATAACCTAGAAATAACCGCAACTCCTAATGTTTCCCTTGTTTTAGTGCCAAAAAAGTTTATTCTGAAAATGTTCACATTTAAGGAATTGTCTTTATACAAAGCATCATGAACAACCTGAAATTTATTAAGAAACATAAATTCAATTTCAGCAACATTATTCTTCAGTTTATTATTTAAAGTCAGATAAAAATCAACAAAAACAAGACAGAGTATTACAAAAATGAGACACAAAATGACAAAACAACAATAAGAAATCTAATATTTTACTTTATGATCAAAAGAACTTTTCAAGGTCTAGAAATTATTTAAAATTTATAGTTTTACTAATTTACAATCTGCAGTTAATGTCTTCTCTGGAATTTTTCCACTTTGAGGGCCGGATTGGACCCTCTGGAGGACCGCTTTGGCCCGCGGGCCGCATGTTGGATGCCCTTGTCCTCGATAATACACACTTCAAGTATAGTGGATTAGCTGAAATACTTGGTTTAATTACTGTTTAATTCCTGTAGCAATCCAAGGAGGTGTTCACCTCAGCGCTGGCAAGCAGAGAGCATTGTGGGAGTTTAGCTAATAAAGGAGCACCACGATAATGAGGCTTACTGACCCCAGGCCAGCAAACGAGCATTAAATGAGCTAAACGAGGATGTGAGTCGTACGGTGGAACACAGAATGGTTGTTTTTTAACGGCTGCTTTCACATTTCTGTGTGAAAACAGAAGAAAGAATCGTCTAAAAATTCCATCGATTGTTCAGTGAATTTTCAAATTGGTAATTCAAAAACATCAAAAGATTCTGAAAATAATATTCATCCCCTTTTTTCAGAGTATGAGGTGCTGGTCTTCAGAGGTCTTGTTTTGTCTGACTAAAGCCTACATTTACTCACAGGCTACTTTATTAGGTGCAGCTGTTCACCTGCATGTAAAATATCTAATCATCATGAGCTAATAAAGTGGATGGTAAGAATAGGTTTGCTATTAACAGACAGAAGCAGGAAACTGTCATGTTTGAGAAGCTGAAGCAGTCAGTCTCTTTTACCTCATCATTATAATTATAATTTTTTCTCCAGGTGTTCGTCTGAAGCTGCTGGAGGAGGCGGAGCTTCCTCGAGCCTCCATGACGGGCGGGTTGGTCCAGGAGTTTCAGCACTCGGTCCTCCCGTCTGTCTCTCCCTCCGCCACACTCGTCTGCACTCTGCTGTCCATCCTGGTAAGTCTGAACGAGTTACAGATCAATTATCAGCTTTACCGATAATCGTGGCTGATAACTGGCATAATTTATGCTCTACTTCAGGTCTGTTGCAGCGTCTTCTCTCTGTGGCCTCAGAAATGTCTCTCAAGCAGAAAAAACAAGAAACACCAATCGGGAAATTAGCTCTTCTCACAGTGGCTAAAGCTATGCTAACAGCTAGCTGAGGTAGAAGGCAGCCACAGATTAACCTGAAGCAGAATCTGAAAAACAATGATTAATTGAAGATCTGGACCTTAGTGAGCAATAAAGTGTTAAAACAGTGAAAGATTTAGAAAACAGAAGAACAGCAGGAGACAAACTGATCAAACTAAGTGGATCCCACATAAACTGAGGAGATATTTTAATGACTCGTATTTCTATTTTACACATTTAGTTATAGTCACCCTTATTAATGAAGAAGTCTAGTTATGAATGACAGGTTCTCTGTTATCACATGCTGTTAAAACCTTACATCCAGTCTACATCAAGTATCGGTTATCGACCCTAACAAAAACAAAAGTACATTTTTGGGAACTTGACTAAATTAAGGATGTCTGATATTGGCTTTTTTGCCAATAACCGATATGCTGATATTGTCCAACTCTCAATTTCCATTTCCAATATCAACAGATACCGATATATGTGAGCTTGGGAATAACTCTAAACCTCAGATATATTGTTAGTCAGGCACAGCAAGCTTCTTACTAAAGTCACATGACTTGTTTACAGGCTTCACGACGGTGATGTCACCATTTGCATGCTGGTAGATGATAAATTAAAATTTTATCGGTTTTCATAATAGGCAAAAAAACCCAATAATGATATTTACCAATATTACATTTTTATGCCAAGATCGACATCTCTAAAATAAATAAATATCCCATATTGGTCGATCCCTGGTCTGAACAAACTCGGTGATTCTGCACAGTGACGTCACACACAAGAGCTGAGAAAACGACAATGAAAGCTTCAGTTCCTCTAACAGGTTTTCAGTGAGAGTCGTATTAATGTCTGGTATCCCCTGTCCTCCCTCCCTCCCTGCAGCCGGCGGTGGCGTCCATCTGGCTTCGTCCTTGCGGCGCTCGTGGTTTCCTGCGCTGCCTGCTGCTCTGTGCTCTGGGCTCCTTCATGTTCGGCTGGCACGTCCACGAGAAGGCCGTCCTCATCGCCATCCTGCCCCTCAGGTCGGCTACAATGACCTCACGTTTTTAACCGTACGAGGAAAGCCGGTCGATCAACTTTCTGCTTTTGTCTCCCTGCAGCATCCTGGCGGTGGAGAGCAGAGAGGACGCCAGGATCTTCCTGGTTCTGACCACCACGGGACATTACTCTCTGTTCCCGCTGCTCTTCACCCCCGCAGGTAAACAGGACGGAGGTTTGATGTGAGCAAAGTGAAGGACGAGGAGAGGAATATGTCTGAAGCCTTTATAGTTTAGGACGGGGGTGTCAAACATGCGGCCCGCGGGCCAAAACCGGCCCTCCAGAGGGTCCAATCCGGCCCTGAAGGTGTCAAAGTTGCAGAGAAGACATTAACTGTAAATTAGTAAAACTATAAATTTAAAGTAATTTCTAGACCACGACAAGTTGTTTTGATCATGAAGTAAAATACTAGATTGTTCATTGTTGTTTTGTCTCATTTTTGTAATATTTTGTCTGTTTTTGTTGTTTTTTGTGTGACTTATTGTTTGTCTCATGTTTCTGTTGTTTTGTCTTTCCTTTTATTCTTGCTTGTGTTTTTGTCTTATTTTTATCCTTTTGTGTTTTGCTTTTGTCATTTTTTGTCTCATTTTTGTCATTTGTCCATTTTTTTGTCGCTTTGCAACTTCTTTGTCTAATTGTTTGTATCATTTTGTGTCTCATTTTTATAATATTTTGTCTTGTTTTTGTTGTGTTTTTGTCTATTTTTTGTCTGACTTTTGTTGTTTTGATCATAAAGTAAAATACTGTATCGTTCAGTTCCAGATGACTAAATGTTTCGTCCCTTTGTAGAAACTCTGATCTGTAAGCAAACATTTCAACAATTCTGTTTTGTCAATTTGTGGGATTCAATTCATAATTGAAGTAACATAACTGTATTTGTCATAATACTAAAAATTCTCACTTTGATACGTGCCTGAATGTATTGACTTGGATACTTAAACAATGCCACCTAAAAACATTAGGAGAGGTAGTGTGTTTAGCAGAACATGGAAGTTAGAATTTGTCGTTTTTTTGTCTGAAACTATTTTGAAAATGTGAGTGAAAGGCAGCGGAGGATGAGAGGAGAATTATCGTACCACAGAGAGGGCATACATTTTAATATCCGACCAGAAATGGAGGAACTCTGCACTGAGATCGGCTCTGAACATGTTCATGATTACATCTGTGTGTTTTTGCAGAGCTTCCTATCAAAGTTTCTCTGATGCTGATGTTCACCATCTTCTCCTTCACGGCTCTCAGGAAGCTCCACAGGTAAAAACTCACCTGTTTTATGTATTTTTTACAACCTTTGTGACTTTACAGATTTAGAGTAACAGTAAATATATTCAACATACAAATTAAAATGCTTTGTTCTATGGTGAAATTATTTAAGATAAGACTTTATCGGATCTTTAAAAATGACTCCAGTTAGATTTTTATTAGATTTAGGGTTAAAAAGTCTCATTTTCGTCCCTGTGTTTTTAAAGATATTAAGCCTGAAGTCCTAATTAGGGAGTTTAGGGAAACTGCACAGTAACGTATGTTTTATTGCTGTAATAATTAGATTATTATATATGAACATGTGGGCTTTGCAGCGGTTTGTAGATACAGTGCATGCCAGTATTGGGGAAAAAAACATAAAGTTGCACTTTGTTGTCACTTGGTTTGACTTTGTTGGCTTTTGAGAAGCATTAATCCTCAGTTCCTGGGTGTTATTTTTTTGCTCGTCTCATTTTTCCTCATTGTGGGTTCATTTTTCACTGCAATATAAAGTCCTGCACCTCTATGGAAACAGAACATCCACGACTATAAGTGGAGAGAACTCAGAAATGTGTTCTTTGTAGTGTGATACAGTTATAAGTCATAAAAAAGGAAGAGAAGGTGACTTTCTTTGAGTATTTATTTTACTAAAATTGAAAACCCCGTCAAACTATTTTTCCACATATTTAAGTGTTGTTGGCACTGAAAAAAATTTAGGAAAAAGTTTTTTGTAATTTATTTTTTCCTCTGTGCACTGTGTAAACACTGCCTACAGTTCATCTGAAAACTAAATTTTTGTCACATGACAGTCAGTCGTGGCTTCTTAGTGGTAATGAGGAGCACAGAGTTTTTACAGAATCTGGTGCAAACTGTTCATTTTGGGGGAAATTGTCCAATTAAGACATGTAGTATAAAGTGATGTCGACAAAATATGACGATTTCAAGTTAGGATTTGAAACGCATGTCACACATAATAAGATTAGCAATAATAGTAATAAACCCTTTATATAGTTACAGTTAAGTGAAATAGATCCAAAGCATAAAATGTCACAAGATAAAATACACATGGAATTCTGCTTCACTCCCCGGTGGTTAGCTAGTGTCGCTGCTCTAAAACCTATTGAACAGTTTTATAAAAAAGCCATCATGTCTGACAAAAAGCCGCAGTCATTCCATCATTGTGCAGTGTTAAAGAAATATCGGTTTCTGAGCTTTGAGAGTTTCAAATCATTTAAAAGTGCTTCTTTAATGTATTAGTCTGTTAATGGGATGGCCACACTGCCCCTGAGGCATTTCATCAAAAAGAAAAATGGTATTAGTAGTACAAGGTCAGCCACCAGGTTTGACTGTGAAGTAACATTTAGAGAGTCTATCAGGCTCTCTAAAAACTATAAGAACTTCATGACAGGCTCTGTCTAGAAAGCACTTTTCTAAAATAGTAACACTTTAGGGGAGGTTTACCCCAGCCAGTATTATTTATCGTTGTCTTTATTTTACTATATTGTTTTTTTAAATGTCTGTATGTTTTTCTTTTCTGTGTGAGACAACAGATGGAAATTAGCCTTGTGCTAAATCCAAATTTTATAGTGCAACCTTGTGGAAACTTCTGAGATTGTATGTTCATTAATATGCACTGTCCCGTCCAAATAAACTGAATAGTTAGAATAAGTCTAAATAATTAAGAAAAAGCCATGTGATAAAAGTGAGTCTTAGGAAGAGATTTAAAAGAGGACAGAATTTTCCGACCTGAGACCTGCAGACTTGGAGAGCTGAGGAAAACCTTTAAGACCTGGTCACCTTTAGTAAGACTTAGATAACATTATTAGAGCCCTGATTGAGGATGTTCGTGATAAGGATTATAGGATGTTACCGAATCAGAGCAGCATGACAATTCAAGGCTGGAAAAACCGGCAGTAAGGTCTTAAATTAAACACATGATGTGTTCAAGGGTCACTGTGAAGATCAAAAATCAAATAATTCCTTCTGCTTTTACAGTTTTACAGCTGATGAATGGAGTAACTTTAGTGATAAATACTTCCAGAAGGTTGAACTCAAATGTTTTCTTCTTTAAGCTTTTCGAATGTGACTTTTAGTTTTTGACAGCTGGTGGGATGTCGCCGCATGCTGTAATATGAGGAAAAATCCTATAGAAAAACCACATGTAGACGAGAGAAACTGATGTTCAAGCAGCAAACTATGGTCAGCTGTTATGTTTAATATAAAACTATTGAAAATATCACTTAAATGATTGACATAGTAATAAAAACAACCATCTGTTTTGATAATTAACAATAATTAACCCTCATGTCGTCCTGCGGGTCAAAATTGACCCGTTTTAAAGCTTGAAAATGTGGAGAAAAAAAACATTTTCACAGTGAAACTTCTGATGTCCACATTTTCAACATTTTTGGAAAATCTTTGGACATTTTTTGATGTAAAAAAAGAAATGTTAAAAATGTTTCTTAATAACATTCACAAAAAAATCAATCAAAATCCAGCAAATTTCACTGGATTTTGGTTGATTTTTATGTGACTGTTCTTAAGGAAAATATTAGAAGTTTTACTGCTATACATGGAATCACTTTAGATATTTTTAGGAAGATTTTTTACAGATTTTTTGAAAATATTTGCAAGGATTTTCTTGCCAAATTTGGGGGATTTTTTTTTTTTTTTAAATAAAACTTTTAAGGGAAACTTTCAAGGACTTATTAGAATTTTCTTCCTGAAGGTTTTACAAATTTTCAGAAATTTGGGGAATTTTTTTGCTGAATTTTTGGATTTTTTTCAGACGAGGAAACAATATTTCTGGTGCCTGTAAATGAGGACAACAGGACGGTTAAAGGTTGTAGAAGTTGTGACAGGATGAAATATTTGATGGATTAGATAAATAAATTGTAAATGGGGTTTTAAATAGGATCTAATTCGCTGATTGTTCTGTTCCTGCCCACTGAAGTAATTAGATTACTCTCCCCTCAGCGGTCAGGGCCCTCTGCTCCGTCCTCTGGAGCTCGTCTACCTGCTCGGCCTGGTCGTCGTGGCGATCGCCTGCGAGGTGGTCTTCCCCCTGTCGCCGTGGCAACAGAGGCTGCCCTTCCTCCCCCTGCTGGCAACATCGGTGTACTGCTCGGTGGGCGTCTGCTACTCCTTCCTGCGTCTGTACGTCAGCCTGCTGTGGCAGGACGACAAACCCAAGCAGCTGTGAGATCCAGGTTAGATACCCGACACACCCACAGCGACCGCCACCGCCTGCCCTCGAGCAAGGCAGCTGACACGACACTATCGTTTAACACAAGGGGAAGCAGAGGGGCGTGTACACGAGCCAACAGCACTGGAAATGTTCGATCTGGGTGATGAAACTATAAACAGACAAGAATCATTTTTAGCATCTTTTCTTCTTGGAAACAAACAGATGTTGTCACATCCAGGTTTTTCCGGCATCATCAGTACAGTTATAGTTTCTTTACATGATGAGTCTTGAGCTAGTATTTGCTGTGTCACGACAAAAGCAGACAAATTCAACCTCAACTAGAGCAAAAACTGAAAATGTGGCAGGAATAAAGGAAGAAACAAAGTCTTGGAGGTCTGAAATCAAACCTGCTCTTAAACCAGTCAATAACAGCAGCATGAACTGAACGAGTTCACTTTATCTGCAGCTTTAATATCCAAAATGAATCCTAAAACAACATTTAAATAAAATAATATTTGCAACATGTCAAATCATTTGAACCTGGTTGTTTTATTCTGAAATAATAACGGACTAAACAGACCAGAAGTCTGAAGTACGAAGTGAGATCAGTGTGTTAGCGGGTATGTTGAGCATAAAGTCAGTTTTCAGTCTCACGATCGTCTTTTCACCTGCTAATCTCCATGGTAACTGATGCTGCGTAGCTAGATCTCCATGGTAACTGATGCTGCGTAGCTAGATCTCCATGGTAACTGATGCTGCGCAGCTAGATCTCCATGGTAACTGATGCTGCGGAGCTAGATCTCCATGGTAACTGATGCTGCGGAGCTAGATCTCCATGGTAACTGATGCTGCGGAGCTAGATCTCCATGGTAACTGATGCTGCGGAGCTAGATCTCCATGGTAACTGATGCTGCGGAGCTAGATCTCCATGGTAACTGATGCTGCATAGCTATATCTCCATGGTAACTGATGCTGTGTAGCTAGATCTCCATGGTAACTGATGCTGCGCAGCTAGATCTCCATGGTAACTGATGCTGCGGAGCTAGATCTCCATGGTAACTGATGCTGCGGAGCTAGATCTCCATGGTAACTGATGCTGCGGAGCTAGATCTCCATGGTAACTGATGCTGCAGAGCTAGATCTCCATGGTAACTGATGCTGCGGAGCTAGATCTCCATGGTAACTGATGCTGCGGAGCTAGATCTCCATGGTAACTGATGCTGTGGAGCTAGATCTCCATGGTAACTGATGCTGTGGAGCTGGAGCAGGTTCAGTTTAGATTTAAATCATCCAGAAGAAGCGTCTCCTTTTAAACAAATAGTTTTCTGATGATTATTTATGGATGATACAGATTGTCAGCCAAAGGAAAATCTTATATCTGCAAATCTGTTGATCTGTATTTTACTAAAACCACTGAATGAAGCTGCGTAGTTACAGCATCACACACTGTATGAAAGCAGCTCACTTGAAATCTTGTTGCTCATTTGGAAATAGTGTAATGTTTGAGATGGTGCAGCAAAGAAACAAAAAGAAACTTTCACATCGCGGCAACTCGATTCCAGGGAGAACAAACAGTGATTTCACCAACAACTGAGCAGCAGTGAAGGACTTGTGTTGTTAATAAAAGAATATGTGGACCAAAATAGAACTGAGAGACATGTATGACATTTGTATTTTTGCATTTTTAAATAAAAAACAAAAGTTATCCTGTCTGTGTGTGTGTGATGGTGTTTATTTTGTCCAACTGGATTTAAACAGTGAAAAATGCTTTAGATTCCCAGAGCAGGTGAGTAAAAACACTAATAAAAGTGTTGCAGTAATTTATCAGAAACTGTTTGTTCTCCCTGGATGAACATGACTCAGATCAGATTGATGTATTTAATATTTCTGCTGTTTGTTGTTGCACACAGTCTTCTCATAGTGGCACCTATCAAACCCAAGTTCATCATTACAGTAATCATTAATCAGTTATATGCTTGTGGTTATTGAAAGTGTGTGGATGGACAGATGAGGCGTCTCCAGTGTTTGTTTTCGTGTTAGTTTTTCAGCTGAAGCGGTTCTGAATCTGGTCAAATTGCAGACTTTCAGAGCCTCCGTCAGCTTTTGGAAGTATTGTTTCCTCTTTCCTTTAATTGATGCTGAACACATGTTTTCCAGGAGTGCTTGTGAGATCTTTTGCCTTCACATGTTCGATTCGCACAGGGATTAGTATTACCTGGAGATCTCTGGGAATTTGTGAGTTACCCCCCTGTATTTTACTCGAATTTACTGACATTACAGCCCGGATATGATGTCAAATCTGTGCACGTCTCATGGGTCACAGAACACGGTGTGATACCTGCTCTGTCCACCATGCTGATCCGACACCGTCGCCATCACAACATAATCTGTGCTTTCCAAAATCCTAAGGTTAAAAGCCTATGTTGTAACAACGCTATTGTTAGGGTCTCGTTAGGTTTAGACACAAAAACCAGTTGGTTAGGTTTCTGGAAAGCTTGTGGTTCAAGTTAAAATGACCACTTTTAACGTGGTAAACCGTAAAAATGTCAAAGCAGCAGCATGTCTTGAGAACATTGGACAGTGTTGTCGGGATAACGGGTGTTTGTATTAAGCCTGTTGAAAGATTGGCCTAGAAAAATGTTTCTTACCGCATGCTGCTACGTGTCATCCACCTCAATATACTCCCAAATTCCCCTCATCTTGTTGATCTGATTTTGCCGTTTCTGTGAATGGTCCATAGACCTGTTATGTAGGCTATCAACCTACTCCTGCATTTGCACCTAAAATGCTGTCAGTAATTTACCACCGCAGCCTCCATAATTCAGCTGGGAAGGAGGTAGAAAAAGGCGCACAATAAAAAAAAAGCAACAACTGAAATACCCCCCAATCACTGAGATGCAGATTCACATGGGACTAGTATTATCACGGGACGTCGGTGTTTGGTTAAATATGGTCGTAATTTGTGGTGGAATTTTTACTTTACAAATTAAAGACGTGGCGCATTTGCACGGGATTAAGATCACAGACATCCTCCGCAATTGTTACAAATCACCATTGGTCCCGAGGTAACGCTAATCCTGAGCGAATAGGACTATAAGCTACAAATTTGTCTTAGAAAACTGCTTTTGTAGTGTGTTTGTAGCAGCGGGGTCGAGGCGCCTGAGGGAACTATGGAAGATTTATTGACAGTTTCTTTTGGGACACTAACTGGACAAATTTTGACTATTTGTCATTTTTACCCTCTTTCATTTTTGCCTTCTGTTATTAACAAAAATGCTGTTCTGCATTAAACCTGACGCCCAGGTGGTGCAGCATCATGTTACTGTTTCTTCTCCTTGAAAATCTCTGATTTGCTCGGAAGTTTTTGATCATAAACTCTGGATATTAAAGCATGATACCTGTGAGACAGCAGACTGATCTATCACATACTTTCACTTTGCACCTTGCTCGCCACGCGTTGCTTCAGCATTTTTAGTCTTGATCAGCGTTCTTGGCCGTCGTTCCTGCTTCTTCTGCCAAGGAACAGTGAATTCTAAGAAAAGCCTTCAAGGTCAGCACCACGTTGCTTTAGCAGCAGTTTCTGGAATCTTAATTTGCTTAAGGTTACTTTAAGCTTCTAGGCATCCCAGAACATTGTTTACTTTGAAAAACAGCAGGGAGCTTTCAGTGATTAACTGATATGTACACATGATTTAGAAGGTGTAACCCCATCGTTTCAGGTAGAAAAAAGCCTTTGATTTTGCTGGTTGACCTACATGACAACCTTGACTTACCAGCCCTGGGTAGCGACCCCAAAAAATAACCATATAGAGTGGCTGGGTTTGGCCTTAAAGATAGGATGAGGAACTCCAGCGAATCACTCTCCTTTGCATTAAAAGGATCCAGCTAAGGTGGTTCATTATCGGATTAGGATGCCTCATGGACACCTTGTTTTGGAGGTTTTCCAGGCAACTGGGAAAAACACAACTTCAAGGAAGGATTATAAATCTCATCTGATGTAGGAACGCCTCAGGATCCTTCAGGAGGAGCTGGAAAATGTTTCTGGGGAAACGGATGTCTAGAATTTGCTTCTTAGCCTGCAGCCAACTCTGAACAAGTGGAAGAAGATGGATGGATGGGTGGGTGGATGGGTAAAAGGGTGTGTTATAGTCGAGAAGCATATGAGGATTAAATCAAAACAGCAGAATTTGTTCAAAAACTTTACTGATAAGGCAACACAAAACATGATTGGTTAACATGAACATAGAGGGCTTTACAGGACACATTTTCACTGTAAGAATTTCTATTGCACAGTAAGAACTGTTAGCATCATTGCTAACCTGCAGATCGGACCTGAATTTATGACTATGACCTCCTTTCTTCAACTCTAAGCATCAAGTTTGTAATCAGTAGTCACTGCTCTTCAAACATTCACCCTCCGGTATCTCGGTCTGGTCTCACACATCGTCGTATAAAAATACAAAGGATTAAAACACTCAAACTTCATGATCAAACATGGACATCTAAACTGGGCTCACTGGGACTCCATGTCCATTCTGTGTCCTCAGTCCATCGCCGTTAACCACAATGAAACACAAATGTTGTGTGTCGCATGTGAACAACACAACAGTGGTGGTTCTGATCAGCAATGAAAAATAAATGAGCCAACTTCTGGCCTGGTGCAACCAAATTTCGACCAAATAAGAGATCTAAACATGTGCCTCTCTTCAGCTTGACGGCACGTCTGTGGAAGCACCAAATTCTTTGGGGTGTATACCATTTACTCTTTGCTACTGAAGAAAGCACAGTAGTGCTTGCAATTCCTTCCTACCCCTTCCTGTCTCTAAAGAGGTGCCAAGGAGAGTATTATATGAAAGCTGCAGCGCCTCATTCAAGACGATACAGAGAATCATGGGAACCTTGCCTGTACTTGTACCAACACTGCTTAAGGAAAGCCTCAGGGATTATCACAGACTTCTCTCATCACCATCACGAACTGTTTCACCTGCTGCCCTCTGGAAAAAGGTACTGGAACCAGGGTTGTTCCTGGCTCAGTGGACTTTTGGGGATGCCAGGAAAAACCCTGACTAGAGCCAGACTACAAAGCTATAGGTAGCTTTCTACTGCAGGAACTCGGGGCAGATGCCAATGTTTACAGGACTGGAACTGTAATTGGCATCGACCTTTCTGTTTCCGCTGTGGTGTAGGATATGACGCTTCGACTCAGACTTTAACTTCAAATGTGCCAAAACAATGGCTCGGTGTATTTTTTCTCTGAACACCCCCCTACAAGAGGTCAGGACAAAGATTCATGCTAGGGATACAACATTTGAAGAACACGAAATTGACTCTGTTGACATCAATCCTTGTTCTGATGAAACTGCTCTGAATACAGTTATGTCTGTGGCATTAGCTGCTCTGCCAGCATATGATATGCGAAAATCAGAATTTCCCCTCGTGAGATTAATAAGGGATAATAAAATAAAAAAAATAAATAAATAATAATAATAATAATAATAATAATAAAAAAAAATAGACCATCTGCCACTATCCCATGATGACGTTGTCGTAGTGCACTTGAGCCTTCCAACAACATATGAGCATTGGCTGGTAGGCATTAACCATCACAGGACACTTTCTCATGATGGCTAGATTCCCACAATGCTCAATGGTACCACCATGGAACTGCTGGTAGTACTAGTGACTGCCTTCTCGGGTCACTGCAGCATTAAACAGTATGAGGCCCCAGCTGGTGTTGCAACCAGGTACTACAACTTCTCAATATCCTTCTTCCTCTGCTTTGTTGGTTAATATATTTTGATAGATTAAATATATCAACGAAAATCTATCGGTTCACAGTTCATCCAAATTCTTTGAGTGGAACTTGAGCTTATGTAAGAGGTTCCTATATGGGATGCAAGACTTCTGAACTCTGCATCGGCATCTTTCCACTGCAGGAATTTGTGGAAGGTGTCAAGTAGAGGAACTGCCACCTAATCTGCCCTTTCAGCCTTTCTGGTTCCGCCATGTTGTAAGATCCAAAAGCTTTAACTGCAGCGTTAACTGGGAATACGCCAAAACAAACAGTAGTAACTGGAGCTACCTCCAGTTCTAGGTGCACATTGGTAGTAGAAAAATCAAGGTTTGCTATGTTAACCTGTTTGGTAAATTGTGGATGGCAATGATAAGATTTGTATTCTACGAGGGCGGAAAAGTTGTCCCCTGCCCAGTAGTTTTTCAGAGCTGGTCATAAGTACTTTTTCTGCCTTGACAATGGCCCGAAAAGAGGTTCTGCCGGGGTGATAATCATGGTGAGAACATGCACAAACATTCAGGTTGTCTTAACGTGGCCCATAAGTTCCTGCAATGGAAAACGACTTTATATAAGAGCATCTTTTTCCAGACTGTAAGACCTCTGAACTCCTTTACATACAAGCGTATACTAAGGACACAATTAGTCTCTTTTAAACAGACAACTGCTACCTAAGACTCAGTTATTATCTTATTTGAAAAGCATTGCTATTTTAGGATTATTGTACTTAATAAAGTTGCTGGTATTATCTATGTACATTGCACTTTGGTAGCTAGGATTATGGGATTTTGTCCTGGTGTTGCAGCTGAATGACAAAAACGTTCTCTAACTCAGTAGATCGAGATGCACAAAACTAACAGCAAAGAAAAATAAAACAATGTATTTGAACTATTTATGTTTCCCCAGTTTAAAAAAAATATTGCTTTTGTCTTCCTCGTTAAAACTGAGCATTCAGACAGAAATATGTGACAATATGTTGTGATTTTATACGTTCCAGACTGTTTCCTGAAAGAAACTTTGGTTTTATGAAGATAGAACAAACAAGACGTGTTAATTAAAGAGCTTTAGAGGAGGACTTTGGTTTGTTTGAACTGAGCGAGGCTAACAGTTTGTTTCTAGTCTTTATGCTAAGCTAAAGTAAACTCCTGAACATTAACTTTGAGAGGAATTAAACTGTTCCTTTAAATAGTAGTATAAACGACTGCTCAGTTGGTAAAAGTCAAAGTCAAACTGATGTTGCATCATGAGATGTTGCTAAGAAGTAGTTTAAAGTGCAGTTCCATCAATAGCCACTAGATAGATTGATACTATTGGACTTCTCTCTGTTTCTATAGTTTTAATGTCTCGTCGGTTGAAGTGCCGTTCCACTGGCGGTCACTCTGTTCTGCCTCCTATTGACTCCCATTCAAAAAGAATCGCTCTAGAAATCAGTTAAAAAAAAAAAAATGTAAATGATCTAAAATTCCGGCTGGAGGTCTGTTTGGACGTTACCTCTCAATTAATATGATTTGAAGGCTTTTATTTTTGAAGCTAGTCTTCAATTGGATATTACTTTGCCCTGACCTGGTGGCCTGGTTTGGCCTGGATCGGCCTGGTTTGGCCTGATTCCAGTCGAGCTGATGTAGTAGAGTTGTTGAGGGCGATCTCGCTGCTCTGTTCTGGAGAACAGTAATGGAAAGTGTTTTCACTGAACTTCCCAGCATGTTCTTGAGTTGCTGTTTGATATTAAAGTGTTTTCAGAGTTGCGTCTCGTTCCTCCGACCTGCTGAGTCCGTTCTTTAAATATGAACCAATCCAGTGGCAGAGAAGCTGCCTGTAAATCTGCTCTATTACAGCTCAGGCTGCTGAACCTTTTACTGTGTTAAGAGGATCAGCAGATCGCAGCACGACAATCCCAGCAGTCGTCCTCCTGAGAAATCCTTTCCAGTGTGTCTAAGTTCTGCAAGAAACTGATGTTTGAAGTGTTTAAGTGATGCTCAGCTGCTGTGATTCTTATCAGCTTTTCGTATATGGAAATCTATCACGATCAGTGGCCTAATGTAGTCAGAAAATAATAATTACTGTAGAAAATCCTCCAAAATTCTGGACACATCTTGAACTTTGAGAAGGCGTGACGGACATTTTATAGATTTAAAGACTAGTCGTTAAATGAATCAGCTGCTTAAGTGATGATGAAAATAATTGAAGAGCTAATTTTTGGTTTCATTTCAAAAGCAGAAATTAAGATTTACCATTAAAATTTGCATAGTATTGAGAGGACAGTTCTAGTTGGTTTTCTGTACCTTCCTCTTGTTTTGCATTCTAAAAATCTTTTGAGATGCTAACCTTAAATTTCTTATATATTTTGCATTTTTATGAGAAATATTTTAACCCAACACCCTGTGGGTTTATGGCTGTATTATTCCATTAATCAACAAAATATTCAACTTGTCTCGTGCTTCATTTTGGACACATTTCCTCTGAAATTCAGGCAGAACATTCAGAGCTGGGGGTCAGTTTATAGTATTTCAATGGTGAAGCGAAAAAATGTATTAATTTGGGGAGAATAAATGAGTTTGCTTTGTTTCGTCTAAACTCAGGCAGCCAAAATCTGAACAAATAGACCAAACACGGCAAAAGGTGGAACGAACTTAGGTTCTTTCTAGTCGTAGAAAAAGAATATTTGGTACTTTCTAAACCTAAAGCTTGCAACTGTGAATGGAGAGTTTGAACTATTTGATACCAGATATACACAAAGCAAAATATTGATTTTTGTCTGTTAAACTTTACAAGCAGTAGACAAACTTTATCTGAATAAAATAGAGCAAAAAATTGACAAAATTTGGAATGGCATTTGGTACCAATATTATCAGAGAAAGTTGAATTTAAATTAATTTGGTTCAGTTGGTTTGAGTTTTGCGGTTGCAGATGCTAAATATTCTACATTTTTCAAATTGTGGTGCTGCAAAATTTGAATACATTGATTTAGGATGCTGGAATTTAGGAATATAAGCGAACAGCAGCACAGAGATATTTTCGATATCGCAATAAAACACATCTAAAGTGGGCAAATTTTTGATTGGTTTCAGAGCCTACCTGGTCAAAGAGAAAGTAAAATAGAATATTGTTAATCCGTGACAATATTTGGTGCTTTGGACTCTGTAAATAGATTTTAGGGAAACTGGAACCATCACTAGAAATGTAATGAAAACTGTGTCTTTGGTTGAGCATTTTCAGACAAAATTGTATCTGGTTCAAACCCCAAAATGTTGGTTTTGTTGTAAAAGTGTCCAAACATCAGCCTTCGTGTTAAAGATCTGTCTCGGTAAAATGCAGTCGAAACCTGTTGTGCTCTAAGTTTGTCTGATTGGTTTGGTGTCTTTATAAATCGCTGCAGTCAGACTCAAGTGTTAAGAGTTTCTGTGATTTGTGAGACGAACAACAGATCTGCAGGGTCTTCAGGTATGCATTGAAAACAAGTTCCTTTTTCAGCTCGATAGCTGAAGACGAAGAGGGGCGGAGCAGCCGTGCAATCGCAGGCTGGACGACCAATCACAGTCCGCCGTGGACATGATTTGTTTGTTGGTGTTTGGGTGGGGGAGCAGAGGATTCAGTCAGTCTTTGAGGTTGAACTGGTGACTTTTCATCCCTCCCGGCCTTCGATGATGATCACTAAGACGGGCGTCAGGTCCATCAGGTTCTTCAGCGTCTCCATGATGTCTTCATGGTCCTTGGCGCCTTCGATGAACTCCTCCAGGGTCAGCTCACCTGAGGGGTCAGAGGTCGTAGTTTTATGGACGAAACGGCTTTAAGCACACAAACAGTTAGTTCCAAATATTTTAGAAGCCCTGAGATTTGATAAATTTAAGACTTGCATTCACTGAAAACATGGTCCTGAATGCCAGCCTCAAAGAAATTTATCTGCACTTGATTTTGTTTGTGTTTTTTGAGATAATTATAATAATGTCTTTGTGTCTATATTGTGTCTCTTTGTGTTCATTTTGAATCTTTTTGTAGTAACTTTGTCTTCCTTTGCAGTAATTTTTTGTCTCTATGTACCAGGTTTGTGTCTCTTTGTGGTCATTTAGTGTCTCTTTCTGTGTCTGTTTTGTGTCTCTTGCGGTTGTTTTGTGTCTCTTTATGGTCATTTTATATATCTTTGTAGCACTTTTGAGTCTCTATAGTTGTTTTCATAGTTGTTTTGTATCTATTTTTAGTTGCATTAAATATCTTTGTCTCTTTGCAACTGTTTTGCATCTCTTTGTGGTCATTTAGTGTCTCTTTGTGTGTTTGTTTTGTGCCTCTTTGTAGTAATTTGTGTCTGTAGCATTTTTGTGTTTTTGTGGTCATTTTGTGTCTCTTTATAGTAATTTTGTGTCTCTTTGGGGTTTTATTGTGTCTCTTTATGGCTACTTTGTGTCACTTTGTGTTCATTTTGAATCTTTTTCTGGTAATTTTTTGTCTCTTTGTAGTAGTTTTGTGTCTGTGGTCATTTAGTATATCTTTATGTGGTTGTTTTGTGTATCGTGTTTGTTTTGTGTCTCTTTGTAGCAGTTTTGTGTTTTAGTGGTGATTTTGTGTCTCTTTATAGTAATTTGGTGTCTCTTTGGGGTCTCATTGTGTCTGTTTGTGGTCTATGTACACTCCCAGTCAATAGTTTGGACACACTTCTCATTTAATGTTTTGCCTTTTATTTTCATAACTATTTACATTGTAGATTCTCACTGAAGTTATCAAATCTATGAGTAAACACATGGAATTATTTAGTAAACAAAAAAGTGTGAAATCAGTTAAAACAAGTTTTATATTTTAGATTCTTCAAATAATTCAATTTGAATTAAAATTGTCATAATAATGACTCAATAACTGTCGAAAATAATTTGTAAAACAAGTTGAAATTAGTCCAAAACTACTTTAAATGTAGTAAATGACTTAAAATTTCAATAATGAATTGAAACTTGTGTTCAGTGACTGGAAATGTGTGCTAAATTACTCAAAAATCATCCAAACCGTCTCAAACTTTATCCAATATGAGTAAATATTTCTCCACAATAACTTGAAACCTGTTCTGAACTTCTCAAAACATGTTAAAAATTACCCTGAACAAGTTCAAGAAATTCAAAGTTTGTTCAAAATGATTCAGTTTGAATTAAAAATTGCAAACAATGACTCAAAATCTGTCTGTTCTGTTAGATCCTTCAAAATAGCCACGCTTTGATTTGATTACTGCTTTGCAAACCCTTGATGTTCTCTCATTGAGCTTCATCACAGACAGATTTTGAGTCATTATTGGCAATTTTTTATTCAAACTGAATCATTTTGAACAAACTTTGAGTTTCTTGGGCTTGTTCAGGGTTATGTGGGACTTCTTTTGAGTCATTTAGGAAACAAATTTTGGAAGATTTTTAACATGTTTTCAGAAATTTTGAACAGGTTTCAAGTCATTGTGGACAAATATTATATAAACTCAATGGTCAGTTTGGTTGATCTTTGAGTAATTTAGGACAACATGCTGTTGTGGTCATTTGGTGTCTCTTTGTGTGTCGTTTATGTCTCTCATGGTTGCTTTATATCTCTTTATGTCTCTTTGTAGCTGTTTTGCATCTGTCTGTGGACATTTCTTACATTTGTAGGTCTCGTGGTTATGTGTAGCTTTGTAGCATTTCAGAATCAAATTGTCGTTTTTCATCTTCTGCAGCTGTTCAGTGCCTCTTTGTAGTTGTTGTATGTCTCTTTATGGTCAATGTCCCTCACTTTTATGGTTGCTTTGTGTCTTTGTGGTAATTTTATGTTTCTTTTTAGCTATTTTGAGGCCCTGTAGTTGTTTTACAAGTCTGTTTTCTGTGTATTTAGAGCTGTTTTGTGTCTCTTTGTGGTTGTTTTGCATCTCTTTAAAGTCTTTAAAGACATCACAAACTACTCCACCATTGTGTAGTCCAACTTCAATTAAAGCGAGGACTCTTTTACAGTACTCTGGCAGTATTTATAGTGTTAAAATTTACAGTAATAGCTGTATTTATTTCAGCTGTGTCTTCTTTACCTTCGCCGTTCACGTCGATCCTCTCAAATATGAGCGAGACGATCTCCTCGGGGTCGATGTCTCGGTTTCGTGTGATGTCCTGGATGGCCTGCAGGGGGAGATAAACAGCAACAAAGCAAGCTTAAACCACAAATATTTAAAGTCCGATTCAGAAGTAGGGCTCAACCAGTGGGAGGTTTTCACGCTCCAAGATGACTTCTAATCAAGTAGAGCGATAACCGATGTTTGGAGCGGTAAAAATCAAAATCTTGATGTTAGCAACCAGAAACACAACCTCCAATACAAGACTTTGCTGTAATATTTATGTTATCTACAGCACTGTTCAAAAGTTTACGATCATCCAGACAATTCCATGTTTTCCAGTAAAACTCCCACTTTTCTCCATGTGCTAACATAACTGCACAAGGGTTTTCTAATCATTAATGAGCCTTTCAACACCATTAGCTAACACAATGTAGCATTAGAACACAGGAGTGATGGTTGCTGGAAATGTTCCTCTGTACCCCTATGGAGATATTCCATTAAAAATCAGCTGTTTCCAGCTACAATAGTCATTTACCACATTAATAATGTCTACACTGGATTTATTATTCATTTAATGTGGCTTCATTGAAAAAAAACTGCTTTTCTTTCAAAAATAAGGACATTTCTAAGTGACCCCAAACTTTTGAACGGTAGAGTAGATGTTTCTTTAGAAGCTTATTTAAACTAGAGCTTTAGGAGGCATATAGGGGAAACGTCCCCCTCAGTATTTCGAAGATTGTGGACAGGAAATAGTTCGAGATCACAGAACGACAACAGCTAAAAAGATTAAAAAGAGAAAAAAAGATAAAATTATGATGAATAGAAAAAAAATTGGATCCGATAAGCGGCTCAATCGGCTAACTTTATTTTATTTCTTATTTATATTTATTCCAGTCATATTTTTCCTCCCTGTGGTCATTTTTCACTGTAATATAAAGTCCTGAACCTCAGTAGAAACTGCACAACTGACGGCTAGAAGTAGAAAGAACTCAAACATATCTTCAGTGCTGTGTGATACAGTTATAATGCCATAAATTGTTTAAAAAAAACAATTGAAATTACATTTTTTCAATATTTGTTTTGCATAATTTGATAAAACCTGGAATCAGCTGGTGCAACATTTTTGCACACGTTGCCACCACTGGTGGCTCTGCATGTTATGGATAAGTTACTTGAACTACTCTGAACATCGGCTGTAGAAAGATGTTTCACCATGCTGAATGTATCTCCCTCCTCTGTTCTCTGTCTTTGAGCCGTGGTGCATTTATGTTATTGATCCAACCTGTTTTATTTTCCTCAGTCATGGCTTCATAGTTTTGTCGAAGAGGACAAACTTTTTTTCCCCCTAAATCAGGTGCATTATTTTTGGCTGTTTTTTTTTTTCTTAAAAAATCAAGAAGAATGGGACCAGATCAGCTTTCAACAGTGTGAACGGCTGGTGGAGAACATCCAGCCAGGATTGGAGCTCTACTTTAATAGCAGGACTACTGAGTATTATTTTAACGATGTGATGGATTACTGATTTATTGTTCAGTTTTGAACACATTCTCTGTTATTTGTTGACTTTGATCCCAACGATCTTGAGAACTGACAGATTGAAACTGTCAAGAATTTAGTTTTGTTAGTTTTTCTTGCAAACCACAAACAAAAACAAACATAATCTGTATTTGTTTGTGTCTGCCTAATGCAGCCGCACCTTTGGAAACACAAAGAAATATTTTCCAGAAATATTTCCTGATAATATTTGAGATTATGTAAAATTTTAAGGGTGTCCAAAAACTTTTTCCCACCACTTTAGATGATTAGAACTGATGCAAAATCAAAAATCCAACAATTTATTTCTGTTGTCACAGCTTCATTCTGATAAATAGTGTTATTTTGCTGATTTTATTTTATTTTTTGAAAAATAACTACCCGTCCATGCTCGACTTTTGAGGTTAAATAAGAAAATTGAATGTGTTATTTTTTCCTTACTATTACGCATCTCACTCCAATTTAAAGATTTAACCCCTTAAAATGTCCCACATGAACTACACCAATAAACAAGGCGTTGATTTTCTTTTATTTCTTATGCATTTTGCAGAATAGCAGCCAAAACACAAACTGGAAATATCCTCTGTGCAGCATTTCAACGTCAACGATTTGATTCTTTTTATTTTAGTGGAACGAAAATCTTCATCCATTTCTGTGTCACCTGCAAATTTTAGGAGTTTTTCCTTTTCTGCCAAGATTTTATTAATCCATATTCACAATTTACATCTCATTTTAACTAAATCAACTGCTTGTTTAGATACTCAACTGGCTTTTTTACTTTTTTTTATAATGTTTTGACTAACTATGTACATCGATTTTATGTGTAGAAGAGGACCGTCTGACTCGTAAAAATACTTTTATTTGTGATGTTCCTGTGCTGGACCTTCAGGTTGAATGAAGCAAACCCTTTTTCCAGATGAAAATTCAACACTGAAACATGTGCAACGATTGTAATTTTGCAGGTTAAACACAGTGTAGGAGTCTTTTCAACATTTAATCATGAGCTCAGGTGGTTGTTTAACTTTCTTTGGAGGCTCCACAGCTGCCTGGTTTCTGTCTGATGTCCCTCAGGACGGTTTAATGTCTCGGCTAACTGGGTTGGAGTCCCCTGTCCCACTTCCAGCGGCTTCCTGTCGGCTGATAGATTGAGCTCATTCAGCAGATTAACACTCGTCTAATTTCAGAGCTAATCCAGCCCAGTTTTCAGTCGGGGCTGCAGACTGAGGGTCAGTTCACTGTCTGAACGGTGTGAAGTGACGAAAATCAAGTCTGCTGAGTCAATCTTCAACCTTTAAAGCTATAAAATACCTTCAGGAGGAAATATTCTACCCACGTTATGCCACAATTTTTAGACTTTTTCTCTGAATAGAAAAACTGTGAATGAAAGTGTAAAAATTGAACCACCCTCTGCTGCATTCATTCACTGATTCTACCATTTTTAAACAACATTTAAGATGAGGATTCAAAATAGAAAAGTGTCCGACTTCCTGCCTCTCCTTGGCCTTTAGAGTCGGTTCAAGTTCTCCAAGCCTGATGAGGTCTGACAGATTTCCAGGGTCTTTTTCTGAGCTCACAGGAGGAACAACCAGCAGAATCAACTGAGTCTGAGGAGACTTCATTCAGAAATAAAATCAGATGATTGCTGGATCTGAACAAAACACATTCAAAAGATCACAAGAATCTGAGAAGTTTAACCTTCAGCTCGGCTGCAAGATTTGAAACGTGCTTAAAACTCAAAGTAATCTGTGGATGTTCCTGTAGCATTTTTAATCTTTTTTCACTGCAGTTTAAAATCCTGTACCTCTATGGAAACATAACAACTCTGAAATATATTCTGTGCAGTTTTAATGCCTTAAATCATAAAAAACAAAGGACATTTAAATTCTTTCTCCATGTGTCCACAAGCATTACTGACACTGGGAAAGATATGAAGGTGCCACATACTTTAGATATTTTATTATTTACATTCTTTATGACTTTTGTAAACTCTGTTTTTCCAGCAATAAAAGGTGTTTCCCCATGCTGAATGTATCCTCCAGCAACCTGCTCCTCTGTTCACCCTTTTGGAGCCTTGGTACATTTATTTTTATTTGCTTTATTGTTGTTTTAATTTAGTTATTGTCACATGACTAATCGTCAAACCTGAGTCAGTCATGACTTCTCAGTTGTAGTAAGGGGCTTTGAATTGTTTGTATTTTGCAGAATTTGTTTGGTGCGAATGGTTCATTTTTGGCAAATTTTTAAATTAAACATGTAGAATAAAGTGATTTTGTTGAAATATCACAACTGGTGAGTAGTTCAGGGACCGTCGGACAGTTGAAAAATCCAATGATACTTTCCATTTTTACAGTTTCTTGCTGGTAAATGGTGTCATTTTGGGAAATTTTCTGACCGTCCAGCAGGTTTAGATGTTCGGAGGGTTAAATGTTTGGTTCTGTAGCTCCTTTGCATTAAAACTTTGGCTGTAATTATCACAATTATTTTTATCGTTGATCATTTTCTGAATGAACCGTTTTGATGTTTGTTCTCTAAAACGGTGAAAAATGTTGATGAGTGTTACCAGAAAGATGACAAATATCTAGTTTTGTCAACAACTCAAAGATATTCAGTTTAAAAACACTGATTAACTTTTATACTTGTCTGTTATTTACGTCATTGTTTAGTTTTTTATTTATTAATCAAACATTTTAGACATTTTCTTGTTTTCATCATGAGATGTTTCTTTCATAGTTCAAAGTTGTTGGTCGATTGAAATCCTAAATTTGTTGGATGAGGTTTTGTCTTCACGTGTGATGATGATGTGCGTCGTTTACCGAGAAGATGGTCTCCAGCTCCTCCTTGTCGATCTTTCCGTTGCCGTCCTGGTCGAACAGTTTGAAATACCATTTTAGTTTCTGGTTGATTTCTCCCTTCAGCATCAGGCTGATGGCTGCGATGTACTCCACGAAGTCGATGTAGCCGTCCTGCAGACACAAACCAGGAGACAAAATGTCACTGAGGCATCACAACCTACCATTTCTGGAGATCTTATAAATGTCACACCTTCTTCTTGTTTCCAAAATTAAAGCTCAGCATCAAAACTCAAAGCAGGAAACATGAAACAGAGAAAGTCGGTGTTTGGATTTATTTAGTCAGAGTTCTAGTTTGTCTGCTTGTGTTCAATAATAACTGCATTTAACAAGAAATTATGGAATTTAATAGAAAAAAACTTGCGTTGATATAAATCAACTAACTGTTGATTTGATTTTGAAGTAATTAAATATATTAAGAAGGAAAAGTGACATTCTGATATAAAAATAAAAATTATAAAAGTGAAATGATTTAAATTAAAATTGTGAAAAATGTTTAAAGTCATGTATAAAAGGTCCAGTATGAAATTTTTAAAAAGTGATTTTCTGAAATTGAATATGACATTAAAGAACAAATTGAAAAGTGACGTCAAGAAATAAAAAATGAAAAAATACCTATTTGAAAGTGATTTTGTCATTTAAAAAAAAAACCTTTTACATGTCATGAAATAAGTTGCCTTGCTTTTTAGAAAAAATAGCATTATGAAATATAACATTTAAAAATTCCATTGAATAAAAGACAGGTTATATTGTAAAATTTAAAGCTAATATCAAATAAAAATGAAGGGACATTTAAGAATAAATAAAGGGACTTCTGGACATGTAAAAGTAAAAAGTTGAATTATGAAATAAAAAAGGCTTACAAAAATTAAAATGTGACATTTTGAAGAAAAAAATGATATAAAATGAAAGAGACCTTATGAAATGAAAGAATGCATTGAAATATATATTAAAATAGGTAAAAAAAAATTTTAAAGCCTGATAAAAATCCAAAAACTGACTTAGTTAATTTACAAAAGAAATATATCTTGAGGTAAAAAGAAAAGTAAAAAAAAAAAGAAAGAAAAAACTGACCATGAAAATGAAAAGTGGCCGCATGGATTTAAAAAGAAATGAAATAAAAAAATGAAAAGTGACATGAAGTACAGTGACAGGAAACAGATGTAAAATGATAATTGTTAAATAAAAGTTAATATTATGAAGCAAAATAAGAAATAAAATAAGTTCGATAACGAGTTGGGTTGAAATAATTTGTGGAAACATCATTTAATTTGCATTATTTTCTACAATAAGTTTGATTTCTGTTTCAGCAGAAACATAACTGATTGTTATTTTAATAATTTATTTTAATTTATGGAGCTCAAACTGAAACAGATGGAGAAATTTACTTTTTTCTCTCACACTGAGTGTTTATACTTTTAATATTTAATTATTTAAATCCTAACCAGCAGCATTCAAAGAGGTTTGTTTACAGAAATGACCACATGTGTTAGTAAAAGTGTAAACAGGTAGAAGCTGATGTGAAATAGAAATGATAGAACCAACATTAACGCTGTGATCTCCTGGTGTCCTTCTCCTCATCAGGTATATTTCCTGAGCTCTCAGAACGTCCTCCCTGAGCTTCATCGCTCCACCGTCTGAATCCACTTAGTCGGCCAGCTCTCCATGCTAACCATGTAAGCCAATTAGACGCAGGGGAGTCCTGCTGCTGGCGTTTCCACGGTAACAACCTAGTTTCTAAATATTTTATAACAACAACTTGATCATATTCATCAATTGGTGTCCTAAATTTATGAAATATGAAAAGAAGACTTTTAGTTTTTCTCTCCTCTGAACTCTCTGGATGTTTCAGTTTTATTTTTCCTTCACATTTTTACTCATTGTGTGCTCATTTTTCACTGAAATATAAAGTCCTGCACCTGTATGGAATCAGAACAACCAGGACTATACTCAGAAACGTCTACTGTGCAGTACGAGACCACTAGAATGACAGAAATAATAAAAAAGAAAAGAAAAAGTAGTAGAAGTATCTGTGGGTACACTGCCTGCAGTTCAGCTGAAAAGTCAGTCATGACTTCACGCTTTTGTCAAGGAGAATAGACCTTTTTTCCTCCAAAAATCTGGTGTAAATGATTTATTATTGGCCAGGTAGAATAAAGTGATTTTCAGGAAATATCGCAAGTTTGAAGCTTAGATTTGATTAAACTCACCGATGGAGCATCATACATGATTAGAAAAACTAAAAATTCAACAATTTAGTTATGTTTTTACAGTTTCATTCTCTTATAAATAGTGTAATTTTGGTGAATTTACTTTATTTTTTTTACATAAGTATCCTTTCATACTCAGGTTTTGGGGTTCGGAGGGTTAAATAAGAAAATTAAACGTTTTATTTTTTCCTTGCTGTTACACATCTGTCTCCCATTTCAGGATTTAACCCCTTAAGGTTCCCCACACAAACTACACTAATAAACAAGTTTAACCCTGTAAAACCCACTGTTGCAAAAATACATCAGATTTATTTTTTAATTATTATTTCTTATTATTTATATCTAAATGAATATTTATTATTTTTGCTCATTTTTTTCTATATTTGGGTTTTACAGGGTTAATATCTCTGAACTAATCTAAAATGATTAGTATTTTTAGAAGAGTCTAATTAGCAAGGCCACAATAAATTATCTGTTATTCGGTACATTTAAAAATGAGTTACGATGGAAATTACAATAATTTGCAACGCTGAAAAACTAAAAGTCAAAAAATCCCATTACAATTTTAAAACCCAACTTGTAAATATCCCAAAAAATCCCAAAATATTAACTGTCACTTTAAAAAAAAAATACAACAAAAACCTCAACATGTTTTCAGCGGCTGTGAAACTCTTCATATTTTAGTATTTTCTGCTTATTTTATTTCATAAATTAATCTTATCAGGTGCTATCTTGCTCGTCTTGCTGTTTTAGTTTTTCTATTTTGCTCTAAAAAAATGATTTTACAAACTTTCATCCTGTTATTTGTTCTTATAAGATGCTCTCCAGTTGTTTTAAAACACTCTCCGTAGATAAACTTGATTTGATTTGATTTGATGTGAGACGAGAGAAAGCATCAGATTCACTCATTATCGAAGCTTGAATGATCCCGTATTTTTTATGATCGGCACACTGCTCGACTTGTAAAACTCAAACACGTTTTGAGTCTTACAAGTCAAGCAGTTCCAGGAAATAATACTAAAAACTCCTCTCTGCTGAGTTTCGTTGATATTTTTCTGATGTTAGATGTGTAAAAAATCTTTAAAAATCTTAGATTTAATTTGATGAAACCCTGAAAGTACAACAACTTTAAATTTTTATCCTCATTCTAGGGCTTTAATTCATAAAATTGGACAGAGGAAGGCAGAAGTTTTATTTTGTTTATCTTTATTTTACAGGTTTTTTATGTTTTAGCTCATTCTCAGGAAATTTTCTTCTTATTTTTCCTAAAATACCACCAGATACTGAGCTATTAACACCTGCACAGTTTAATGTTAAGCCTAAAGGAAGTTATCAGTGCCTGGACTTTATGTTTGAGTTAATAATGCAAACATTTTAAATTGAAGAACAAAGCATTAGCAGATTGTTGACTCTGAAGGTGTTTGTCCTGAATTCGTTTGAGGTAAATCAGACAGAAGTTTTACATCATGGAGGGAAATAATTTGTTTAACGTTCTGAAGGTATTTTTGCTGTTGTTCCACCAACATGCAGCAGAAACGTTGGATTTACTGGAGTAAGAATCACCATGAAAGTCCTTTTAGGAAAGTCTTTTGGACCCTGATGACACTTTATCAGCTATAATTTAATAACCATTTAAACGTCCAAATGAGGCCGTTCTGTCAGGAAAATTAACCAAAACTGAGGTTAAAATCGTGATATGTCAATAATATCCCTTTATTTACACGTCAAGTATAATAAAACTCAGTGGATCAGTAAAGTGGGTTAAAGAACGGTGAACAAAGGAGCAGGTTGTTGGAGGATACATCCAGCACGGTGAAACACAGTTTATAGAGGCTGTAAACACTTAAATCAGCTGAAGTACCAACACTTTTCCAGCATCGCTTGCAGCTGTAGATGTTATTTATAGTGAATAATCAAAGAAATGTTTTCTGATTTAAGGCATCCTGTGTTTTATTGGCAGTGTGTTCACGGAAAATAAAACAAACTGAATCAGTAAAATAAATGCAGCATGGCTCAGAAACAGTGAACAGAGGAGGAGGTTAGTGGAGATCCATCCAGCATGGTGAAACATCTTTCTATAGCTGATGAACAGAGACCCAAAACTGAAATAAAACTTCTTCAAAATGACCCAAATTTTCCTTAACTTAAAAATGGTCAATTTGAACAAACTTGGAGTCATTTTCCAATGTTTTTAAGTAATTTTGGACAGTTTTCCAGTTATTTTAGACATATTTTGAGTCCTTTTGAACTAGTTTGTAGAGGCTGTAAAAAATGTAAATAGTTGTATTTCTAAAATATTTAAATTCACAATTTGTCTCAGTATTGTGTTCACTTATTTTTTGGTAAAATAACTAATTCTTTTTCTATTTTTTTTTAATATATTTATAGCTTCATAACCGTGTCGTACTGCAGAGAAGACATTTCTGAGTCTAGTCAGGGTTGTTCTGTTTCCTTTGAGGTTTAGGACTTTATAATACAGTGAAAAATGAGCCTATAGTGAGGAAAAATGTGGAAAAAAAGCCCAGAAACTGCTTGAAGTTCAAATCAGGGCCTTTGAAACATAAAAACAGATGACTCTGCAGTAAATAAATAAATACAGAGTCCATCGAGTCCATCTCTAAGAAAACTGTTTTTAAAATGATCTCGGTCTGATTTCTGACTTTGATCCTGAACAGAAAAATCTGTTTGTCCGACACCGGATTTACGTTAGAGCTCTTTAAAGTTCCTCCTTCTGCAGTTCCTGAGCCAGAACCCCTAAAAAGAGCTGCAGGTGTGATTATGTTGACGTCTATAGCTCCTGGACGTCCTGAATGACAAATTACAACATCAGTGGCTTCTCAAAGGCTCTGATCATATACATGAATGTGGAGGTTAAACAGAAACAGAGCAGTGGGGGTGGAGTTTAGTTTATTTCTACAGCGAAAAGGAACATTTTTTTTTAGTTAAATGTTACTTTTGTCATCGAAATACCAACTAACGGCAGTCATTTTGACTTTGCACAGTGTGTTTGAGCTGCTCTCCTGCAATACTCAAGAGAAAAAAGAAAATTTCTGCAAAAAAAAAAATGAAGACTTCTTGAATCTGAAGTCGGCACCTCATTTTACAACATAGCAAGAAAAGACACAAATAAGAAAAACTGGTGATAAAAATCTCATAAAATGCAAACTAGTAAAGTAATAAAACCACATGGGAAAGATAAACCCGATAAGATTTCAGACAATCAGCTAAAATCGAGCACCTGGAGGTGAGATCAGATGGAAATTAAAACCTGATTTGTCCTCCAGGATGAAGTTATTCCAGGTTGCAGTAAGTAAAACTGGATTTCCCACAGTGAGTAAAAGCATCCGCCACCTGCAGCTTAATCCAATCAATCGAGAGCCTTATAAATAAATAAAGCTCAGTTCCTTCCACAGACAGAACCACGCAGCCTGACACAGCATGCAATCATTCTCTTTTACTTTCACTGATCAAACTGGACGTCCTGCATTCAATGTTCCCACAATGTTCAGTGATATTTCATCACAGAGATCAGATACTTATGGGTTTTTGTAGTGTTTAAAATTAAATACGTTAGTGTAAAGTAGAAAAATATGCAGTAATACGTTAAAAGGTTTGAGTTAAAATGAGAAAAAGTAATCCTTAATTAAATTGGTAGAAACTAACAATTGTTCACTTTTACTGCATAAAGATGAGTTTTTTTGTACTTTTACTGCATAAAGATGAGAATATTTTTGTACTTTTACTGCATGGACATGATAATATTTTAGAACTTTTTCTACATGGAAATTAGAACATTTTTTGATTTCTACAAGAAGGAACTGAGAAAATTGTTTTACTGCCTAAACATGTAAATATTTTGGTACTGTTACTGCATGAAGATGTAAATGTTGGACACACTGTCACATAGAAAAGGAGCAGATTCATATATTTCAGGATGGTTTCCCGAGTCGGACCGGTTCTGATCCGGTCATCCTGACCTGCTGTGTGTTTGCTCTGAACTCACCCCGTCCATGTCGAAGGTGAAGAACACCTGGTCCACGTAGCTGTTGGCGTTCTCGCTCATGCCCTTCAGGTTCAGGATGGCCTTGAGCTCGAACAGCGTGATGAGGCCCGACGGAGACTCTCTCATGAACATGTTGTACCAGTGGTGCATGTCCTCGGACAGGATGTCGTCCAGGTTGGAGCCGTGGTTCCCCATGGCTGCAGCGAGGAGCAGGAGGCCAAAACCTCGAGCAGAGAAGGAGGAGGGCGACGGGACCGAGGCGAGGGTCGATGTGCCACAACTTTGTCAGCAGTCCGGTTGATGGATCCTCTACGGGATCAGATGGAAGAGTCTTGGAGCAGCAGGAGGCTCGAGCCGGCCCACTTCCAGGCTGCAGCGACTCTGCAGCTCACAGCAGCCCTCAGGACTCTAACCCTCTCAGGTCACAGAGGAAGAATCAAGAAGGCACCTAAAATAACTCCCTAATGAGATCAGGCCGCCTGCTGCAGGGAGCCCAGAGCAAGGAGGCCAGAGGAGGAGCTGCCGAGTTCAGGTGAGGGAGTCGGGCCGGCCCTGGAAGCAGGATGGTTATATAACCAGCTGATCGGGTCGACCTGCTTCAGACCAGGAGGTTCCCTCATTTCAGATCTGTACCGGCCTTCAAACGTCCTAAACGTGTTTTAGAACCTGCAGAAGTTTTACAGCAAGATATTAAATGTGATTTGAGGGCACTCGAACCCATGCAGCGGTCATAGGTTCAGTTCCCCCATTCTTCTCCCCACTCCCCGACTGTCGAAGCTGCAAAAAAGCCCAAAAAATAAAAATGTCACTTGAGCTAAAACCGGCAGGAAAATCCTCAACACATCCTGACTTCCAAAAGTCACATACCCCTTTGATGCCCAGTGCAGGTCTGGAGATGCCCATTTTCCATCGGATTTGGGTCACTTTTAACCCATGTTGTGCATCAAAGGGTTAAAGCAGGCCCATAATTAGTGATATTATTAGGAATTATTGTTGGTAGGGCTGCAGTTTGTCATTCCAAATCCAAATTTAGTCATACCACACATTTGAAAACTACTAGAACTGAACCAAAGAGCGATACAATTAAAACAAGGCCATAAAACACACTGACTGAGAGACTAATCTGAATTAAAAGGCTATAAAATAACTGTAATATGGAGTTGGAACACAATAAAATATGGATTTGCTCAATACAGTGTTGGATAATAACCTGTTTTGTCTAAACTAAAATTTAAAATAGCAGCCAATTCTCCCAGTTGAAGCTGGAATCACTGACTATGATGATATTTTCACTATAAACGCGTCCGGCTGGTTTTCATTGACCTCTTTAGACGGTTTGATCATGAAGCACTGTTTAGAAAAGATCTTTCAAAGTCTAAACTTTCTCTTGTTGAACCTGCAGGATAAACACCAACCAATCAGGATGCATCAAAGAGGGGTAAAGTTTACTGAACTTGTAAATGACACTGAAAATCCACAGAAAACGCCTGTGTTCACATCAGATTTTCCAACATGGTTTTTCCTTCTTTGCTGTGATCTGTGCTGACGTTGGATGGTCTGAGTTTCTGTGATCTTGAGGAGTTCCCTGCAGCTGCTGTCACCATCCATCACGGTCAGTAATGGGCTTAGAGCTGTTGGTAGTGATCCAGTTAAACCATTTAAACTCATGATGCCACCGTCACAGACACGCTATCAGCCTGATCTGGCCTCTGTTTCCCAACTTCAGGACGAAATCGACCTCATAAAGACGTAAAACAAATACAGCAAATGACAGAATGTTACATTCTACACTCAGAATATGGAAAGAAATGAGACTGAAAGCTTTGGTTCATGTTAGAGCTGCTGGAGTGGAAATTTCTGAGTTTGTAAATGTGGATTGAATGTTGTTTTTCCATTAGTCTCAAAGAAGATGTGATTATTAAGCAAAAATATCCCAAAATGTCAAGAAAACACGTTGACCAATGTTGTTTAAAGCAATGTTTTTGGGGATTTAAGTTGCTCTAAATGAGTTGAAGTTGCTCTAAATGAGTTAAAGTTGACATACACTACCATTCAAAAAGATAAGTCCATGTTTTCCAGTAAAACTCCCACTTTTATCCATGTGTTAACATAACTGCAGGGTTTTCTAATCATCAATGAGCCTTTCAACACCATTAGCTAACACAATGTAGCATTAGAACACAGGAGTGATGGTTGCTGGAAATGTTCCTCTGTACCTCTATGGAGATATTCCATTAAAAATCAGCTGTTTCCAGCTACAATAGTCATTTACCACATTAACTATGTCTGCATTGTATTTATCCAAAGGTGTTGGAGATATGATATTTATAGAAAATAAAAATCCAGTTTGACAAGATGTAATGAAAGGCATACAATCAGATCACTGCATTTAACTTAAACCTCTCAATCGGTTATAATATTTGTGAACATATTTAATCTCTGTGCTAATTTTCTCATTTTGTGTTAGTTTTTTGTCTCTTTAGCATCAGTTTTTGCCTCTTTGTGTTAATTTCTTGTCTCTTTGTGGTAATTTTACATCATTTTGCACGTCTGTGTTTGCTTTTGGTCTCTTTGTGTAAATGTTTTGTATTTCTGTTTGTTTTTTCGATCTTTGTGTTTGTTTTTTTGTATCTTTATGAACATTTTTATTCTCTTTATGCTAGTTTTGCATCTTTTTGCATGTCTTTCTGTTCATTTTTTGTCTGTTTTGTATTTTTGTGTTAATTTTTGTCACTTTGCATTCCTTTCTACTCTGTTGTTGGTTTTTGTCGCTTTCAGTTAATTTTATCTTTGTGTTTGATTTTGTCACTGGATTCCTTTTTACTCTCCTGTCAATTTTTTGTCGCTGTCAAGTTTACTTGTTTTTGTGTCTTTTGTTAGTTTTTGTCTCCTTGTGGCCTCTTTGTGTCTTTTTCAGGCTCTTTATAGTAAATTTGCATCTTTATGTGGCAGTTATGTCTTTTTTGTCATAGTTTATTATAATTTTTTGCATCTTTGTGGTCAACTTGTCTTCGAAGTAGTTTTATCTTTAACATTTTGAACCTTTTTGTCATCATTTTTGCATCATTTTGTGTATATTTTTCTCCTTTTGATAATTTTATGTCTGTTTTTTTTGTCTCTGTCAATGTTTTTGTCACTTTCTGTTGATTTTTTGTCCCTTTCTGTTTGTGTTTGTGTCATTTGTTTGTCTTTCGTGTCCTTGTTGTCTTTTAGTGAACATTTTTCATCTCTCTGTGCTAATTTTACATCATTTCACATCCCTTTGTTTTTGCTTTCTGTCTCTTTTTCACCATTTTTTGTCTCTGTCATTGTTTTTGTAGCTTTCTTCTCATTTTTTTGGTCCCTTTCTGTTTGCGTTTGTGTCTTTGTCTTCATTTTTTGCATTCTTGTGGTCTTTTTGTGAACATTTTCACTCTTTGTACTAATTTTGCATCATTTTACATCCGTTTCTGTTTGTTTTCTGTCTCTTTTTCATAATATTTTGTCTCTTTCTGTTAGTTTTTTGTCTCCTCGTCACTGTTTTCTGTCTCTCTGTGTTCTTTTTCTGTCTCTTTGTCAGGACGACTCTGAATCATTGCGTCCGCTGTGGATCTAATTAAAGCTCTGATCTAACTGCTGACAGGACGAGCTGCTGATCTGATTAAGAAACTTCAGACAAAGCTGCTGATTCTCAGCCGTGGCGTTGGGGTGAGTGATTAAAGGTCGGCTGTGGTTCATGCGGGTCATTTAGGAGAATGAATGGAGTTTGGTTCAAACTATAAACTGTACATGATTAATACTTCTATTGGTAATTCACTGTAATAATTGTTTTAAATATTCTAATATGATATTCACAGTTACAGGAACTGACAGAAACATAAAACTGTGCTCAATTTTGTGGTCAAATTGAACCTTTTGCTTCTTTCTAGCTGATTTTAGTATTTTGGAGTTGATTTGCATCTTTGTCGTCATTTTTTTGGCCTCTTGTGGTAATTTTGCGTAATTTTTGGTCACTTTGTGTTAATTTTATATCTTTTTTTAATATTTCATCTCATTTTATCTTAGTTTTTGTCTCTGTGTTAATTTTTTGTATCCTTGTGGTCATGTTGTATCTTTCTGAACATTTTTAGTCTGTTTTTCATCAGTTTTGTTAGTTTTCTATATTTTTTCATATTTTTGGTCTCTTTGTGTTCATTTGTTGTCTGTTTGTGTTTGTTTTCTGTGTCCTTGTGGTTGTTTTGTATCTTTTTTTGACATTTTTAATATTTTTATAGAAATCTAGTATAATTTTTCAGTCAATTTGTCTTTGTTTTTATTTATTTTTTGATATTTCATGTCACTTTATGTTAGTTTTTTGTATCCCTGTGGGGATTCTGTATCTTTCTGAACATTTTTAGTCTATTTGTGGTAATTTTAACGTCATTTTCCATCTTTTTGTGTTAGTTTTCTATATTTTTTGTCTCATCGTGTTCATTTCTTGTCTCTTAGGGTTTGTTTTCTGTGTCTTATTGGTTATTTTGTATGTTTTTTTTTAATTTTTATATTTTTATGGTAATTTTGTGGAATTCTGCATCTCTTTGTGGTAATTTTACATAATGTTTTGGTCACTTTGTGTTTGTTTATATATCTTTGATAAAAAAGAGGGGTATATGTTAGTTTTTTGTTTCTTTGTGGTCATGTGTCTTTTTGTGTATTTTTAGCCTATTTGTGGTCATTTAAAATCATTTTGCATCTTTTTGTGTTAGTTTTCTATATTTTTTTGTCCCTTTGTGTTTATTACTTGTATGTCAGTGTTTGTTTTCTGTGTCTTTGTGGTTGTTTTGTGTCTTTTTTTTTACATTTTTAATCTTTTTATAGTAGATTTTACATAATGCTGTGTCCTTTTGTGTTAGTTTTCTGCATTTTTGTCATAGTTTTTGTCTCTTTGTGTCCATTTTTGTATCTGTTACCAGTTTGAATCTTTTTGTGGTAATTTTATGTAAATTTGCTTCTCTTTATCTTTGTTTTTTTTTCTCTTTGACACTGTTTTTTTTGTCTTTGTATCATTTTTTTGTCAATTTTTTCTCTTTTTTTGTCTCTTTTGTTATTTTTTTTTGTCCTTGTGGTTATTTCGTATCTTTCTGAATATTTTTTGTCTCTGTGATGATTTTACATCATTTTCCATCTCTTTGTTTAAGTTTTCTGTCTTTTATCAAAGTTTTGTCTCTTTGTTTCATTTTATGTCATAGTTTTCTTTTTAAAAATCTGTTCATCTATTTGTGTCTTTGTGGTTATTTTCTATCATTGTTCTTTATTTTTTTGTGATAATTTTACATCTCTGTGTTGATTTTTAGTCTGTTCATTGATTTTAGTCTCTTTATGTTTGTTTTTTTGTCTCTTAGAGTTTGTTTTTTATATCTTTTTTGTGTTTATTGTGATTGGACGTCTCTCTTCCTGTGTCAGACTCTGTTTTAATCTCCCAGCATGCCTCTGGGCTGCAGGTTTTATTTGTGTATCAGAGGATCAAACAGATTATCCATTAATCGCTGCTGCTCCTTCCAGATCTTTCTCTCTGCAGATTAACACTTTCACTGTCCGCTGGACAAAAATTAAACCTCTGAACCCCGACTAGATTAGTTTTTTTTTTATCTCCTTGTGTTCATTTTGTGTCTTTGTGGTCATTTTTAGCCTGCTTGAGGTCATTTTATGTTATTTTTTGTCTCTGTGTTGAATTTTTTTCTTTTGTCTCGTGATTTTTTTTGTTTTTTCAGTCTGTCATTGTTTTTTGTGTATTTTTGTGTACTTGTAGGGCTTTTTGTATATTCATGAACATTTTTAAACTCTTTGTGGTAATTTTACATTATTTTACATGTCTTTTTGTTCATTTTTCTGTCTGTGTTTGATATTTTTGCATTCATTTCTGTCACTTTGCCTTCCTTTTTTCTGTCAATGTTTTTTGTCTTAATTTTTTTGGTCTCTGCGTGTATTTTTAGTTTATGTTTGTTTTATTTCACTCTGTCATTGTTTTTTGTCTTTTTATGCTAATTTTGTGTCATTTTGGTCATTTTGTGTCTCTTTTTGGACATTTTAAGCATATTTGTGCCATTTTTCATCACTGTGTGGTTGTTTTGTGTCTCTGTGGTCATTTTTTTGTCCCTTTGTAGTCATTTTGCGTCTCTATGGTTGTTTTGTGTCTCTTTGTGGTCATTCTGTATCTCTTTGTGGTTGTTTTGTGTCTGTGGTGGTTTTGTGTCTCTGTGATGGTTTTGTGTCTGTGGTTGTTTTGTGTCTCTGTGATGGTTTTGTGTCTGTGGTTGTTTTGTGTCTGTGGTGGTTTTGTGTCTGTGGTGGTTTTGTGTCTTTGGTGGTTTTGTGTCTCTTTGTGGTGGTTTTGTGTCTCGTTGTGGTCATTTTTTGTCACTTTGTGGTTGTTTTGTGTGTCTCTGTAGCGGTTTTATCCCCTCTTTAACCAATAAAACAACATTGCTGTTTTTTATCCAACATTTTTTATTATTTTTCTAACAAACTTTGGCATAAGGCTTCAGATTTTCTCTCTCAGAGCTGTGACTATTATCCAGAGAAGCACCTGCTGAACCTTTACATTCTGTGGTTTTAAATAAACACCAGAAATCATCAGTCACAGTTTTAAAGGCACCAAACAGCAAGAAATCATTTCAACAACAACAACAACGAATAAATCACATCATTTTGATTTATAAAAGTAGAAATGTGGCGTTGCAGTGTGCTGCAGGTTAGAAGCTTTGAGCTGGATGTGGACCTTCAGGTCGTCTTGGTAACGCTGCAGCTAAACCTCGGTTATCTGGGCTCTGCAGGCTTTTCCTTCAGGCCTCGCTGCAGCAGGGTCTCCCTCCCCGCCCTCCAGGGGCTCATCATGGCTGCTGTCCAATCATGTGATCCTCACCGGGCCGAACTCGTCGCCTCCTGTGGGCCAAACATCGCTGATGAAATATCAGAACATTCACCTGAAGGCAGCACTGGTTTTCATTGTGTGTCTCTGTGCTCGTTTTCTGTCCCTTAGTGGTTGTTTTGCCTGACTCTGTCTCTTTTTGGTCATTTCGTGTCTCTTTTTGGTCATTGTTTGTCTGTTTTTGGTCTTAGTGTGTCTGTTTTTGGTCATTTTGTGTCACCTTGTGGTGATTTTGTGTCTCTTTGTGGTAGATTTGTGTTTCTGTGGTGGTTTTGCATCGCTTTATGATTGTTTTGTGTGTTGTTGTTGTTCTCTGCCTCTTTATGGTGGTTTTGTGTCTCTTTGTGGTGTTTTTGTGTCTCTGTGTTCATTTTGTATCTCTTTGTGGTTGTTTTGTATGACAGTTGATCGTTTTGTGTCACTTCGTGGTGATTGTGTGTTTCTTTGTGGTTGTTTTGTGTCTCTTTGTGAAGTTTTTTTCTACCGGATATCATTATGACGGAGAGTTTGTTCTTGTTGCACCGATGAAATCAAAGTGAAGAGGAAACAGAATCACCTCACTGTCTTCTTTATTGTCGTCTGTCTTTGTTTCTGCTTCAGTTGAATCCTGTTTCTCCTCTTCCTCCTGGTCTCCTCCCATCGGTCCGTCCTCTTCCTCCTTCACCTCGCTGCTGCTCTTCGTCTTGTCTTCTTCCTCCTTCACCTCACTGCTGCTCTTCGTCTCGTCCTCTTCCTCCTTCACCTTGCTGCTGCTCTTCGTCTCGTCCTCTTCCTCCTTCACCTCACTGCTGCTCTTCGTCTCGTCCTCTTCCTCCTTCACCTTGCTGCTGCTCTTCGTCTCGTCCTCTTCCTCCTTCACCTCACTGCTGCTCTTCATCTTGTCTTCTTCGTGGGTTTGATGTTCCTCTGGAGGCGTTGAGACGTCTGTTGGAACTTCCTGTCCTTCTCCCGTTGGTTTGTCCTCCGCTTCACTCCGTTGCGTCTCCGTTGCGTCGTCGCCGGCGACACCGACGTCATCTCCACAACTGGACTTCCTGTGGCGGCGGGACGGAGGACGGCGCCGGATGGAGTGGCGAGGTCTGCCCTGGAGAAGGACCAATGGGAGCAGAGATGGACAGGTGAGGTCAGAATGGAACTGATCAGTAGTTAGATTGATTATTCACTGTAAATAATCACTGAAAAATTAATAACTTCAAATATTCTGTGATGAAACCAAATCAGTCAGCAGCATCCTGGCAAAGATCCCTCACAATGACAGACACACAAAAAGACTGTGGTCATTTTACAACATATTGTGTTGCTGTGTAGCATTTTAGTGTCTTTGTAGGTATTTGATGTCACTTTGTGGTCATATTGTATCTCTTTGTGTTTTCTTTTAGTGTCATTTTGGGATGGTTTTGCATTTCTGTAGTTGTTTTGTCTCTTGGTGGTTGTTTTGTGTCTCTTTTTCGTCATTTTGTGTTTCTATGTGTGTGATCATTTTTCATCTCTGTAATCATTTTGTGTCTCTTTGTGGTTGTTCTGTGTCTATTAGTGGTTATTTTCTTCCTCTATGTGTTCATATTGCATCTCGTTTTGGTCTTTGTGTGTCTCTTTGTGGTCATTTTGTGTGTCTGTGGTTGTTTGTGTCTATGGTCATCTTGCGTGTCTTTGGAATTACTTTGTGTCTCTTTTTGGTCATTTTGTGTCTCTTTTTGGTGTCTGTCTCTCTCTTTGTAGTCATTTTGTGTCTCTGGCTCTTTGCGTCTCTTTTCAGTCATTTTGCATCTTTTTGTTCATTATGTATCTGTTTTGCGTGTCTTTTTTTGACTTTGTGTGTCTCTTTGTGGTAATTTTGTGTCTCTGTGCTTCTTTGTGTGTCTGTTTTTGGTCATTTTGGATCTCTTTTTGGTCTTTGTGTGTCTCTTTGTCGTCATTTTGTATCTGGTTCTTTGTGTCTCTGGTCGTTCTGTGTTTCTTTTTGATGGTTTTGTGTCTATTAATAGTTATTTTCTGTCTCTTTGTGGTCATTGTGTGTGTCTTTTTGGCCATTTGGCTTCTCTTTTCGGTCATTTCGTGTCTCTTTGTGGTTGTTTGGCGGCTGTTTACGTTGTGTGTCGCTGCTGTCTCTGTCCCTGTCTCTCTGACGGACTGTGAATGCATCGTTTCAGGTGTTTCTGGGTCACTGAATGCATCACATCAGTAAAACCGGCTTTTCAAATCTGTCTGACCTTGTTGATGCTCGACAGGATGGATCCCTCCGCGGCCGTGGGAGGGGCTTCAAAGGTGGCGGGGCCCTCCTCCTCGGTTACCGGAGCGACGGTGACGGGGCTGGTGGGGGTCGCCGAGGATGAGGCGGGTACCGTGGTATCGGGGGCGGAGCCTGGGGTGAAGGAGGGAGGCAGCAGCCTGAAGCCGGGACTCTTTGGAGAGAGAGCCGAGGGAGAGAGGACGAGGTTGGCCTGCACAGAGAGTGATGTCACAATGATGTCACAGCGATGTCACACCAACAGAGAGCAGCCGGACTCACCTGGAGCTTCTCTATTAGAGCAGAGTTCCTCTTGGCTTTGGCAGGTAGAGGAGAGGTCACACCTGGAGGAGGCTGACACACAAAACACACAAACATAAACACAAACAGACATTTCTTGGTTAGTTTTTGTGTCCTTTTGGGTATTTTTTGTCCCTTGTGGTTCTTAAATCTTTGTAGTTGGTCTTTTTAATGTCTATTTAGTCATTTTTTATGTCCTTTTTGGCTTTTTTTTGGTCTCTTTTGGTTATTTTTGTCTCCTTTTTGCTTTTTTTTCCTTTTTCCCATTTGTTTGTCTCTCCTAAGTATTTGTGATGTCTTTTTTTAATTGCTCTTTTGGCCTTTTGTTATTATTTTGGTTGCCTTTTGTTTTTATTTTGACTTATCTGTATTTAGTTGTTTTTTAAATCACTTTTAAATCAGTTTTTGTCTCTTTCTGGCATTTAAAAAAAAATTCTATTCATCATTGTTTATATCTTTTTCTCACCTTTCAGTTCTCTTTTTTGAATCTCTAATAATTTCTGTCTTTTTGTTTTAAACTCTTGTTGGTCATCATGTCTTTATGGTCATTATTGTATCATTTTAGTTGAGTTCTGTCCCCTTTTTATTTCTATTTCATCATTTCTGTGTTTTTTTTGGTCATGCTTGTGTCTTTATTGTCTTTTCTTAAAATATTTGGTCCATTTTTGTCTCTCCCTTAATAACTTTTAAGTCTTTCTAGTCTTTGTTTACATCTTGTTCTGGTCTCTTTTGTGTCTTTATTTCTTTCTTTACTGTGGATTTGTGTAATTTTGATAGTTTTTTTGTCTCTTTTGTGCCTTTTTTCATTTCTATTTGATCATTTTTGTCTCTTTTTGGTCACTTTCTGTCTCTTTTTGTCCTTTTTTATTTTGTGTCTTCTTCGTCTGATTGTGTTTGTCTTTTTTTAATGCTTTATTGTATCTTTTGGTCATTTTTTAAATGTCTTTTTAGTTGTTTATCCCTTTTCTTTGGTCTTTTATCTGTTTCATTCCGTTTGTTTTACATCTCTTTGTGGTCATTTTTTTCATGTATTTTCTTGTTTTCATGTATAAATACATCCTGTTGTCTCGTTGTGTGTCTGTCTCACCTCCTGGTCGTCTCCTTGTGGTTTGGGCAGCTGTAAGCTCCGAGGAGGTCGTCGTCTAACTGGTTTTTCCTGCAACAGAACAGCAATTTAACAAAAACATTACATGATTAAGCTGCTGTATTATTGCACTAATGAACATTAATATGTACTCTGATTATATATAAAGTCAGACAACATGCAACCACTCCTTTCTTGATGATGATCATTTAGAAATACTTTACTTAATAAATAGTTTAGAATTGTTTGCTGGTTATTAAAGGTATTATTATTATTATTATTATTATTACCTTTAATTTATCCACAGTTAAATAATCTCAAATGCGGAACTGTTCTCTATTCTTGTTTATGATACATTCTGCTTTTACCATCAGGAATGGCCTGAGATAGTAGGATGTGTTTATGTGATTGTTGTAGATCAGACATTTAACTCACTGCTCCATTCCCAGCAGCGTTCTGTGGAGGAGCCGAGCCTTTGAATCTTCCTGCCAGTTCAGCCACGGAGCGTTGAGACGGAGCCTCCTCCTGAGAGAGGAAACAAACCAACAAGGCTGTGGGAAGGTAACTGCCAGTGATGTGCTACTGATACGCAAGAAGGCCACTAAGAGAGGCAAAACAACCATAGAGACACAAAACAACTGTAAAGACTACTAATAGATACAAAAATGGCCACAAAGAGACATAAAACAACTGTAAAAACTACTAATGACTACTCATAGACACAAAAATGGCCACACTTAGATGAAAAACAACCACAAAAATATGCAAAGCAACCATAAAGAGACACAAAACAATCATAAATAGACACAAAACAACCATAAAGAGACCCAAAACAACAATAAAGACACAAAATGACCATAAAAAGACAAAGCAACCGCAAGGACACACAACCACACTAACAAGCTGTTTGTCTGTCTGGACCAGTGGATTTATCAGTGCACATCCTATTGAAACAATGCTGAACATTGGTTTCAGCCAGCAGGTGGTATCGGTGTGTGGTAGAGTACAACTGACCAGTCAATCTGACATCAGCTGGGTGGAATCACTGCAACATTCAACAGATTTCAGTTGTAAATTACTGATATTGCTCCACTACTAATACCAACACTACCCTCCTGCTATAATACCACCATCTGTCCCCCACCAGCTTTCCAAACTGCCCGTCCAACACCGACAGTCCAACACATGAGGACGTACGGGACCCAACAGCTGAAGCCTCTGAAGCTCTGCTGACCCAAAATGTTCTCACAAGGTCTATAAAGCACACCGGTCCTCACAGAGATAGACGTCCATCCACACACACACACACACACACACACACACACACACACACACACACACACACAGCTGTTGACATGGGGTTGATCCAGCTGAAGGCCTCGCATCGCTGACATTCAACAGATAATGAAAACACACAGTCAGTCTTTCCACAGCCAACCCACAAACTGAAGGTAGAAAATGATGAAGAAACAACCGTTAAACCACTTCCACTTTCTCAGTGTGTGTGTGTGTGTGTGTGTGCATACATAGATGCTGTTTGCAGGGACCAGTGTGAGATCTTGAGTCCTCACTTTGACCCTGGGTGTGTTTAACATTCTGTATCATCTGCCAGAAAAAGATTTAGCGTGTCCCAGGACATAATGTGTCAAATGCCAAAAATATCAGGATGTCCGACAACATCCAGTCTGCAGTTTACCAACCAGCAGACCTCAGTGGAAGATCTGCCACAGACTCCATAAAACATGTTTAACTGCAGCTAGTAGAATCACAGAATATTGACAAACAAGAAAGAGCAGTTCTCCTCCAAGGCTGCTCAGTCGTTGTATGATTTCTGACGGATGGAATCTTGAATAAAAAATAATCTCGCGTTGAGCACAGGCGTGTGTTCTGCATGTCTACGTTATGTACGGATACTGAATCCCATGACCTAACTACGTAACAGGTGGCAGGAACTGATGGGACTCAGAAACACCCCCACAATTTAATCAGTTGTTCCTTGGATCATTTCTGATGGATAAGTCCTGATAAGTCCTCAGCGGTGGATTTGTAGTAGGATCACAATCATGTGATGTAGTCTTCACTTGTTGTCATGGTTACAGTGATGCTGTGCCGCTATCTGGCAATGATACAGAAATCTTTAACAAATCTCCACATTTGTCCAAAATGATAAGAAATTTGCCCAGAACTTGCTCCAAAATTCCTCTTTTCCTGTTCACAATCTTTCCAAAATGAGTTAAACATCTAGGGTGGCTTAGAAGGGTTCCAAAAATCACTAAAAACAATAAAAACACGTCTGAAATGACTCAAATTTGACCTCATAAAATCAATATGTTCTCTAAATGTTGTCAAAATTGGTCAAAAAATAATCCGAAATATGTGCAAAATGACTAGAAATTACTCAAATTTGTCCAGAACTTGCTCAAAAAAATCCTCCTTAACTGTTTAAACCCTGTTCAAAATGAGTTAAACATGTAGGATGGCTGAGAAGGGTTAAAAAAAAATTACAAAAAATGGATCCAAAATGACTCTAAAATGTCTTCAAACTATTAACATTTTCTTTAAAAAGTAGGAATTATTCACAGTTACAGTTTTATAAACATTCATGGTCCTCAGCGGTGGATTTGTAGTAGGATCACAATCATGTGATCATCAGCAGGCAGCTGATGTAGTGTTCACTTGTTGTCATGGTTACAGTGACGCCATGCTGCTGTGTGGCAATGATACAGAAATCTTTAACTAATCTGTGGATCCAGACTATAAGCCGCATCACTGCCAGAATCTAATCACTTGGTCCTTGTGTCATTTCTGACCTTCCCTGACAAATTCACCCAAATCTGTTAGTCTGTTTTAGAGTAATGTTGCTAACAGACGGAAGGATTCACACACGCCGATCATCACGTAACTCCGCCGTGTTCCTTGGCGGAGTAATAATCTTTAAATGAACAGGCCAAAGCTGTTGCCTAATATGCGTTCGTTTAATATGGTGGTGTGTACATATTTTTGCATAATTTAATGTTTGTATTTGCAAGTCAAATTATAATGTTGTTTTTATTTTTTGGAAAAGCCAAATACTTTACACTGCATTGTCAAAGACAATTTAAGGTTGTCAACACGGTTTATATATAGAAATAATTCTGTTCTATTAATAATATTTTTAACAGGGTACAGTTGTACTTCCTGTTTACCGTCTGTGATGTCGCGGACCGGAAGTGACCTTTTGGTTAAAATGCGGGACGAGACAAAATGGTGGTCAGGCGAATGTACGTGTGTTAAAGGAATTAACTTTAATGCTTTTACACCTTTTCGGAATCACTTTGTTGTTGTCGTTGTTGTTGTTGTTGAGGACTGCTTAAGAACTGTTCGGTCGCGCTGCCGCTGAGCGTGTATTCTCAGTTCCAGAGGAGTGTTTTGTTGCCGTGCGGAGTGAGCTAGCCACATTAGCTTAGCTCATCGGAGCTACGTGGGAGGAACGAACTTCTGGCTCTCTAGCGACGCGAGGAGAGCGGAGAGCTGCAGGACCGACACGGAGGACGGTCTGCTGTCGCCAGGAGTGGTTGTTCTGCTACGGAGGGAGACCAGTCCGCCGACAGGGAGTCTACAGGTGTGGTATGAGTTCTGAAAACTAAAAAGCATTCTGTTCATCAACGAGCTCCAACGAACCTTAAACTAAGCTGAATACTGAAAGCTACACAGAGTGCACTCAGGTTAACACAGAGTAAACATTGGTAAGTCCCGGGTCTATTTTATTTTTACATGTTTATTATTTTTCATTGAACTGGTTTGTTTATGTTTTTGTGTTTAATACAAAATTGGATTTATTGTTTGTGTTTGTGATACCATTTCTATTTTCTGCTGTACATACACATTGGGTTGTGTGTTAATATTATTATTCTAAGGTATACTCTGGTAGTTTCAAAATTCAGTAAGTGAAAATCATATGTTCCCTTAAGGCCTCTACACACTGATTTTCGGCCGTCCCAGACCAAGCAGGGTTTCTGAGGGGAATTAAAAAGCATTAATAGTCATTAATTTATTTTGCAAAAATTAAGGCCTTAAATGACATTAAAAATCATTGAATTTGATTCTTCAGTTTTAAAGGAAATATTTGACAATAGTTATATAATAATATATAATTATAGGCTGCGATTCGTCAGATATGTGCGTCTGTGTAAACATGCCGAACCATTGTGATAATTGTTCCAGCTGGTCGGGTACAATTGCCAAAAACCGCATGTTTTTAAAGTGGCTGGCAGACTGGACCGGGAGAAGGAGAATTTGGAAATGGGGAAATGCAAATTCCAGCAAAAATGGCTGGAAAATGTTGATTTCAGAGAATGGCTGCAGCCTGTGGGTGGTCAGGGGTGGTTTCTGAATTCAGAAATAGAGAAATGTAGGGACAGTTTTCATATAAAAATCATCTTTTACATAAAAACCAAACCTGTGTAATTTGTTGAGTTCACGGTCGTGGCATTAACAGTATAGCATTAAAAAGCATTAAATTTGACTGGTTGATATCTGCAGAAACCCTGCCAAGGTGAGAGAATCGTGGTGAAATCTTTGGTCTTGGCTCTAAATTGGTGGTCCTACGTCGCGCTGTGAGACAGGCTCAAAGACGGCCGTTGTCATGGTGACCGAAGATAAGCCTCCATAAAATTCTGACTCAGAAATTTGGGGTGATCATCTCATAGTGTGGATGAAGTAATGTACCGATCAGTAAACCCAAATAGATGATTTGCGGAGACAAAATGCATCAAAACAAGTATGTAGGATTTAAACAAAGAATAAAGCCTAGTAGAGTCGTGGCAGCAGAAGCCTTTTAGACGTGTCCTCCAGCTCGAACCACAACCAGACAAAAAAGGATGAAGCATGGAAGGGTGTAGCGGCAGAATTATGTTATGTAGAAATATGTTATGTAGGTGGGGATATGTGCAATAGTGACTAAGAGAAATGTGCAATGTTATTATGTGCAATAGTGGCAATGGGAAATGTGCAATACAATTAAATGTAACAGTGTCAGAGGGATATATATAGCAGACTCTTATGTTATAGTGACAGAGGGATAAGTGTAGTATGACAATGTGCAATAATGTAGAGGCATATGTGCAATAGCAACAAAGAGATATTTGCAATATAATCACGAGTAAATGTTAATTAATTAGTGGTTGGTAGCTGCCTCGATATCTCAGCTTTTGTCTGTTGTGTCCACTAAGTGTTATTGTTTTGTTTTTTTATATATATGTTTTTGTTCAGTTATGGCCTGATGATGTTCTCTAATTTTGATCTGCCAATGGGACTTGAGATGGAAATTAGCCGTATGGCTACAATCTATCATATTTACATGGAAATGTACATTAATATGAATTGTCCCATTTTAAAAAGGAAATGAAATGAAATGAAGAATTTCAGCTCGCGGGTTAGTAACCAAACTTCAGCGGGTAGCAAACGCACACAAACACTGCTGTAAATAGCACTTACTTTATGTTATTAAAGAAGTAAAAATTTAATTTGTTAATGTTTAGCCAGTTTCCCTGTGATTGTAGGAGCTCTGTTTATTTTTCAGTTGTTTTTTTTGCATGGATGGACGGAGCACGCTTATTGCGCATCTACGTTGACTCACGTACATCGTAGGCTGCGATTCAGCTGCGTTTTCATTGTGCAAGCTGCACATTCATGTCGTACAGTGTAGCAAGCTTTGAACTTATAAGATTGTTAAAATTGTATAGTGTGTAGCGGCCTTTAGAAAAAAATCAAACCTGAGAGTTGTAGTAAGATCTAAAAGCAATAAAAAGTTTTGGACTATTTTTTCCAATATGCCAGCCAGGAAGGGAAGATGAGGTATTGAACAGAGGCCATTTTAAATGGAAATTTCTGAAAACTGTAGCTGATTTCAAATATTCAGGAACTTAAATGTTTAGAATATGTAATCTGTGTACAGTTGTGCTCATAAGTTTACATACCCTGGCAGAATTTATGATTTCTTGGTAATTTTTCAGAGAATATGAATGATAACACAAAAACTTTTCTTTCACGCATGGTAAATGGTTGGGTGAAGCCATTTATTATCCAACAACTGTATTTACTCTTTTTAAATCATATTGACAACAGAAACTACTCAGATGACCCTGATCTAAAGTTTACATTCCCCAGTTCTTAATACCGTGTATTCCCCCCTTTAACTTCAATGACAGCTTGAAGTCTTCTGTGGTAGTTGTAGATGAGGGTCTTTATTTTGTCAGATGGTAAAGCTGCCCATTCCTCTTGGCAAAAAGCCTCCAGCTCCTGTAAATTCCTGGGCTGCCTTGCATGAACTGCACGTTTGAGATCTCCCCAGAGTGGCTCAATGATATTGAGGTCAGGAGACTGAGATGGTCACTCCAGAACCTTTACTTTATTCTGTTGTAGCCACTGACAGGTAGACTTGGCCTTGTGCTTTGGATCGTTGTCATGTTGGAACGTCCAAGTATGTCCCATGCGCAGCTTCCAGGCTGATGAGTGCAAGTTTTCCTCCAGTATTTTCTGATAACATGCTGCATTCATCTTGTTTCCTGTGCCTCTGTAGCTCACACATCCCCAAAACATCAGCGATCCTCCTCCGTGTTTCACAGTAGGGATTGTGTACTTCTCATTATAGGCCTTGTTTACTCCTCTCCAAATGTAGCGTTTATGGTTGTGGCCAAAAAGTTCAATTTGGTCTCATCACTCCAAATGCCTTTGTTCCAGAAGTTTTGAGGCTTGTCTCTGGCTGTTTGGCATATTGTAAGCGGGATGCTTTGTGGCATTTGTGTAGTAACGGCTTTCTTCTGGCGACTCGACCATGGAGCCCATTTTTGTTCAAGTCCCTCCTTATTGTGCATCTTGAAACAGCCACACCAGTTTTTTTCAGAGACTCCTGTATTTCAGCTGAAGTTATTTGTGGGTTTTTCTTTGCACCCTGAGCAATTTTTCTGGCAGCTGTGGCTGAAATTTTTGTTGGTCTACCTGACCGTGGTTTGGTTTCAACAGAACCCCTCAGTTTCCACTTCTTAATTAATGTCTGAACACTGCTGATAGGCATTTCCAGATCCTTGGATATCTTTTTATATCCCTTTCCTGTTTTATACAGTTCAGTTACCTTTTTCCGCAGATCCTTTGACAATTCTTTTGCTTTCCCCATGATTTAGAAGCCAGAAACGTCAGTGCAGCACTGGATGAAAGATGAAGGGCCTGTCAAGAGCCCAGAAACTCACTGACCTTTTATGCACACACACTGATTACAAGCAGATAGATTACAGGTGAGGATGGTTACCTTTAGTAGTCATTCAAACCCGTTTGTGTCAACTTGTGTGCCTGTTATCAGGCCAAACCTCCAGCGTATGTAAACTTCTGATCAGGGCCATTTGGGTACTTTCTATTGTCATTATAATTTAAAAAGAATAAACACAGTTGTTTGATAATAAAAAAAACTATAACACAACACTAACCATGAGTGAAAGAAAGGTTTTTGTGTTATCATTCATATTCTCTGAAAAATGGCCAAGAAATCATAAATTCTGCCAGGGTATGTAAACTTATGAGCACAACTGTACAAATAGAAATATAAATCAAGGATCAAATGAGCTGACGACACCACAAACTCCACAATGACAGCGTCGATGAAATCTGATGCACTGTTTAGTTTCCTCTGCTCGCTAATCATTCATTTAATGTGAATGTTTATGATTGCATTGTCTTGTGAAAAGAAACCAAACAGCCACTGTTTACTCCTCTGTCTGTTTGACTGTTTTATCCAAACATACTCATGTAAAGTGAGCAGCAGAAAGAAGAACAAAAAATTTGAGTTGAGTTTTGTCCAACTGAACAACATTCACAGAAATAGATGCAATAGTTGTCTGCATAGACATTGATTTTGAAATCTTGTTTCCATCACACTGAGGCAGTTAATAAAGGGAGAAAAACAGGATGGAGCCCTGAGGGACGCCATGAGTGGTTAGTTGAGCTGCACAGAAATTCCTCTTAGAAAAATAGGAATCCAACCAATCTAAAATCAAACCTGAGAGTCGTAGTAAGATCTAAAAGTTCTTCCAATACGTCAGCCAAGAAGAGAACATCAGTTATTGGACAGATGGTAGTTTTAAATTGTAGCTTTTCTGAGAACTGTAGCTGATTTCAAATACTCAGGAACCTAAATGTTTAGCGTATGTAGTCTATGTACAAACGGAGCCATATTTCAAAGACTAAATGAGCTGACGACACCACAAACTCCACAATGACAGTGTCGATGAAATCTGATGCACAGTTTGGTTTCCTCTGTCTGCTGCTTTCCGCCAAATCTAACCTGCAGGTTTATTATTGCATCACAGTGTGAAGTGAAATCCCTCAGTAACCGTTTACTCCTCCGTCCGTTTGACTTTCACCCAGACACACACATGTAAAGTGAGCAGCAGCAGCAGAAAGAAGAATCTGAAGAGTTTTACCTCCATCCTGTCGGTCGTCCGTCGGCGTTTCTGTCGAGTATGTGTGAAAGAGCGAGTGCAGGCCTGCAGGTTAAATATAGAACCAGAGTCAGTGCAGAGAGAGAGGGAGGGACGGCAGCTCATGTTCTGTCACATGTTCATCATTTCTGTGTTTGTTTGCTGTTCATTCTGCATGTTGATCAGTTGAAGCTGATTTTAATTTAATTCACACCCTGTAAACACACATTTAACCCACATTAACTTGCCTTATTTTTAGCTCTGAGTAGTAAAATGTAGAACCAGTTGAGTGTCTATTCAGAATATATATGAAAGATAAAAACAAGTATTAGCAGGATACTTTATCACATCCTGGCAGCAGAAATATCAACGAAATATTCAAATGACGATTAGTTTTTCCTTTTTTTTTTATTTGTGTGTCTGCCATAGTGATGCTATATTTACCCTAAATGTAAATGAGCTTTGATGCTACAAATGCTCTCCGGTGTTTTTATTTTCCTGCAGTAGATCAATATGTTCCTCTTTTTAAAAAAAAACAAAAAAGAAAGTAAAATTTGACTGTCAAAATATTTTCTCTTTCAGGTCAGGATGTTTAACCCTTTTAAGCTCTTGTAATTGTGGTTTTAAAAGTTTTCTGTACACAAGTCTAACATTTTCAGATGCAAATAATTTCAAAATGTTTTATTTTGTAAGAGTTTCTAGTTCAGTTTTTAGTTCAGGTTCCACATTCAGCCCAGTTTGATCTCAAGTGGACCGGACCAATAAAATCACAGCATAATAACCTATAAATAACTCCAACTCCAAATTTTTCCTTCGTTTTTAGTGCAAAAAAAGGACATTCTTAAAATGTTTCAATTTAAGAAATTATCTTTCTACAAAACATTGTGAACAACCTGAAATTTATTATGAAAAATAAATTAAATTTTAGCAACATTAAGCCTCAGTTTATCATTTACACATTACAACTTCCAGATCAGTGTTTCTACAAAGGAACACAACATTTAGTCACAGCTATCTGGAACTGAATGATATAGTATTTTACTTTATGATCAAAATTACAAAAGGACAAAAAAACATGACAAAATATTACAAGACACAAAATGACAACAAAATGGGACAAATAATGAAACAAAACAAAAGAGATAAAAAAAATTACACAAAAAAGTTACAAAGTGACAAAAAATGGACAAATGACAAAAACGAGACAAAAAAATGATTAAAGTAGACAAACAAGCGAGACAAAAAACAAAGCTACACAAATGATACACAGAACAACGAATAAAGCAAAACAATAAATGACAAAAATAAGAAAATACACAAGCAAGACAGAAAGGAAACAAAACAACAAAAACGAGAAACAAAATGACAAACATGAGACAAACAACAGAAGTTAGACAAAAAAAAGACAAAAACAACAAGAACACATACTACAAAAATGAGACACAAAACGACAAAAAATCAGACGAACGACACGAAACGAGACAAAAAAAGTTAAAGCGACAAAAAAATCGACAAACGATGCACAAAACAACGAATAAAGCGAAACACAAAATGACAAAAATAAGACATAACACAAGCGAGACAAAGAGGAAACAAAATGACAAAACATGATACAAATTAATATATATATATATATATATAGTTTTTTTTTTTTTTTTTTTTAAAGAAAACATGTCTTCCACACCTGCTGTGATAAAATGATTTTTGTTAATCTCTTGGATTTAAACATGTTAATACCAACACTAGACCTGTTGGAGAACCAGCATGGTAGTCAGTAAAATCAGCAGAGCTTCACTCTCCTTGCTTTTTAGCTGATAATTGTTTATATTTTCTCAATGTGAAAATATCAGGTTTGTACCAAGTCAATAAAACAAGAAGACAGAAACCTCGGGAGCTTTTATCACAGTGTTTCTGTTATTTTGTCCACCCCTGCTTTGTTTTGATGTGATGACTTGGATGATAAAGGAACCTGCAGCTGCTCGTCGTTCTGCAGAATGTCTTCTTGGCCCGGTGAGGAAGTTGAGTCACTCGAGCAAAGAGAATTTCATCTTTCATTTCTCCTTTTGTGTTTCGTCACTTCTGCCTCTGAAATGAACAGTTTTAGCTGCCAGTAGCTTAAGGAGAAACTCTAAACTTAAACAGTGAATTTGAGGAACAAACTGGGATAAAAGTGGATGATTTCTAAATTAGGTTTTAAAAGGAGGACTTAAGTTTCCAGTTGCATTCTCAAACTAATTTTTCCATTTATTTTTAAATAGAGAAACAAGCAGAACAAAGTGCAGAGTCTGAATATCACAACAATAAACCCTCTTCTGCTGGTTTTATGTGTCTTTCAGTTCATCTTCTGGCCGATCAGCGTCGGCGGTTTGTCGTCTGAGCGGAAACACAGGACGTGGTTGGAGGGGAGGAGTGAAAGCGACAGGAAGACGCAGCACTTAGACGGCGGAATCCTTATAAGGTGAAGTTAAAGTTCCTGAAAATGTGACCAGAAACATGTTTGTGCAACATCACAACTTTTATCAACAAAAAACAAGAGCAGCTTTTCTGCTGGGATGAGAAATGTTTCACCCGACTGTATGAGCAATAAACTATGTAGGTCATTCCAGAACTAGAGGACATTTGGGCTTCAAAATGTTTGGAAAAATAAACCTTCTCTTTTACAGTTTTCTGCTCCATATTGATCAATAATACGTAAACTATCAAAGGCTTGATTGGCTCAGCTCACACATCAGTGGTAGCATTTTTATTCCATGTTTTATGTGTTGTCTGCTAACCCTACTCTAATCACAGTAACAGGGCTGCTAATCCATGCTAATGTTAGCTTTTTCTCAGCAGTAGAAGCTAGATATTTAGCTGCTGTTACTGCTGACCAAGAGGACAAACTGACTGATGGAAAACAGTCAAAAGAATTAGTCTGATCCTGATAATATGAGGTAGAGTGAGACGTTCAATAAAGGCTGACAATGGGAGGAAATATGAAAAATAGAAGATCGCTTTGCTGTACCCATTCTTTAGGAGAACTGTTAGACAATGTAAATGACCAAAACAAGACAGAAAACACAAAAATGAGGCAGAAAATGACAAAAATTAGACAAAAGGACAGAAATGAGACACAAAACAAAAATAAGACAAAATGACAAAAACAAGACATAAAATGATGGAAATTAGACCCAAAACGACAGAAACAAAACAGAAAACTGCAAACTAAACAGACAACAAAAACAAGACACAAAAGAAGACAAAAGACACAAAATGACAGAAATGAAGCAGAAAATGACAGAAACATCAACAGGTTGTGCTAGCATGTTGAGGGACACACATTCCATGTGTAATAATTATAATTTCAAATATTATGTTTAAATTACGGGGCTGTACAGTGGCGTAGTGGTTAGCGCTTTCGCCTTGCAGCGAGAAGATCCCTGGTTCACGTCCCAGCTCGGACCTGGGATCTTTCTGCATGGAGTTTGCATGTTCTCCCTGTGCATGCGTGGGTTTTCTCCGGGTACTCCGGCTTCCTCCCACAGTCCAAAAACATGCTGAGGTTAATTGATTATTCTAAATTGCCCGTAGGTGTGAATGTGAGAGTGCTTGTTTGTCTTTGTATGTGGCCCTGCGACAGACTGGCGACCTGTCTAGGGTGTCCCCTGCCTTCGCCCGAGTCAGCTGGGATAGGCTCCACCCCCCCCCCGCGACCCTAGTGAGGATTAAGCGGTGTATAGATAATGGATGGATGGATGGATGTTTAAATTAAAATTTTCACCATGTCTGAATGTCCCACGCTAACACCAAGGATTGTCCTGCTGTTGTGGGGACAAAAACAAATGTAACTAACTGGGTGTGGAGCTCCACAGATGCTGGGAGTACATTGAGACTCTTTTGTTGAGTTTTAGTCATGACTGAGATGTTTTAGAGTTTGCTAAAGCAGAGAGTAAATAAACCTGGTGGACTGTGAAGCTTATTCTGAATTAATCATCTGGAGACACTGTTGGGTCGGAGTTATGCAAAGTTTGAGCTTGTGTTGGCACAGAGCATTTAGGTCAGATTCTTACTGGTTAGTCTAGTTATGGGAGAGCTTGAGGAGGGGCTGCTTTTATTTTACACCTCCAAGTTCATAACAACCATTTTCACCATGTTGGGCTTTTACAGCTTTGACTTAGAATGACTTCACAAGCTAAAGATGAATAACTATCATTAAAATGCTTACGCATAGCCTGCAACTCCATGTTTACATTCAAAGATTCAGAAGACTGAGCTCATATATTAGAACTGATAGTCCCTGTGTGATTTTAGAATTTTAGAATTTGAAAGAAATGTACAGCTTGAACTTCTCACGGGATTAATATAGTATCTATCTATCTATCTATCTATCTATCTATCTATCTATCTATCTATCTATCTATCTATCTATCTATCTATCTATCTATCTATCTATCTATCTATCTATCTATCTATCTATCTATCTATCTATCTATCTATCTATCTATCTATCTATCCATTTATCCATCTGTCCATCCATCCATCCATCTACAGGCTTCCCACGTGTCCAGGAAAACCTGTACAACCTGGAAAATGATTGACCAATTTTCCAGTCATGGAAAACATATGGAAAATGAGAAAATGTCCTGGAAATGGTTAACTTATCCTGGAAAAATATTTATCCTTCCCCCGTCAATGCAAACGGGTTAAAAGTTATGCACATGCATGTCTGTTGTCGCCTTATCTTCTGGGCAACATTAACGCATATAATATATATATAATAGCGCTCATAGATATGAATGAGTAGATAGGACACGCCCCTTTGAGCTGCGTGCTACAGCGAGGCTAAGCTAGTGGGGGCAAAGTTTCAGTGCATTCCGTTGATGTAGACGGCGTGAAAACGGAAACAACAAGTATGCTGGCTCACTGTGCTGCATACAATTACACACTGCGTCATACGATTGAGACAAGGAAACTTGGAATGACTTTTCATAGGTAAGAATAGTTTTTGGCTCTTTTTTCATTATGAAATCTTGTTGAGAGCTTCCAGTCTATGAGAGCTAACTAGTTAGCCACTAGCAAAACACTAAGACGAGCTAGCAGCTTGACAAGCAAATACCAGACGATTAATAGTAGCTGTAGTATAGTTGTACAAGCAGTAGTAGTAATACTAAAAGTACTAGCAGCAGTAGTAGTATAAACAGCTGTTAGAGTCGTAGAAGTAGTATCAGCATTTGTAATAGTATTACAAGTTGTAGTAGCAGTGCCAGTATCAGCAGCAGCAGTGGTGTACTATCACTACTACTAGTAGTAGTCACATTGCTATTACTACCACCAATACTACCAATAGTAGTTATAAAGCCTAACTCATGTATATCCAGATTACCATCTATGTTCTTCCTCCAAACCCATTTTATGATTGGGATTACAGGAAGTTCTTTGGGACTGCTCTCAAATAATTGAAATTTTACTAAACAAGGTTATACTTATCAAATTAAATAGCTCTGGTCTCCCGTATATTGGAGAATTCGGTTCTTTGTACTTAATTTATTAGCATGATTTCTTTTTAATATGTTGTGTACAGACTTAATTACTTCTCTGTCTACTTTTCTTACTCCATGTAGGTTTCTCAAAGACTATGGGTTGAGGAGGAAGTGGAAGCAGCTCTGAGGAGAGAGGGGTTTGCTGCAAATGATGAGTGGGTGCTCTGCAGTGATAATTTTAAACCTGATGAGTTTGACAGGGCTGGGCAAGTTTGTCGGCTTAGACCTGGTGTCATTCCATCAGTGTTAAACTTCCCGGCTCATCTTGGAAGAATACGTGCCAGAAAGACCACGACTAAGCAGCCTTGAGATCTTAGACAGCGTCTCCCTCAGGTGGGTGTCGACGGTGTTCACGGTCAGGTCTGTGGTAATCCCATCAAAAAACAAAACAGAAAAAAAATCTAGATTATAAATCCACATGTAACCAAAGCACTCTGTGTATAACGCCATAGTATAGGATGTAGTTCAGAAAATGTCAAAGTATAGTATACTTTACTCAAGAATAACATAGTATGGCCTGTAGTTCATAGTACAGCATGTTGGCAAGAAAAAACAAAACAAAACATAGATTATTATGTGGTTCAAAAAGCGCAAAATGATAGGATGTTGCCTAAAATTGTCATGTGTGGTTCAAAAAATGTCATAGTGCAGTATATTGTCAAAATAGTATGTAATTCAAGAAAACATCAGAGTTAATACATCGTCTAAAAAATGCCATAGAATAATATTTCATTGCACAAGTAAAAGTACAGTAATTTTTAAAACTGTTCAAATTCTTATATGTTGCTAAAAAAAAAACAGCAAAAAAAACTAAAACAAAAAAAAAGTCATAGTAACATCCATCCATCCATCCATTATCTATCCACCGCTTAATCCTCACTAGGGTCGCGGGGGGGGGGGGCTGGAGCCTATCCCAGCTGACTCGGGCAAAGGCAGGGGACACCCTGGACAGGTCGCCAGTCTGTCGCAGGGCTACATACAAAGACACACAATCACTCTCACATTCACACCTATGGGCAATTTCGAATAATCAATCAACCTCAGCATGTTTTTGGACTGTGGGAGGAAGCCGGAGTACCCGGAGAAAACCCACGCATGCACAGGGAGAACATGCAAACTCCATGCAGAAAGGTCCCGGGAAAGCCGGGACGCGAACCAGGGACCTTCTCGCTGCAAGGCAAAAGCGCTAACCACTACTCCACTGTACAGCCCTTCATAGTAACATATCAATTAAAAAAGCCTGTAGTATAGCATGTCGCTCTAAAAACGTCACTATATAGCCTTTGGTCCAGAAAACATCATAGTATAGCATGTCATCCAAAAAACGTCATAGTTTAGCCTTTAGTCCACAAAATGTTATGTCCCAGCTGTCTGAAGTAGGTGAGGAGCAACACAAAAACAGTCCAAACGCTGGTTTCCAGAGGGTTGGACGAGAATTTATTTGAAAGAGTAAATTTACAACAACACAACATGTGAGGGGGTTAAAAACAAATGGGTGTTAGTAAAATAAAAATAAATCAACAGAACTAAAAGTGAACTTCACGTTGACATTGATGGGCATTCCAACCAGGAGCAAAGTAAAAGATAATATGAAAAAAAACTCTTCCTGTTCACCTCTTAAAACCCAAAAACACACCGCAGTAGCACCTTAAACTAAAACTACCAATGGGTTCCCTGTTTTCTTTTGTGAACAATTCAGAGGTCCCTCTCTATCTCCCCACACATCCACCAACCACTGGAACACATCTCCAAAGTTCTGCCGGGCCAGCTCAGCTTCCCCTCAGAAGAAGTGCCGCCACCTGCCAGATGAAGGAGCCTTTTGAGAGGCAGCTGGCATCGTGATTGGACTGTACTTTGGTCTGTTCCAATCCAGCTTCAGCTCCAGAGACGGCAGGCGGGACGAGTCAACGGAGGCCGGATGGACGAAGGCATGCAGCTGAGTACAATCCAGAATACAAACCAGGAGGAGTGCAACAGCCCAGGGCCAGAACAACCAGAGTAGCATGGTATGTCTGTAAGAAAACATCATAGTATAGCCTTTGGTATGAAAAAACACCATCATATACATCGTAGATTGTACAAATAACAAGTCAAAGGAAAGAGACATACATTGTAGAACTGTAGTAATTATGGGCTGACTGATTTACTGATTATAAGTATTTTATTTTTTACTGATTTACAGTAATAAATAAATTTAAAAATGGCGCTACTTTGGCTCTGAACCTTTATCTACCTGTGGTCGCTCTGTCTTCTGGAGTGATTTGATTGGTTATACGTCACGAATAAAACTCCTTTAACTTAACATCTGTAAACAAAACAAAAACGCATCAACAAAGTTTTCTGTTAGAGTTTGTGTTCTTCTAAGTTTAACTCCAAGATTTTAAATACTTTCGTTTACTGCAAATGAATATCTACTCCAAATGTCTCACTAATAATCATTATCAGCCTTAAAAATCCACAAAACACCCCTCTATACTGGACCACACTTAGTATAGTCCGGTTTCCCCTTCTATAAATCTGCTTGGAATCTTCCACTTCCTGTTTGTCAAAGTGGCCTTCTACCTGGACAGGTTTTGTTGGAGCTCATGCAACAAACATTTTGGGTAACTGCACTTTAATATGGATGGATGACACTGAATTAGAGTCTGTTTTAATGAGACTGAGTTAAGATGTGTAGCTCTGTCATTAAATAGGAAATTATTTCTCAGAATTCACAGAGAAAAGTCTGAAATGTTTGCTAGGTTAGCGTCCCACATGTTCTTTGGCTCAGCTAAAGCTAACTCTCTCCAACTTCTGGATCTCTTGAGTTGCTTGTTAAAATATCTTGCTAGAGGTGCTGAAGCTCAGAAAGTCTGAGATGTTTGTTCAAAATAAGCTCATTCTCAAGTCTTATCTGAACTCTTTTGTTTGAACTTTCCCTAAACTTGGGAGTTAACGACAGAGCAGCACATCCAGACTCAGTCTCATTTATGTAGAGATTAAACTTCAGTGTCATTCATTGATGTTAAAGTGCAGTTTTTCAAATGTTTGTTGCACATGCTCCCGACCAAACCAGTCCAGGTGGAAGACGATGTGAAGAGAAAGCTCCAGAGGATGAATATCACACATTTATGTTGCAAATAAATGTCCTTTCATTAGACATTGTCATGGAAAAGTTGAATTTCCCTTTAATGATGTTCAAATCTTTGTTGAGTGTTTTGTTGATGTTGGTTTCTAAATGTTTTTTGACACTTGGCCCCAAAGATTAAAACCTTCTATGGCTCACAAGCTGCAATAATTCACACATTATCAACTATCTTTCTGACTAAACTTAGATAAAAAGTGGAAAACTGCCTGATTCCTGCATCATGAATGTAAATCTTTTTGGTTTTTATGACAGTAAACTGAATATGTTTGGGTTTGACATTTTATAAACCAAAACAAGAAATGAATTAGAGGAGAAAACAATTAACAGATTAGTGGACAAAGAAAATGTGTTTTCCAACATATATGGCTGAATTACTCCATTACAAGATACATACAATTTAAATTCCATTTTATTTATATAACGCCAACTACAGGTCAAATTGTCTCAAGACGCTTTATTCTTATATTTTTTGCCATTTTTAAAATATGACAAAGTAAGAAATTTAAACCTCTTGACTAATCCAATTTATTATTTAGTTTTTAAGAGATTAATCGACAACTAAAATAAGTTTCTCCACTAAAACTAATAAACATGAGGTCAAATAGAAGGAACAGTTTTAAATACTACAGTCCCACAATGACAAGAATAAAGTTTGTCAACAAAAAGTAAATCTGCTGGTGGATTCCATTAAAGTCCTAATAAATTATATAAAGTGTGGTACTAAAGGTTTGTGGTGCTAAAAATGTCAACATAAAGATATCAAGTTGAACATCTGGATGGAGGTTGATAAAAGTTGACCTCCCTTCATTTCTCTGGAGCGACTCCATGGATTTTATGGATGGTGGTTAAAGACCTGCTCTTCTAGTCGTCTTCCTTCTAGTCGCTGTAAAAAGTCAGTCCATCCTGGCCGACTTCAACACCTCTTCAAGACAACTTGTTCTGCCTCGGACCTGGTGGAAACTCCAGAAACTCGGGAAAACCTGTGGAGACTCAGATTTTCGAAAAACTCGTCGGGCGGGGGAAGGTGTGGTGGGAGGTGGTGGGTGGTGGGGGGAGGTGGGGGAGTAGAGGGGGGAGGCCGCCACCCACCTCCCCGCCTACTCTCCGCCCTGACTCCACCCTGACTCCGCCTTGCTCCGCCTTGGCTCCACCCATGTGGTGACATCAGCAACTACGATGTCAAAGGGAGGACGAATTTATTTCTTTTTATATGATCTGTAGCTCAGTGAGTTAAGGATTTGCCTATGGAGCTGCAGGTCGCCGGTTCAAGACCAGACACTTCTTAAATTTTCTCAAAATTCTGACAAAGACAAAGAAAGAAAACTGCCGCTGGCCGGTCTTGAACCGGCGACCTTCCAATCTGTAGTCTATCCTCTTATCCTCCTGAGCTACTCGCTCAGATACAAATTTTAGTTTTTTTTGCGCATTTATCATCTATTTTTTGTCGTTTTCGAGTTTTTTTTTAACTCGAGTCTCGACTCGACCGTTTTTCTCAGGAGGTTGGACTTCAGCCTTTGTGCTGGAGGGTGGAACCCTCAGTTCCAAGACTTTCCAAAGCCTCCACACCTCCCGAGTCCTCAGGACCTGAGCTTTCACACAGTCTGAGGGCTGAAATTTTCTAAGTCCCACAGTAGATCTCTGTTAGATTGAACCTTCAGACAGTCTGAGGACTGAAATTTCCTAAGTTCCTGAGTAGTTCTCTGTTAGTTTGAACCTTCAGACAGTCTGAGGACTGAAATTTCCTAAGTTCCTGAGTAGTTCTCTGTTAGTTTGAACCTTCAGACAGTCTGAGGACTGAAGTTTTAAAAGTTTCTCAGTACTTCTCTGTTACTTTGAACTTTCTGGTTAACAGAAGCCTTAAAACTTGTGACCTTGAGTCCTGATTTCACATTTAGACCATCCATCTGTGTTCTTCTCAGACCTTAACCTGTGGGTTTTTTAGAAATCCTGAACAAACTTTGATTCTCTTCAATGAACAGTAAAGTTTGTGGAGATCAGAAGGTAACATTAGTTTGATAAATGCCTTCAACTACTAGTAGACTTTATCTGGAAAGCAGTTTTCTGAAATGAGTTCTTAATAAATCTGTCCACAATCAAACCAAGAACATAGAAAGAGGAAATGTTTGAAGAAACAACTTGATGTTTTCATTTCAGACTAGAAAACACTTTAAGGCCTTCATCTGTTTTTGCTCTTTCATCCTTTTATTGTCTCTTCTGTTTAATTTGATCTTCTAAAGTTTAACTGGTGTCTTTTCAAATGTTTTGTCTTTAGTTTGATTCTTCTTAAATGTTTAGTTTTGCTCTTTTCTCACCTTTTATTCTTTTCTAATGTATGATTTCCTTTTGAAATGTTTTGTCTTTTTAATGTTTAATTGTTGTTTTTTCAAATGTTTTATTGGCTTGCTTGAAAAATTCCTTTTTCTTTTCCAATGTTTAATTTTTTGATTAAATCTTTAAGATTTTTCTTTTTAAATGTTTTACCACCTTTTAATGTTTAATTTTCTTTTTAAATGCTTCATTGTGTTTTCTGTTTAATTCCTATTTAAAGTTTTATTGTCTTTAAGATTTAATTTTCAAATTAAACATTTAATTTTTTAATTAAATGTTTTGTCTTTTTAAAGGTTTAACAATCTAATTAAAAGTTTTGTATTTTGAAAAAAATGTTTAATGATCTAAAATATTTCATCTTTAATGTTTAATATTTTTGTTTAAAAACATTTAATTTCATAATTACATGTTTTGTATCTTCCATTTAATTATCTAATTAAATATTTTGTCTCTTTAATATAATTTAATTGTATTTAATGTTTAATTTTCTTGTTAAAAGTTTTATTGTATTAAATGTTTTTTCCTTTGATTTAATTGCTTTTTTAAAGGCAATTTATTTCTTTAATCTTTTTTGGTCAAGATTTTAACCCTAACCTTAAAAATGAAATAAACCCTTAAACCACAATGAAAATACTTCTGTTGTCACAATCATGAGTTAGTCAATTATTCACTTTATCAATTCAACTTTATTTGTTTAGCACCTTTCAAACAGATGACAAACCTAAACAAGCAAAGAGAAAAAACTATGCTAAAACTATGATTAAAACTCAAAAACATATTTTAAAAAAAAAGAAACAAAAAGATTTAACATGGTAATAAAATATGTTGTGTTCAGGGGATGGAGGGAGTTTATTGAAGTCTTTTTGGGCCCACATGGGAAATCATTTAAAATATAAACTTGATATTCAGTCTAAGGAAACTGGAAACTGCAGAGCAACAGAAGAACCAACAATATCTCCTGTTTTCTCCTTTAATGAGTCGACTCTTCTTGTGCTTTCAGACCAAAGAACTACAGACTCTTCACAACCTGCTCAAACTCTTGGTACAGGACCTCACCACACGGGTCAAGAAGGTTTCCATCTCATTTCTACTCTGAAGATCACCTTCTCCTGCTCAAACTGCTGACAAATGTTTCTGCTGCTCTAAAGTCTGGTCTCCAGAACTTCCTAAAAACTCTCAAAGTCTCTTCTGCTGCAGGTTGCTTTGTAGAACTGTTCCAGAAAACCTCACTAAACCACATGGAGGAGCCTCAAGATAGTCGTCCAAATGAAACCATACAAAAACCAAACTAGCACAACCCAAACACTAAAGTCTCCTGCAGCCTACCAGAGAACCTCTGAGAACAGAGAATCAGGACAGGAACTCTTACCTTCTGGACAACCAACGCTGGTTCACAAACAAGAATACAGAATGTATCTGACCAAAAACCTCTGAAGACTCACTACAGCCAAGACAAAGACACAACTCAGCTGCAACAAATCCACTAATCACTGCACACATGAACACCATGTGCTAACTGTGGCTAAAGAACCACATTTACCAAGACAACTATCCAGTACAAAGCCCTGAAACACACCAAGAAACACATTAAAGACGATTTTATTGCTGGAAGCTGCAAGCCAACACCTAAAGAACAAACTAAAGCAACGGAGCCAAACCCGGTTCAGTGGTGAACAGAAGCAGAGGAAATGTTTGCAGCCACATAAAGCAGGAAGACACTGAGCTGCTCAGGTGTTCCTGATAACACCAAGTAGCCACCTGGACAGCCAATAGGAACACAGCTTCCTGGAAGTCCAGAGGGCTGGCTTAGTGAAGGAAATTTAGTTTAAAGTTGAAGCAGAAAGTTAACAAAGAAAGTTGAAAACCACCTTCTGATACCTGAAATCTCTGAGTTTTCACACAAAGAACACCTGAACATGTCAAACTGGTTCCATAGTAGAACCCTCATTGTAAAAACGTCATAGTATGGTGTGTTGCTCCAAAAACATTAGGACCCGGCTGTCAGGGGACAAACATGTAAGAAACATGAGAACAGAGAGAACCCAACCAGTAGGTCACAGTTTATCATCATCTAATCATCTCCTGAAGTCCATATGGTGAGAGACATCAGTATCTGGTTGTTAATTTACCAGAGGATGCTTATAATCATGCTGATGTGGTCTGTACTATACAGTATTTTAGTGACTCAATAAATGCCTAAGTTGTTTTTTAAAATGCTTTTTAGTTTTTAATAAACATTTAACGGCCTACATGTAATCAATAAATGGCCTTTGCCTATCTTAAGAAAAATTCACTCAGAACTCTGATATGTTAACAGTACTAAATAAATCAATAAATACATGCATACACACATAAATAAGTTAATACATTAACTGTGTTAAGATAAAATTTAGATTTTTAAAAAAGTTGTTTATGTTTTTGCAGAATCCAGTATTGCTCACTGGTTGGTCATTACATTTTGTTAGTTTGATTTCACTGTTTAAAATGATTCCACCTCTTTTCAGACAGAACCTGTGATAATAAAACAATTCAAAACTTTTAGTTCCGTGTTAATAAAGCACTTAAAGCTTTAAGTATGGCTAAATGCTTTTTTCTAAATTAAATATATCACTCCTTAGGTGGTAGTGGCCCCAAGTTCAGTAAAGTTGGAAAGATATTCACAGATTGGGACTTCCAGCATCAATAACTCATTAGATATAGGTTGTCAAAACATAAACGGTGCCTCTTTCCCATTGTTGCAAGGCAGACAATGTGCTACAAGCCCAGTTTTATCAAAAGTAGCTGTCTTTCAAGCTACAGGAATAACATTGGTGTCTATGGAGTGAACAGGGTCCGTCTGCAACAGTAAAGAGAGACAAATATTCAATAACTTCACTCTTATACATTGTAGTGTCACTAAAATCACTGCAGCCTTCAACTGGCTCCTGTTGACAAAGTGTTTTAACAGAAATGTAAATGCTGTAATTTGATTCTTTTAATGAACCATGTAACTTGAATGGATGTGATGCTGGTGTGACCACAGTGCACACGTCTGATGTTGTTCACAGTGGTCCAAGGGAAGCTCAGGGAGTTTGTGTGTTTGCTCAGACTCAGGAAACATGAGAGGGAACATTGCCTGTCCTGCTCTGAAGGGGCTGGACGCCTCGCCAGTCGGACAGCGATCCCGCCGCTGGATCGCCGGAGGTCCCGCTCAGTGTTGCCAACTCCTCATTAAGGAAAGTAGTTACTGGCTGTCCTAGAAGTCGCTAAATCACGCCATCGCTGAATTTTCATGATTTTTCGTTTGCATGTAATTGTCATTACCGTTGCAGGAGAGAAGAAAAACGTTGTGGCAGAGAAAAAGTGAGTACAAAACACCCCAAATGTTTTTTCATTTATATCCCTCTCTGTAAGTCAGGATGGGAGCTGCAGCGACTCTGCGCATGCGTGATTAATCTGCCGTCTCTCCTCCTTTATATGCAGTGTACGGTCTCTAAGCAGACAGCGGGATGCTGCAGGTCACTAGACTGACCGGCTGTGCTTTGTGATGGGGAGGAGCTCGCAGCGCCAACTACAGAATGAGCCGAGCTTTCATGTCAGAGTCTCCAAAACGCCAGAAAAAGTCTCCAAGTTGGCAGCAGTGGCCCGATCAGTCCTCCTCTTTATCTAAAGCTGTGAGGATCATTTCTCCTCTTCCTCTCCGGTTTGAGACTGAGACATCAGAGCAGCCCGCTTTCCCCCAATTCTTGGTGTTGTGAATTGTGACCATAGTTGGTATTTTGGTAAATGAAATCCTGCTGCTCTACAGTCTGCCTGGTGTCTGCTCAATAATGTTCTTTGTGTTTTGTAGGACCTGCAGGAGGGTGAGGTGTATCAGGATGAAGTGGCTCTCAGGGTGAAGCAGCTGAAGGCAGAACTTGTCCTATTTAAAGGACTCATAGCAAAGTGAATGAGGTAGTGGTGGCTCTCAGAAAGAAGCTGTTTTTAAGTCTGTTTGTCCTCACTTTAATGCATCTGTAACTCCTTCCACAGGGCAACAGATCAAAAAGCTGAGAACCGGGATGTCAGCTGTCCTTGATGATGTTCTGAGCTCTGCTGAGGCACCGGGTGGAGTAGATGTCCATGAGGGAGGGGAGAGGACAGCCAACAATCCTCTGAAGCCTCGCTCTGTCTGCCTCAGTGCAGCTCCCGTACCAGGTGGGAACACAGAACGTCTGCAGGCTCTCTATGGATGAGCTGTAGAAGGCCAGCAGCAGCTTCCTGTCCAGGTTGTTTTTCTGAGGACTCTCAGGAAGTGTAGCTGCTGCTCACATGCTAAAGCGTTTGCAGTGAAACTTTTAGCCACCTATAAGCAGACTACATACATGTGCAGCAGCCAAACTGAATCATGTTTGTGTTTTTCCCTCAGAACCGCAAGATCCAGGAGAAGGCCATGGACATCACCCGTGTCTGTGATTAAAATCCTAGATTGCTCTTTGTTTGTCTCGTCTTGCTTGTGGTTTTTGTCTCACTTGTGGTGTTTTTTTTTTGTCAGTTTGTCTCATTTATGTTTTAACGTGAAAGACTTTCATTTTCAGATGGCTGTGACTAAATGTGTTCCTTTTTCAGATACTCTGATCTGGAAGTCGTAATGTGGACTTTGTTTGTACTAACAGGATTTTTGACTCCCCTGCTGCAGAATAAACTTGTCTTCTCCCAGCAGGTTCCCACGCTGCCCCAGGAAGCGAAGCAGAGCCAAAGATGAAGTGTTGTGCAGCTCATCAGCCAATCTGATCAATGTAAGTGTTTTTGTTCTGTAATGTAGACACACTAGTGTTGAAGTATCATCTAACTGGTGTGTGTTGTGCAGGAGTGTTTGAGGATGACTGTGACAGTCTGGCCTGGGAAGAAACTGCTGCTGTGTGCAGATTTTCCTGGATGCACACTGGAGACAAGGTGAGGTACACACACTGAGATGTGTTTTGACACTGTCACGGAGGTGATGGGTGTTTTCTGTCTGGACCACGGTTGCACTTTATCCTGGTCACTTGTATGTATAATTCATTGCTTTGACACAAACTGAACACACCAGACTTTAATAATTTGCTTATATTGCTGTTTTATTTCTTTCTTTTACATGCTGACAGACCCAACATCTGCAGGAGGAGTCGATGATTAAAGACAAAGTTGTTTACATCCAGAGCAGAAATACCAGGACACCACTGAGCAGAGAGGTGAGGTAGTTACTGTCACACAAAGTTTATTGTACAGGACCACTGAAGTAATTGCATGTGTGTTTGTTTTTCCTTGATGCTGTGACGAGGGCCCGGGGTCGTCTTCTTCTTCTTCTTCTTCTTCTTCTTCTTCTTCTTCTTCTTCTTCTTCTTCTTCTTCTTCTTCTTCTTCTTCTTCTTCTTCTTCTTCTTCTTCTTCTTCTTCTTCTTCTTCTTCTTCTTCTTCTTCTTCTTCTTCTTCTTCTTCTTCTTCTTCTTCTTCTTCTTCTTCTTCTTCTTCACCTTCCAAGTCCCCCAGAGCCTGCCTCTGTGTCTCTGCCAATCAATAAATCCCTGCTCTTGCCTGTTTCAAGAAATCCACAGCTGTACCTGTCAAACAACAATGCCTGCTGTGATGTCAATGCCACCATCCCTCCTCTCTCCTGCAGGAAACCTTAACACGCTTCAGCTGCTGTTTCCTTCTCCACTGCTACACACCCTAAAATAAAAAACAGACACATGACTACAATTATTTCTCTGCTGTATAAATGGCTTTAAACACAACAGCTGGACATGGCTTCTACCTCTTTAAGATGATTCACCACAAAACATCACTGTCTGACTTAAGCTACAGAAAGCTTTCCACAGTAGCTTTTAAACCCAGAATTTGCTGACAAGGATATATTAAACATAAAACAATTTCTGATGCTGCTGTGAGAGGATGTGAGCTGGATTAGAAAAGAAAATGAGTAAATGCTGCCCTCGTGTGGCTTCCAGCTGAAACCAACCTGCACTTCAAAATAATTTTCCTGAATTGAAGCAAATAAGATGCATTTCATTTTGCACAGAGGAACCTATTATTTGCACAACTTCTGTAATACGTTTACAATCCTAAAATGACCCAGGTCTTATTTGGAGGACAATTTTCGGCCACTTAAAAGTTCAAAGGTTTTCTTTGAAAAAAAATCATCATGAATATTGGGGCAAAAAAACGCCTTACTATACTGTCGAAAAAAAAACATTGCTTTTTTTGTCGACATAGTATAGTAAGGCGTTTTTTGCGCCAACACTCATGATAACATTTTTTTCAAAGAAAACCTTTCTGGAGTGTTTTTCACGGCCTTCTTTACATTATTTCATCATATGGCACGTTTTTACAACATGTTTGAAAAATCGCATTTTTTTTCGACATAGTATAGTAAGGCGTTTTTTTGCGCCAAAATTCATGATGATTTTTTTTTCAAAGAAAACCTTTCTAGAGTGTTTTTCACGGCCTCCTTTGCATTATTTCATCATATGGCACATTTTTACAACATGTTTGAAAAATCTCATTTTTTTTCGACATAGTATAGTAAGGCGTTTTTTTGGCGCCAAAATTCATGATGATTTTTTTTGCACAGAAAACCATTCTGGAGTGTTTTTCACCCTCTCCTTGACATTATTTCATCATACGGCACGTTTTCACAAGATGTTTGAAAAATCGCGTTTTTTTTCGACATAGTATAGTAAGGCGTTTTTTTGCGCCAAAATTCATGATGATTTTTTTTTGCACAGAAAACCTTTCTGGAGTGTTTTTCACGCTCTGCTTTACATTATTTCATCATACGGCACGTTTTCACAACATGTTCGAAAAATCTCATGTTTTTTCGACATAGTATAGTAAGGCGTTTTTTTGGCGCCAAAATTCATGATGATTTTTTTTTGCACAGAAAACCATTCTGCAGTGTTTTTCACCCTCTCCTTGACATTATTTCATCATACGGCACGTTTTCACAACATGTTCGAAAAATCTCATTTTTTTTCGACATAGTATAGTAAGGCATTTTTTTAGTGCCAAAATTCATGATGATTTTTTTGCACAGAAAACCTTTCTGGAGTGTTTTTCACGCTCTCCTTTACATTATTTCATCATACGGCACGTTTTTACAACATGTTCGAAAAATCTCATTTTTTTTCGACATAGTATAGTAAGGCGTTTTTTTGCGCCAAAATTCATGATGATTTTTTTTTCAAAGAAAACCTTTCTAGAGTGTTTTTCACGGCCTCCTTCACATTATTTCATCATATGGCATGGTTTTACAACATCTTCGAAAAATCTCATAGTTATTTCGACATAGTATAGTAAGGCGTTTTTTTGGCGCCAAAATTCATGATGATTTTTTTTTGCACAGAAAACCATTCTGCAGTGTTTTTCACCCTCTCCTTGACATTGTTTCATCATACGGCACGTTTTCACAACATGTTCGAAAAATCTCATTTTTTTTCGACATAGTATAGCAAGGCGTTTTTTTAGTGCCAAAATTCATGATGATTTTTTTTGCACAGAAAACCTTTCTGGAGTGTTTTTCACGCTCTCCTTTACATTATTTCATCATACGGCACGTTTTTACAACATGTTCGAAAAATCTCATTTTTTTTCGACATAGTATAGTAAGGCGTTTTTTGCGCCAAAATTCATGATGATTTTTTTTTCAAAGAAAACCTTTCTAGAGTGTTTTTCACGGCCTCCTTTGCATTATTTCATCATATGGCACATTTTTACAACATGTTTGAAAAATCGCATTTTTGACATAGTATAGTAAGGCGTTTTTTTGCGCCAAAATTCATGATGATTTTTTTTTCAAAGAAAACCTTTCTGGAGTGTTTTTCACAGCCTCCTTCACATTATTTCATCATATGGCATGGTTTTACAACATCTTCGAAAAATCTCATTTTCTTTCGACATAGTATAGTAAGGCGTTTTTTTGCGCCAAAATTCATGATTTTTTTTTTCAAAGAAAACCTTTCTCGAGTGTTTTTCACGGCCTCCTTCACATTATTTCATCATATGGCATGGTTTTACAACATCTTCGAAAAATCTCATTTTTTTTCGACATAGTATAGTAAGGCGTTTTTTTGGCGCCAAAACTCATGATGATTTTTTTTGTACAGAAAAGCTTCCTGGAGTGTTTTCCACGCCGTCCTTTACATTATTTCATCATACGGCACGTTTTTACAACATGTTCGAAAAATCTCATTTTTTTTCGACATAGTATAGTAAGGCGTTTTTTTGGCGCCAAAACTCATGATGATTTTTTTTTTCACAGAAAACCGTTCTGGAGTGTTTTTCACGCTCTCCTTTACATTATTTCATCATAGCGCACATTTTTACAACATGTTCGAAAAATCGCATTTTTTTTCGACATAGTATAGTAAGGCGTTTTTTTGGCACCAAAACTCATGATGATTTTTTTTGCACAGAAAACCGTTCTGGAGTGTTTTTCACGCTCTCCTTTACATTATTTCATCATACCGCACATTTTTACAACATGTTCGAAAAATCTCATTTTTTTTCGACATAGTATAGCAGGACTATTCAATTAAAGATTGACTAGGGACGGATTTTCAGACTAAGAACATGAGCTGGGCCGGACGTTTTTAGCCGACAGTGAGCAAAGTTAACCATTTAAAATAAACACAAACAGATAACAAACACACTGGATGTTTATTAACATATTGTCACATCCAAAAGGACATAAACACAATAGAAGAGCAGTACTTAAACTAAACCTGTCCTGAAATACTGCTTCTTTAAATTTTACATTTCAAACACACAACTTCAACAAAAAAATCTCATTTTTTTTCGACATAGTATAGTAAGGCGTTTTTTTGGCGCCAAAACTCATGATTTTTTTTGTACAGAAAAGCTTCCTGGAGTGTTTTCCACGCCGTCCTTTACATTATTTCATCATACGGCACGTTTTTACAACATGTTCGAAAAATCGCATTTTTTTTTGACATAGTATAGTAAGGCGTTTTTTTTGGCGCCAAAACTCATGATGATTGTTTTTGCACAGAAAAGCTTTCTGGAGTGTTTTTCACGGCCTCCTTTGCATTATTTCATCATATGGCACGTTTTTACAACATGTTCGAAAAATCGCATTTTTTTTCGACATAGTATAGTAAGGCGTTTTTTTGGCGCCAAAACTCATGATGATTTTTTTTGTACAGAAAAGCTTCCTGGAGTGTTTTCCACGCCGTCCTTTACATTATTTCATCATACGGCACGTTTTTGCAACATGTTCGAAAAATCGCATTTTTTTTCGACATAGTATAGTAAGGCGTTTTTTTGGCGCCAAAATTCATGATGATTTTTTTTTCAAAGAAAACCTTTCTGGAGTGTTTTTCACGCCGTCCTTTACATTATTTCATCATACGGCTCGTTTTTACAACATCTGCTATCAAACAGGTACTCCTGTCTGACACATCAAACATTCGCAGGGTTGATGTTCTCGCCACAGATGTCTTCGAGACATGGTAAGTGCAACAAAGCAGCGTGCTGTAGCAGACACTAAAGGTAGTTTTATGTAGTTATGTGACTATTTTCTGTTCACTTATTATAAGTTTAATATTTAAGAAAGACATTTTGTTTTGACAGTTATTTCACTTAGTTGCACTTTATTATGCACTTTGATGTCAGCTTTACTTCGTTTCAAAGGGATAGTAACTATCACTGTGCCTACTGTTTATTTTTTTGATTATATGCACTGAAGATGTGACTGTCTCAGATGAGACCAAATATGGAGAGGGACAAACTCTGTTTTTTGTTATTTCAAAAGAAGAAAAATGTCTCAAGTTCTGAAAAGTTACTGTTAAGCAAGTTACTTTTTAATGCACTTTGAGATGTGACCAAAACAAAAGATGGTGTTTCTAATAGGCACTTAGTTTTTATGTTCATATGCACCTTAACCTGTGCTTATATTTACCTATCAAAATGTGTTGAAGTTGTGTGTTTGAAATGTAAAATTTAAAGAAGCAGTATTTCAGGACAGGTTTAGTTTAAGTACTGCTCTTCTATTGTGTTTATGTCCTTTTGGATGTGGCAATACGTTAATAAACATCCAGTGTGTCTGTTATCTGTTTGTGTTTATTTTAAATGGTTAACTTTGCTCACTGTCGGCTAAAAACGTCCGGCCCAGCTCATGTTCTTAGTCTGAAAATCCGTCCCGAGTCAATCTTTAATTGAATAGTCCTGCTATACTATGTCGAAAAAAAATGCGATTTTTCGAACATGATGTAAAAACGTGCCGTATGATGAAATAATGTAAAGAGCGTGAAAAACACTCCAGGAAGCTTTTCTGTGCAAAAAAAATCATCATGAATTTTGACGCCAAAAAAACGCCTTACTATACTATGTCGAAAAAAAATGAGATTTTTCGAACATGTTTTAAAAATGTGCCGTATGATGAAATAATGTAAAGGACGGCGTGAAAAACACTCCAGGAAGCTTTTCTGTGCAAAAAAAATCATGAGTTTTGGCGCCAAAAAAACGCCTTACTATACTATGTCGAAAAAAAATGCGATTTTTTGAACATGTTGTAAAAATGTGCCATATGATGAAATAATGTAAAGGACAGCGTGAAAAACACTCCAGAAAGGTTTTCTGTGCAAAAAAAATCATCATGAGTTTTGGCGCCAAAAAAACGCCTTACTATACTATGTCGAAAAAAAATGCGATTTTTTGAACATGTTGTAAAAACGTGCCATATGATGAAATAATGTAAAGGACGGCGTGAAAAACACTCCAGAAAGGTTTTCTGTGCAAAAAAAATCATCATGAATTTTGGCGCCAAAAAAACGCCTTACTATACTATGTCGAAAAAAAATGCGATTTTTTGAACATGTTGTAAAAACGTGCCGTATGATGAAATAATGTAAAGAAGAGCGTGAAAAACACTCCAGAAAGGTTTTCTGTGCAAAAAAAATCATCATGAATTTTGGCGTCAAAAAAACGCCTTACTATACTATGTCGAAAAAAAATGCGATTTTTTGAACATGTTGTAAAAATGTGCCATATGATGAAATAATGTAAAGGACGGCGTGAAAAACACTCCAGAAAGGTTTTCTGTGCAAAAAAAATCATCATGAATTTTGGCGCCAAAAAAACGCCTTACTATACTATGTCGAAAAAAATGCGATTTTTTGAACATGTTGTAAAAACGTGCCGTATGATGAAATAATGTAAAGGAGAGCGTGAAAAACACTCCAGAAAGGTTTTCTGTGCAAAAAAAATCATCATGAATTTTGGCGCAAAAAAACGCCTTACTATACTATGTCGAAAAAAAATGAGATTTTTCGAACATGTTGTGAAAATGTGCCATATGATGAAATAATGTAAAGGACGGCGTGAGAAACACTCCAGGAAGCTTTTCTGTGCAAAAAAAATCATGAGTTTTGGCGCCAAAAAAACGCCTTACTATACTATGTCGAAAAAAAATGAGATTTTTCGAACATGTTTTAAAAATGTGCCGTATGATGAAATAATGTAAAGGACGGCGTGAAAAACACTCCAGGAAGCTTTTCTGTGCAAAAAAAATCATCATGAGTTTTGGCGCCAAAAAAACGCCTTACTATACTATGTCGAAAAAAAATGCGATTTTTTGAACATGTTGTAAAAACGTGCCGTATGATGAAATAATGTAAAGAAGAGCGTGAAAAACACTCCAGAAAGGTTTTCTGTGCAAAAAAAATCATCATGAATTTTGGCGTCAAAAAAACGCCTTACTATACTATGTCGAAAAAAAATGCGATTTTTTGAACATGTTGTAAAAATGTGCCATATGATGAAATAATGTAAAGGACGGCGTGAAAAACACTCCAGAAAGGTTTTCTGTGCAAAAAAAATCATCATGAATTTTGGCGCCAAAAAAACGCCTTACTATACTATGTCGAAAAAAATGCGATTTTTTGAACATGTTGTAAAAACGTGCCGTATGATGAAATAATGTAAAGGAGAGCGTGAAAAACACTCCAGAAAGGTTTTCTGTGCAAAAAAAATCATCATGAATTTTGGCGCAAAAAAACGCCTTACTATACTATGTCGAAAAAAAATGAGATTTTTCGAACATGTTGTGAAAATGTGCCATATGATGAAATAATGTAAAGGACGGCGTGAGAAACACTCCAGGAAGCTTTTCTGTGCAAAAAAAATCATGAGTTTTGGCGCCAAAAAAACGCCTTACTATACTATGTCGAAAAAAAATGCGATTTTTTTGAACATGTTGTAAAAATGTGCCATATGATGAAATAATGTAAAGGACGGCGTGAAAAACACTCCAGAAAGGTTTTCTGTGCAAAAAAAACATCATGAATTTTGGCGCCAAAAAAACGCCTTACTATACTATGTCGAAAAAAAATGAGATTTTTCGAACATGTAAAAACGTGCCGTATGATGAAATAATGTAAAGGACGGCGTGAGAAACACTCCAGAAAGGTTTTCTGTGCAAAAAAAATCATCATGAATTTTGGCGCCAAAAAAACGCCTTACTATACTATGTCGAAAAAAAATGAGATTTTTTGAACATGTTGTAAAAATGTGCCATATGATGAAATAATGTAAAGGACGGCGTGAAAAACACTCCAGAAAAGTTTTCTGTGCAAAAGAAATCATCATGAATTTTGGCGCCAAAAAAACGCCTTACTATACTCAGGGGTGTACCTACCATTAGGCAAACATAGGCAATTGCCTAGGGCCCCGAGATTTTCAGTGGCCCCCAAACGTCTCATAAAATTTTAATAATAAAAGCTTCTTTGATTTGAAACAAATACTTTTTTCTTGTCTTAATTTGTGCGCTTGAAAATACATTAAAATGGTTGGTCTATCACTGTCATGATCGTTCTCCCCCCTCATTTCTCACACAATGGACTATTCCACGTTACTGCGCATGTGCAGGCTTAATTCCGAAAGACGGCAGCAAAACAAACTTGTTGGCGCGGTTTTGAGAGGTGAGCGGTGAGCAAGATGAAGCGGAGTTATCCCAGTGGAGCAGAGAAGAGGAGAAGGCGAGAGGAAAACCAACAGTTTTTATCAAAACTACCAAAGGTGTCAACCTTTTTCACGGTGGTGCCAAATACAGGAGGACGGCAGACAGAGCCAGATGCTGCTGTCAGTAGCAGCTCAGCTGTCAGTGTCAGCCCAGGAGGAGAGAAAGTGGAAAGTGACGCAAGGGATGCTTTTCACGAAGTTGTGAGTACTACATCAGTCGTGATGGTAAACTAAAACTATATTGAATGTTGATCAATGCTCAGGGTTTCCTCTACATTCATTCAGCAGCAGCGGCCCGAGGAAAATATTAGGAACGGTACGTATAGTTAGTAATACAGGCTGCGGATTCACGAGGTAAAATACCGATCGCGCGGGAGGAGGAGGGAGGGATTGAAGGGGGGGGCGCTGCTCCTGCTGAGAAAAATCCTAGAGGAAACACTGATGCTCTTATCAGTTACAGTAAAAGTATTGAGATGATTCACCTACATAATTATCACCTCAAATTCACACTTTTTTGTTGATTCAAAATCGTTGTTTAGTGATACATATCATATGATATATGAAAATGGTTAAGTAACTAGAAACTTAGGCTGTCAGATAGTTGTAATAACAACTGGGTACGAGATCCTCACTGTCTGATGTGTTGATTCTTAGAATGAGACAGTGATTGACCCAGGACAAGACCAGTCTAGCTCTGAGGATGAACAGGAAGTGGATTGTGAGACACCAACATTCAGTCAGCAGATTAGTGATCACATTGATCAACTTTCCCCACTTGAAGATGATCCTGCACTCTGGCCGAAAAACCTTTCAGACAATGAGCGCTGCTCAATAGTGCCACACTGAAGACATGTTGAGGTGAGAATAAAACTTTAGACAGTGCAGTACCAGAATGTCGAGGGCCCCAATGACGGGGTTTGCCTTGGGCCCCCAAATGACTAGGTGCGCCCCTGACTACTATGTCGAAAAAAAATGCGATTTTTCGAACATGTTGTAAAAATGTGCCATATGATGAAATAATGTAAAGGACGGCGTGAAAAACACTCCAGGAAGCTTTTCTGTGCAAAAAAAATCATCATGAGTTTTGGCGCCAAAAAAACGCCTTACTATACTATGTCGAAAAAAAATGCGATTTTTCGAACATGTTGTAAAAATGTGCCATATGATGAAATAATGTAAAGGAGAGCGTGAAAAACACTCCAGAAAGGTTTTCTGTGCAAAAAAAATCATCATGAATTTTGGCGCCAAAAAAACGCCTTACTATACTATGTCGAAAAAAAATGCGATTTTTTGAACATGTTGGAAAAACGTGCCGTATGATGAAATAATGTAAAGAAGAGCGTGAGAAACACTCCAGAAAGGTTTTCTGTTAAAAAAAAATCATCATGAATTTTGGCGCCAAAAAAACGCCTTACTATACTATGTCGAAAAAAAATGAGATTTTTTGAACATGTTGTAAAAATGTGCCATATGATGAAATAATGTAAAGGACGGCGTGAAAAACACTCCAGAAAAGTTTTCTGTGCAAAAGAAATCATCATGAATTTTGGCGCCAAAAAAACGCCTTACTATACTATGTCGAAAAAAAATGCGATTTTTTGAACATGTTGTAAAAATGTGCCATATGATGAAATAATGTAAAGGACGGCGTGAAAAACACTCCAGAAAGGTTTTCTGTGCAAAAAAAATCATCATGAATCTTGGCGCCAAAAAAACGCCTTACTATACTATGTCGAAAAAAAATGCGATTTTTCGAACATGTTGTAAAAACGTGCCGTATGATGAAATGATGTAAAGAAGAGCGTGAAAAACACTCCAGAAAGGTTTTCTGTGCAAAAAAAATCATCATGAATTTTGGCGCCAAAAAAACGCCTTACTATACTATGTCGAAAAAAAATGAGATTTTTCGAACATGTTGTAAAAATGTGCCATATGATGAAATAATGTAAAGGACGGCGTGAAAAACACTCCAGAAAGCTTTTCTGTGCAAAAAAAATCATCATGAATTTTGGCGCCAAAAAAACGCCTTACTATACTATGTCGAAAAAAAATGAGATTTTTCGAACATGTTGTAAAAATGTGCCATATGATGAAATAATGTAAAGGACGGCGTGAAAAACACTCCAGAAAGGTTTTCTGTGCAAAAAAAATCATCATGAATTTTGGCGCCAAAAAAACGCCTTACTATACTATGTCGAAAAAAAATGCGATTTTTCGAACATGTTGTAAAAACGTGCCGTATGATGAAATAATGTAAAGGAGAGCGTGAGAAACACTCCAGAAAGGTTTTCTGTTAAAAAAAAATCATCATGAATTTTGGCGCCAAAAAAACGCCTTACTATACTATGTCGAAAAAAAATGAGATTTTTCGAACATGTTGTAAAAATGTGCCATATGATGAAATAATGTAAAGGACGGCGTGAAAAACACTCCAGAAAGGTTTTCTGTGCAAAAAAAATCATCATTAATTTTTGCGCCAAAAAAACGCCTTACTATACTATGTCGAAAAAAATGACATTTTTCGAACATGTTGTAAAAACGTGCCATATGATGAAATAATGTAAAGGACGGCGTGAAAAACACTCCAGAAAGGTTTTCTGTGCAAAAAAAATCATCATGAATTTTGGCGCCAAAAAAACGCCTTACTATACTATGTCGAAAAAAAATGCGATTTTTCGAACATGTTGTAAAAACGTGCCATATGATGAAATAATGTAAAGGAGAGCGTGAAAAACACTCCAGAAAGGTTTTCTGTGCAAAAAAAATCATCATGAATTTTGGCGCCAAAAAAACGCCTTACTATACTATGTCGAAAAAAAATGCGATTTTTTGAACATGTTGTAAAAACGTGCCATATGATGAAATAATGTAAAGAAGAGCGTGAGAAACACTCCAGAAAGGTTTTCTGTTAAAAAAAAATCATCATGAATTTTGGCGCCAAAAAAACGCCTTACTATACTATGTCGAAAAAAAATGAGATTTTTCGAACATGTTGTAAAAATGTGCCATATGATGAAATAATGTAAAGGACGGCGTGAAAAACACTCCAGAAAGGTTTTCTGTGCAAAAAAAATCATCATGAATTTTGGCGCCAAAAAAACGCCTTACTATACTATGTCGAAAAAAAATGCGATTTTTCGAACATGTTGTAAAAACGTGCCGTATGATGAAATAATGTAAAGGAGAGCGTGAAAAACACTCCAGAAAGGTTTTCTGTGCAAAAAAAATCATCATGAATTTTGGCGCCAAAAAAACGCCTTACTATACTATGTCGAAAAAAAATGCAATTTTTCGAACATGTTGTAAAAACGTGCCGTATGATGAAATAATGTAAAGGAGAGCGTGAAAAACACTCCAGAAAGGTTTTCTGTGAAAAAAAAATCATCATGAATTTTGGCGCCAAAAAAACGCCTTACTATACTATGTCGAAAAAAAATGAGATTTTTCGAACATGTTGTAAAAATGTGCCATATGATGAAATAATGTAAAGGACGGCGTGAAAAACACTCCAGAAAGGTTTTCTGTGCAAAAAAAATCATCATGAATTTTGGCGCCAAAAAAACGCCTTACTATACTATGTCGAAAAAAAATGAGATTTTTCGAACATGTTGTAAAAACGTGCCATATGATGAAATAATGTAAAGGAGGCGTGAAAAACACTCCAGAAAGGTTTTCTGTGCAAAAAAAATCATCATGAATTTTGGCGCCAAAAAAACGCCTTACTATACTATGTCGAAAAAAAATGCGATTTTTCGAACATGTTGTAAAAACGTGCCATATGATGAAATAATGTAAAGGAGAGCGTGAAAAACACTCCAGAAAGGTTTTCTGTGCAAAAAAAATCATCATGAATTTTGGCGCCAAAAAAACGCCTTACTATACTATGTCGAAAAAAAATGCGATTTTTCGAACATGTTGTAAAAACGTGCCATATGATGAAATAATGTAAAGGACGGCGTGAAAAACACTCCAGAAAGGTTTTCTGTGCAAAAAAAATCATCATGAATTTTGGCGCCAAAAAAAACGCCTTACTATACTATGTCGAAAAAAAATGCGATTTTTCGAACATGTTGTAAAAACGTGCCATATGATGAAATAATGTAAAGGAGAGCGTGAAAAACACTCCAGAAAGGTTTTCTGTGAAAAAAAAATCATCATGAATTTTGGCGCCAAAAAAACGCCTTACTATACTATGTCGAAAAAAAATGAGATTTTTCGAACATGTTGTAAAAACGTGCCATATGATGAAATAATGTAAAGGACGGCGTGAAAAACACTCCAGAAAGGTTTTCTGTGCAAAAAAAATCATCATGAATTTTGGCGCCAAAAAAACGCCTTACTATACTATGTCGAAAAAAAATGCATTTTTCGAACATGTTGTAAAAACGTGCCATATGATGAAATAATGTAAAGGAGAGCGTGAAAAACACTCCAGAAAGGTTTTCTGTGCAAAAAAAATCATCATGAATTTTGGCGCCAAAAAAAACGCCTTACTATACTATGTCGAAAAAAAATGCAATTTTTCGAACATGTTGTAAAAACGTGCCGTATGATGAAATAATGTAAAGGAGAGCGTGAAAAACACTCCAGAAAGGTTTTCTGTTGAAAAAAAATCATCATGAATTTTGGCGCCAAAAAAACGCCTTACTATACTATGTCGAAAAAAAATGCGATTTTTCGAACATGTTGTAAAAACGTGCCATATGATGAAATAATGTAAAGGAGAGCGTGAAAAACACTCCAGAAAGGTTTTCTGTTGAAAAAAAAATCATCATGAATTTTGGCGCCAAAAAAACGCCTTACTATACTATGTCGAAAAAAAATGAGATTTTTCGAACATGTTGTAAAAACGTGCCATATGATGAAATAATGTAAAGGACGGCGTGAAAAACACTCCAGAAAGGTTTTCTGTGCAAAAAAAATCATCATGAATTTTGGCGCCAAAAAAACGCCTTACTATACTATGTCGAAAAAAAATGAGATTTTTCGAACATGTTGTAAAAACGTGCCATATGATGAAATAATGTAAAGGACGGCGTGAAAAACACTCCAGAAAGGTTTTCTGTGCAAAAAAAATCATCATGAATTTTGGCGCCAAAAAAACGCCTTACTATACTATGTCGAAAAAAAATGCGATTTTTCGAACATGTTGTAAAAACGTGCCATATGATGAAATAATGTAAAGGAGAGCGTGAAAAACACTCCAGAAAGGTTTTCTGTGAAAAAAAAATCATCATGAATTTTGGCGCCAAAAAAACGCCTTACTATACTATGTCGAAAAAAAATGAGATTTTTCGAACATGTTGTAAAAACGTGCCATATGATGAAATAATGTAAAGGACGGCGTGAAAAACACTCCAGAAAGGTTTTCTGTGCAAAAAAAATCATCATGAATTTTGGCGCCAAAAAAACGCCTTACTATACTATGTCGAAAAAAAATGACATTTTTCGAACATGTTGTAAAAACGTGCCATATGATGAAATAATGTAAAGGACGGCGTGAAAAACACTCCAGAAAGGTTTTCTGTGCAAAAAAAATCATCATGAATTTTGGCGCCAAAAAAACGCCTTACTATACTATGTCGAAAAAAAATGCGATTTTTCGAACATGTTGTAAAAACGTGCCATATGATGAAATAATGTAAAGGAGAGCGTGAAAAACACTCCAGAAAGGTTTTCTGTGAAAAAAAAATCATCATGAATTTTGGCGCCAAAAAAACGCCTTACTATACTATGTCGAAAAAAAATGAGATTTTTCGAACATGTTGTAAAAACGTGCCATATGATGAAATAATGTAAAGGACGGCGTGAAAAACACTCCAGAAAGGTTTTCTGTGCAAAAAAAATCATCATGAATTTTGGCGCCAAAAAAACGCCTTACTATACTATGTCGAAAAAAAATGCGATTTTTCGAACATGTTGTAAAAACGTGCCATATGATGAAATAATGTAAAGGAGAGCGTGAAAAACACTCCAGGAAGGTTTTCTGTGCAAAAAAAATCATCATGAATTTTGGCGCCAAAAAAACGCCTTACTATACTATGTCGAAAAAAAATGCGATTTTTCGAACATGTTGTAAAAACGTGCCATATGATGAAATAATGTAAAGGAGAGCGTGAAAAACACTCCAGGAAGGTTTTCTGTGCAAAAAAAATCATCATGAATTTTGGCGCCAAAAAAAACGCCTTACTATACTATGTCGAAAAAAAATGCGATTTTTCGAACATGTTGTAAAAACGTGCCATATGATGAAATAATGTAAAGGACGGCGTGAAAAACACTCCAGAAAGGTTTTCTGTGCAAAAAAAATCATCATGAATTTTGGCGCCAAAAAAACGCCTTACTATACTATGTCGAAAAAAAATGACATTTTTCGAACATGTTGTAAAAACGTGCCATATGATGAAATAATGTAAAGGACGGCGTGAAAAACACTCCAGAAAGGTTTTCTGTGCAAAAAAAATCATCATGAATTTTGGCGCCAAAAAAACGCCTTACTATACTATGTCGAAAAAAAATGCGATTTTTCGAACATGTTGTAAAAACGTGCCATATGATGAAATAATGTAAAGGAGAGCGTGAAAAACACTCCAGAAAGGTTTTCTGTGCAAAAAAAATCATCATGAATTTTGGCGCCAAAAAAACGCCTTACTATACTATGTCGAAAAAAAATGCGATTTTTCGAACATGTTGTAAAAACGTGCCATATGATGAAATAATGTAAAGGAGAGCGTGAAAAACACTCCAGGAAGGTTTTCTGTGCAAAAAAAATCATCATGAATTTTGGCGCCAAAAAAAACGCCTTACTATACTATGTCGAAAAAAAATGCGATTTTTCGAACATGTTGTAAAAACGTGCCATATGATGAAATAATGTAAAGGACGGCGTGAAAAACACTCCAGAAAGGTTTTCTGTGCAAAAAAAATCATCATGAATTTTGGCGCCAAAAAAACGCCTTACTATACTATGTCGAAAAAAAATGCTATTTTTCGAACATGTTGTAAAAACGTGCCGTATGATGAAATAATGTAAAGGAGAGCGTGAAAAACACTCCAGAAAGGTTTTCTGTGCAAAAAAAATCATCATGAATTTTGGCGCCAAAAAAACGCCTTACTATACTATGTCGAAAAAAAATGCGATTTTTCGAACATGTTGTAAAAACGTGCCGTATGATGAAATAATGTAAAGGAGAGCGTGAAAAACACTCCAGAAAGGTTTTCTGTTAAAAAAAAATCATCATGAATTTTGGCGCCAAAAAAACGCCTTACTATACTATGTCGAAAAAAAATGAGATTTTTCGAACATGTTGTAAAAACGTGCCATATGATGAAATAATGTAAAGGACGGCGTGAAAAACACTCCAGAAAGGTTTTCTGTGCAAAAAAAATCATCATGAATTTTGGCGCCAAAAAAAACGCCTTACTATACTATGTCGAAAAAAAATGCGATTTTTCGAACATGTTGTAAAAACGTGCCATATGATGAAATAATGTAAAGGAGAGCGTGAAAAACACTCCAGAAAGGTTTTCTGTGCAAAAAAAATCATCATGAATTTTGGCGCCAAAAAAACGCCTTACTATACTATGTCGAAAAAAAATGAGATTTTTCGAACATGTTGTAAAAACGTGCCATATGATGAAATAATGTAAAGGAGAGCGTGAAAAACACTCCAGAAAGGTTTTCTGTGAAAAAAAAATCATCATGAATTTTGGCGCCAAAAAAACGCCTTACTATACTATGTCGAAAAAAAATGAGATTTTTCGAACATGTTGTAAAAACGTGCCATATGATGAAATAATGTAAAGGACGGCGTGAAAAACACTCCAGAAAGGTTTTCTGTGCAAAAAAAATCATCATGAATTTTGGCGCCAAAAAAACGCCTTACTATACTATGTCGAAAAAAAATGACATTTTTCGAACATGTTGTAAAAACGTGCCATATGATGAAATAATGTAAAGGACGGCGTGAAAAACACTCCAGAAAGGTTTTCTGTGCAAAAAAAATCATCATGAATTTTGGCGCCAAAAAAAACGCCTTACTATACTATGTCGAAAAAAAATGCGATTTTTCGAACATGTTGTAAAAACGTGCCATATGATGAAATAATGTAAAGGAGAGCGTGAAAAACACTCCAGAAAGGTTTTCTGTGCAAAAAAAATCATCATGAATTTTGGCGCCAAAAAAACGCCTTACTATACTATGTCGAAAAAAAATGAGATTTTTCGAACATGTTGTAAAAACGTGCCATATGATGAAATAATGTAAAGGACGGCGTGAAAAACACTCCAGAAAGGTTTTCTGTGCAAAAAAAATCATCATGAATTTTGGCGCCAAAAAAACGCCTTACTATACTATGTCGAAAAAAAATGAGATTTTTCGAACATGTTGTAAAAACGTGCCATATGATGAAATAATGTAAAGGACGGCGTGAAAAACACTCCAGAAAGGTTTTCTGTGCAAAAAAAATCATCATGAATTTTGGCGCCAAAAAAACGCCTTACTATACTATGTCGAAAAAAAATGAGATTTTTCGAACATGTTGTAAAAACGTGCCATATGATGAAATAATGTAAAGGACGGCGTGAAAAACACTCCAGAAAGGTTTTCTGTGCAAAAAAAATCATCATGAATTTTGGCGCCAAAAAAACGCCTTACTATACTATGTCGAAAAAAAATGCTATTTTTTGAACATGTTGTAAAAACGTTCCGTATGATGAAATAATGTAAAGGAGAGCGTGAAAAACACTCCAGAAAGGTTTTCTGTGCAAAAAAAATCATCATGAATTTTGGCGCCAAAAAAACGCCTTACTATACTATGTCGAAAAAAAATGCGATTTTTCGAACATGTTGTAAAAACGTGCCATATGATGAAATAATGTAAAGGAGAGCGTGAAAAACACTCCAGGAAGGTTTTCTGTGCAAAAAAAATCATCATGAATTTTGGCGCCAAAAAAACGCCTTACTATACTATGTCGAAAAAAAATGCGATTTTTCGAACATGTTGTAAAAACGTGCCGTATGATGAAATAATGTAAAGGAGAGCGTGAGAAACACTCCAGAAAGGTTTTCTGTGAAAAAAAAATCATCATGAATTTTGGCGCCAAAAAAACGCCTTACTATACTATGTCGAAAAAAAATGAGATTTTTCGAACATGTTGTAAAAATGTGCCATATGATGAAATAATGTAAAGGACGGCGTGAAAAACACTCCAGAAAGGTTTTCTGTGCAAAAAAAATCATCATGAATTTTGGCGCCAAAAAAACGCCTTACTATACTATGTCGAAAAAAAATGTGATTTTTTGAACATGTTGGAAAAACGTGCCGTATGATGAAATAATGTAAAGAAGAGCGTGAAAAACACTCCAGAAAGGTTTTCTGTGCAAAAAAAATCATCATGAATTTTGGCGCCAAAAAAACGCCTTACTATACTATGTCGAAAAAAAATGAGATTTTTCGAACATGTTGTAAAAACGTGCCATATGATGAAATAATGTAAAGGACGGCGTGAAAAACACTCCAGAAAGGTTTTCTGTGCAAAAAAAATCATCATGAATTTTGGCGCCAAAAAAACGCCTTACTATACTATGTCGAAAAAAAATGAGATTTTTCGAACATGTTGTAAAAACGTGCCATATGATGAAATAATGTAAAGGAGAGCGTGAAAAACACTCCAGAAAGGTTTTCTGTGCAAAAAAAATCATCATGAATTTTGGCGCCAAAAAAACGCCTTACTATACTATGTCGAAAAAAAATGCGATTTTTCGAACATGTTGTAAAAACGTGCCATATGATGAAATAATGTAAAGGAGAGCGTGAAAAACACTCCAGAAAGGTTTTCTGTGCAAAAAAAATCATCATGAATTTTGGCGCCAAAAAAACGCCTTACTATACTATGTCGAAAAAAAATGAGATTTTTCGAACATGTTGTAAAAACGTGCCATATGATGAAATAATGTAAAGGACGGCGTGAAAAACACTCCAGAAAGGTTTTCTGTGCAAAAAAAATCATCATGAATTTTGGCGCCAAAAAAACGCCTTACTATACTATGTCGAAAAAAAATGCGATTTTTCGAACATGTTGTAAAAACGTGCCGTATGATGAAATAATGTAAAGGAGAGCGTGAAAAACACTCCAGAAAGGTTTTCTGTGCAAAAAAAATCATCATGAATTTTGGCGCCAAAAAAACGCCTTACTATACTATGTCGAAAAAAAATGCGATTTTTCGAACATGTTGTAAAAACGTGCCATATGATGAAATAATGTAAAGGAGAGCGTGAAAAACACTCCAGAAAGGTTTTCTGTGCAAAAAAAATCATCATGAATTTTGGCGCCAAAAAAACGCCTTACTATACTATGTCGAAAAAAAATGCGATTTTTCGAACATGTTGTAAAAACGTGCCATATGATGAAATAATGTAAAGGAGAGCGTGAAAAACACTCCAGAAAGGTTTTCTGTGCAAAAAAAATCATCATGAATTTTGGCGCCAAAAAAACGCCTTACTATACTATGTCGAAAAAAAATGAGATTTTTCGAACATGTTGTAAAAACGTGCCATATGATGAAATAATGTAAAGGACGGCGTGAAAAACACTCCAGAAAGGTTTTCTGTGCAAAAAAAATCATCATGAATTTTGGCGCCAAAAAAACGCCTTACTATACTATGTCGAAAAAAAATGCGATTTTTCGAACATGTTGGAAAAACGTGCCGTATGATGAAATAATGTAAAGGAGAGCGTGAAAAACACTCCAGAAAGGTTTTCTGTGCAAAAAAAATCATCATGAATTTTGGCGCCAAAAAAACGCCTTACTATACTATGTCGAAAAAAAATGCGATTTTTTGAACATGTTGTAAAAACGTGCCGTATGATGAAATAATGTAAAGGAGAGCGTGAAAAACACTCCAGAAAGGTTTTCTGTGCAAAAAAAATCATCATGAATTTTGGCGCCAAAAAAACGCCTTACTATACTATGTCGAAAAAAAATGAGATTTTTCGAACATGTTGTAAAAATGTGCCATATGATGAAATAATGTAAAGGACGGTGTAAAAAACACTCCAGGAAGCTTTTCTGTGCAAAAAAAATCATCATGAGTTTTGGCGCCAAAAAAACGCCTTACTATACTATGTCGAAAAAAAATGCAATTTTTCGAACATGTTGTCTGCAGGTCTTCTTTATCTAGTATCTTTATTTCACACACAGCCAGGTGTGGTCTGGATGAATCTGAGGACGAAACATCTGGAGAAGGAAACTATCACCAGTTAAACTGGAACAGCAGCACCAGATGACCAGTATCCCGTCATAAGCTGTCCTCCACATGTCGGATCTGACTGTAAAACACACAGAAGTGAAACGTAACATTCTACAGTTAATAAAGTATGGCACTGAAAATAACATCTGCGGTTAACAGAACAAATTCCAGCTCTCTCCAAATCAGCATCGACACATGATTGATCTTCTTAAACTGTTCTCCAGCAAAACCTCCTGACTCTCATTATAGACTGTATAATATAATATAATATAATATAATATAATATAATATAATATAATATAATATAATATAATATAATATAATATAATATTACATATTTAAAAACTCTATATTATAGAACAATGTGGAGCTCCATGATTTCTGCGTGGCTTTTCCACTCTTAAAGAGAATGAAATAGGAAAAGAGCTCGAGGACAGCCATTCTCGATGTGTTCACGGTCCAGACCATCTCTAAACTGTTCTTCCTCGGCGACTTCCGGTGTTGCTACAAAATAAAACAGCAGTATTTTGTATTTCAGTTTTAAAAAGCTAGAGCAAAAAAAAAAAAAAAACATAAACCACTGTGTTTTTTTCATTAGTTAAACAATACATTTCTATATTTAGGTTTTAAAAACGAAAAAACTCAACAAACATCGTGGGTAAAAATGTTCTGTACTTGAACTACTCGTGCCGTTTTGTTGGATAACAACTAAACCTAAGCTTAAAAGTTGGCCTTTTTGCATAAAAATCACTTGAAATGGTTTTTTAAAAATCTCCCAAAAAATAAATCGTTTGCTCTAAATATATTCTGTAAAAAACAAAAAAAAATTCAGCACTCAGCAGCGTTATTGTGAAATAATTAATGACCAGCTGAGATCCAAAGTCACGTGACAAAAAGTGACTTTTCAGCTGATGAATGAGAAGACAAATTAACCCTTTGATGCACAACATGAGTCAAAAGTGACCCAGGTCCAATGGAAAATGGGTACCTCTTGACCCATGTTGTGCATCAAAGGGTTAATAATGTAAACAAACATCTGTAATTATAACAATATCTATAATATATGTAATATCTATAGCATGTGGAGCCAACTCTTTATTTTTAGTATTGTGTGCAGGTGGAAAAATGTTGCAGGTTTTTTTTTTCTATTTGTTCTATATAAATAATCCACACATTTCGACATTATTTTCTCTTTTCTAATGATTTACAACGTCATTTCTGAGTTCTTTCTCCTTCTTCACAGTTGTTCTGTTTCCGTAGATGTGCAGGACTTTATATTGCAGAGAAAAATGAGCCCACCGTGAGGAAAAATGTGACAGAAGCAAAAGAAAAAAGACAAATGAAACACCTCGAGATGCTTGGAATTTAGAGGGTTAAATAGAAACCTCCTTCAGTTCTCCTCTTGTTCTTCTTTGGTGTCGTTTTTCCCACAGTGAGTCCAAATCTGGTCTTTTCTCCGTTTAATGATGAGAAAGACTCAAACACAACCGTTAAATACAAGCAGAAACGTGAAAAACAGATGTTCCCTGTGATCTTTGTGATGAAAACAATCAGGATCAGACTAAGTCTTTACATTGGTTCCACTGGTGCATCCATCTCTGTCATTTGGCAGTATCAGAAACTTTTCCCCTCAATTTCTTTGTCAGTTCCCATTCACCTAATGTCAATTATGTATTATTACATTAATTTCTCACCATATAACGTAAACGGGAATAAAGGTGCAGATAAATGTTTGGCTCTTTTCCATCAGGATAATCGGAGACGTGGTTCTTGAGACTTTAAGTTGGTAAAAGTTAGCTCTCTTTGGCTTCTGACTCCACACTGCTTATTTACTATGAAAACAGTGAAATGAGGAGTTCTCCAGGTGATTTAATCTACCTGGACGGCCGTTCTGAGACAGTCAGACGGACCTGTTGCCTGTCAGGAGCACCAGTGGCCAACGAAACATTTAGTCCCACCTGGCTGATCTTTGGTCGCAGGCTGGAGGCCTGAAGATGAAGGTCATGAGGTGGAAGCAGGTTTCATTCAGCAGCTGAGACATTCAGTGACGTCCCTGCTTCTTCTTGAAGATCTTATTAAAAGCGTTTCTCCTCCGGCTGCCGGTCGACTCGGCCTCCTCTGCTCCATCCTCCTCCGCGGGGCTCCTCCTGGTGGGAGGCTGGAGCCCCGCCCCCCGAGCGCTGCCCGAGGAGCTGGACGAGGCGGAGGATGAGAAGACGGCCGGCCTGTCGACGGCGTCCGACGTGATGCACAGCGAGCGGGTGGAGCAGGAGGCGATGAGGCCGGCGGCGGGGCTGCCTCTCAGCTCCACCAGGCTGGAGCTCTTCTCCAGACCTCCTCCACTGAGCCCAGAACCCGCCTGCAGGGGGTGGAGCCTGGAGGGCAGGAGGTGGGGCTTTGAGCAGTACAGGCCTCGTGATTCGCTCTGAGACAGCGGGAGGGCAGAGTCAGAATCAGAGCGATTCATGATGTCCCTGAGAGAGAGAAAGTTTAATTTATACATTTGTACAGGAAATTAATCAGCGTTGGTCTCAATGTGATTATGGGAAGTTACGTGGTCTACAGTCATGGAAAAAGTGATTAGACCACCCTTGTTTTCTTCAGTTTTTTGTTCATTTTAATGCCTGGTATCAACACTTTCTGCCCTCCATTATTCACCAAATGGAACTCGTGACTTTTGATAACGACTTGTGAAGCTGTGTGGACCAAATGCTCGACGTGGCTGCAAGTTTTGACAACTCTGGCAGCTAGAAACCACAGAGGTTAACAGTTTAGCAAACTAACCATCTTATTTCGATGCTGCAGTTTAGCTGACAGCCTGATTTTTGTATCCAGCCTCATTAATACATCCATGAAAACATGTTTTTAATCCAATATGAAAATGTTAATGGGATGGGAAAAGGTTAACAAAGATGAAAAACAGCAAAGTAGGAAGAAAACTATGGAGGCCACAAAGTCCCGTAATAAATTTTTGAATTTTGGCACAAGATGTATTACCAAAATTGAATATTATATTTATTTGGAGACTTTGAGTCCTCTGTAAGAAACTGCAAGTTAGAAAAAACTGCATAATAGTAATAGGGGCCCTGAAACCCCATTAGTACTGTCTATAGATTGTAAAATCTGACCATCCTGACTGTCTGTTCAACTTGCAAACCCTAAATTCTAAACACCAATACAAATTTTAAGCTCTACATTCTTGTCTAAATCCAGAACACTTGTGAATTCTGATCACTCAATACATTTTTTAAAAGTCTGATCATTCAGACAACTTAAAATCTAAAGGTCTCGCTATCAGGTCTCACAAGTTTTTGTCTAAATTCTGACCAAAGACAAAACTCTTAAGTTTCAGAGACTCTAACTCCTAACCCCTCATTTAGGATTTAGAGTCCAAATTCTGCTGGTAAATCTTGTAAACTCTAAATTCTCAGCATTCATAAAGTCTGTAATCGGAACACCTGTAAATTTAGTAAAATAAACTCCTAATCCTTACCACTGTTAAAGTCCAATTCTGAACACTTTGTAAGTCTGCTTTGCAAAATGTCTAAATTTGAACCACTTATAAATTCAAAACTCGTAAACGTTATACAGTCTATATCTTGATGACTTATTTAATTTCTAAACTCTAAATTCTGACTACTTGTTAATCTAAACTTTAAAAAAAATATTATTAAACTGTTGGTGAAAAGTTCCTAAATTTTGACCTGTCATAAACTCTAAATCCTGACCATTCATATAACGGATAAAAATCTAAATTCTGAACCACCGTTAATTTTACAAACTTTATATCTTAACAACTTGTACAACTCATGAATTTTAAAGTCCGAAAATTCTTAAACTCCACATTCTGGCTAGTTGTAAACTGAAGACCTTTCTAAAATCTCGTAAACTCCAACCACTGAATTAAAGAAGTTCAGTTTGTCCGTCTCTTCACTCATCAGACACTGATGACTTGTTTCTTTTCTCGTTAGTGCATCAGTAAAATACAAAGCCATGCAGCAGAAGATACCCGAAGCTGCCGGAGCGACAGCGCTGCTTCCGGCTTCCTGCAGCGCCCCCTGCAGGAGGGAAGCTGGACACCGCCTCCGAAGAGTGGAAGTAGGAAGAACGAAAGAGCAGAGCGGAGAAACGAGCCGCGGCGCCATCAGGAGACGGGGGAGGACAGACGGGGAGGACGGGGCCGATGGAGGGGTGAGACAGGGAGGAGGACAGAGGGGGAGGGTGAGGCACGGGGAGGAACTCCAGCTGACCAATCGAACGACTGCGATTCTGCCTGCCGCTGGGAGGGCGGGACGACGTGACCTGGCCACGCCCATCCTGCTGAGACAAGCCCCTCCCCTCAACCAACCTCTGAGAGCTGAACGCCAGACCGGGGTCTCCCATCCGTGGTCGCAGGGGCATCAGGCTCTGGGCTGCAGGAGATGGAAAGGTAGAGTTACACCTGAACGATGCTTTAATTTATAAAACTGAAACCAGAGGACTGAACCATGAGACCAGTTTAACTTACTCAGACTCAACAAAAACTAAAACCCAGTCAGAGATATCAGGTGTCATGAAAGGAGTTTTTAACTTTCTTTAATTCAGACTTTCTGCGTCAAACTGCTCACATAAAATTAGGTATTTAATGCATCACGTGAGTCTTCTTCATGTGCTGCTGCTTCTGTCAACAGGCTGAGTTAATGGAGAAATATGAGGATTTTTAAAAAAATTAAAACTTTAATTATGCCAGAGACGAATGCTGGTAGAAAACTGTTAATATTATTTATTTTACTGATCAATGCAGCTGATTATTTCTAACTGACAGCTGCACATTGGAGCTGTTTAACTTCATATATTTAAACATAATATTGTACTGAAGTGTGCTTAGGCCTGACACTGTCCCATAATGCTAGAAATCACTTACATTTTTGGCCAAATTAAAATCAAAACTATTGTTAGGGTTAGGGTTAAGCTACCCCTAACCCTATTGAGAATTCTCTGTAATAAATACTAGTAGAATTCTAAATCTTCTAATCTGTGTTCTGCAGTACCAGCAGAGTAAACGGGCCAAACATAAAAACATATTTATGTGATTTCTGTATCATTAACTTGGGTTCCCATGGCAACACGATGAATACAGTTTGTCACACGTGATTGATGGTTTTAGTAACGTACAGCTAAGTACATTTGCAGATAAAACATACTAACACAGCTGAGAATCTCAGAATTATCAGGAAACGATTTGGTTAAACCTGTAAAACCCAAATATTGAAAAAAAATACCAAAAATAATATATATTAATTTCTATATAAATAATAAAACTAAACATTTTTTAAAAAATTAAATTATTTTTTTATATACCGTAATACCCAAAGATAGAAAAAAATTGAAAAAATAATCTATATTTATTTAGATATAAAAATTAAAACTAACAAAAAATGATAGAAAGAATATTTTTATATCTATATATAAAAAACCCAAATATATATTTATTAAGATAAAATAATAATAACTAATACTTAAAAAATAAAACTGTTGTATTTTTGCAACTGTGGGTTTTACAATGTTAAAAGGAGATGGTTCTTCTAGCTGATTTAAATCCACACCAGGTTAGCTCCACAGCATCTGTTACCATGGCGATCTAGCAGGTTAAAAGACTTTCATGAGACTGAAAATTCTGACTTTAAGTTCAACAAACCTGCTACCACTAATCTGGCTTCATAGTTCAGTCCTCAGAAGAAAGTTCAATTAAATGGAAAACAGATTAAAAAAGCAACACGTCTTCTAAAGCACAAGAGCAAAATGCAGTTTTGTTTTTATTTTCAGCAGCAAAATTTCCGGGTCTTTCCAGAATTGTTATTCAGGTTGATTTAGTGGAGTTAATAATTGCGTCTGCAAGGACAGAATCTGCCTGTTAAAAACATTAATCCAATAAATCAGACTTTTTGTTCTATTTATTGTTGACTTTTAACCTCGATCCAGCTGTTCCATTCCAACATTTACCTACCATGTTCAGCTTTGTGTTTAAAATACCTAACAACAGTCCTACATTAAGAATTCTAACTTCATAAGAGAATGTATTTGGTGGATATAAAAACCAAACTCAGTGCTTTTAGCTGCTGTAAGTGGATGTTAGTGGGAGGAGGAGGAAGGTGTTAAAATATTGCTGTTTTCCAGGTGTTCAGAGTGAAAAGGTGAAGACGAAATCTTCCAGAAAACATCCCTACAGAAGACGCTGAGGAAGAGGAGGAGAAGCTGCACAGGTGAGGAGGCGTCCACATGATCACCTGACTGCCAAGTTCAATCTGAACTATTTCAGTACAACAGAGATTTATTTATAATGTTTAAACATTTTTTCCAAACTACTCAGACCCGTTTCTGCCAGTAAAGTAAATAATAAAGAAGAAAAGTTTGTTGTGAACAAAGAAATATTTAAAATTATGAGATAAAAGTTCCAAACTTAGTGACTTCGTATTTTATAATATATAATATATTATATCATTTAATACCGTGGGACTCCATTTACACTAAGGGTATCACAGAAAAAAAAACAGAAGTCAAAAACAGTTGAAAAAAGGAAAAATTATAAAATTAGAATCTCAAATGATGAGGGAGAAATTTTTAAAAAATCTTATTTGACAGTTTATCTTATTGTTTTTATGGAGTCATAATAAATAAAACAGGTAAGATTAAATGTATAAAACATCAAGAAAGGTGGAATTGTAAAGAGGAATAAATAAATATTAAAATATCAAGGAAAAAAATAACAAGGATTTTCAGTTATTCTAATATTTGTTGAATTATTTCAGTTTATCTTTGTTTAGATATTTTTAGATTTCCAATCCTCTAAATTACTTAAAATTATGAAATAAAAAGTTGAATTAGAATTTTTATTTTCAAATTTGAACTTTTTTTTAATATATATATATATATATATATATATATATATATATATATATATATATATATATATATATATATATATATATATATATATAGTAATGAGCAACTCAAAATTATAAAGTAAAAAGTTAGAATTTTTATTTTCACATTTAAACTTTTTTAAGGTGGAAATGTAAAGAGGAATAAATAAAAAGGGTAAAAATTATTTTCATTTGTTTAAAATTTGATCATTTATTTCATTTTATCTTTATTTCAATGTTTTGAAAAATACATATTTTTTATATTTGCATTCCTCTATTTTTATGTATTTTTTGTAATGAACAACTCAAATTGCAAAAAGTCAAATTAGAATTTATATTTCAAAATTTTAGCTTTATTTACTCTATGATTTTATTTTATTTTTTAAAATCATGTCTAATAATTTTTCTTCTTTAGTTTTATTTTGACTGGTGAAACTGGCTTCAACTAACATATTAATCTTTTGAACACACATTCACACTTTCAGCTTTTCATCAAATTTCTAATTTTCCATCCAAATACTGTTAAATTTGAACTTTACAGTTCAATTCTGGTCCCAGATTGTGTTGCGTTCAGGAGCAGCTGACGTGTCGTAGATGTTCATGTGGACGTTGGTTCATACCTCTGTTTCAGGATTAAAAGTCACACACGGTTCTTCCACTTTGAAGAAGTCATTTTCCAATTCAGTGGCTTTTATGCTTTTATAGATTTTTATGTTTTTTCCCTGAAGTTTAATGACTTTGTCGTCTGATTTGTACGGCGCTCCAGAGACATCATGATGGGGATTTTTTTTCAAGCTATTTTTGTCTTTTTGTCACATTTTCATTTTCTCTGACCCACAGAGCTGTTTGATGATACATTTCCATGTATTTTATTACCCACAATCCCGGTTTCTTCATTAGTAGTTATTTGTCACAAACAAGCTTAATAATATGGGCAATCATTTCATAATTAATTTCTGAAAACTACTTTATTACGTTCCTATATTATGGTAAAAAAACACCAAAAATATATGTTCATCAGAAAATAAAAAAGCTGAATTAAACAAATATCTAATTATTATAAAACCCCAATTTCATTTTTGCTTTGTTACTATATTATTTACATATTTTGTTTTTAAATAATCTTAAGTTATTTTTTCTTAAATGTAATATTAGATTTTTCTCCCAAAGAACTTCATAAAATCATATATTACATTAAAAATTATTTAAATGCTTTTGTGACTTGAAATCTTTACACATTTTTTGTTGTAAGATATAAATAAATAAAATTTAGAACACAAACAGATACTAAATTAGTTGTAAAATGGATTTTTAAATAAAGCTTATATTTAGTTGCTGACATTGATATATTTATTTTTTTATTTTGTTCAGAGACATTATTCACTCATTTTATTTAAATAATTTTATATTAAAATGGAGTGCACAGCTTAAAAATAAAGTAAATCCATTTGTTGCATGAAATATTTAAACAGAAAAAATTAAAATGTATTTGTTTATTAAATTAAATTGCAAAATTATTTCTGGATATTTAACATAGGTATTTGAGAATTTTTTTTAGAAATGTATTTTTTTATATTCACCTCTTGTATTTACAAGGACATTGAAAATCGTATCTTATTTTAAAATACAAAACATGAGATAAAACTTACTTCTGGAAAAATATCATTTACTTTTATGTTTATTTTTTATTAACCTTTTATCTTTCCTGTTATGTGCTGATGGACAATTAAATACAAACTTTTCATTTACAGCCACGAACATGTTATTTTTCAAAAACCTCAGAAACCCTGAGCGAGTTTGGAGGAGCTCGTCAATCGCAGGATGCCGTGATCTGATTGGGTAGTTCCTACAGAGGTATGAGCCAATCAGAGAGGGGGAGAGGCTAAGGCGGGAGGGGCCAACCGGATTGTTTCCATGGTGACTGGGTGTCTGCCATGCCGCCCAGAGGCCAAAGGTCGCTTACTCGCCGGTCCATCTGCCACGCTGCGTCTGGAGGGAGCCAATCAGGAGAGAGATGCTGAGACAAGACGGCCAATCGGAGGAGGCGACGAAGCCCACAGCTGAGGTCAGTTTGATTTAAAACTGTGAAGTTTGTCCCTTCTGACCCTCCATAGGAAGCAGTGATTTCTTTCTTTTTTAATGTTGCTTTACATCGAAAACACAGGTGAGTTTTGTAGAAGTGGGTCGGTGCACAGGTTAATAAAAATAAATACTTATATTTTATTATGTCCTAATGTAAATCAGTGTATAGAAAGTATTTAAACGAGCATGAATATCGCTAATTTATCTAAAATGTTCACTTGTAACGTACCTGCAAATGTAAATGAACGTTTGTGAGCTTAAACTTACACTTAAATATAATATATAAGCATCAATTACTTAAAATTAGTTGATTTTAAAATACATTTTGAATTGAATTCCTTGTATAGGAAAATCAGTTCTGTATGTGACATATTTTAATATTAATATTTGATAAATTGTTCTTAAATAAATTTGAAAATTACTGACATTTTTAGATATAATTACATTTTATGCATTCACCCTTTACATTATTTATTTTAAATGAAAGGTAAATTACATTTTTTTTGTGTCTTTCAAGCTCACTTCTGTATAAGCATAAATTAAAATAAATATTTGATCGTCTATATAATTTTGTAAATAAATTTCTAAATAACTGATTTTGTTTTCAATTTCGCAAAGTGGGTTTTGCAGAATTATATTATAATTATATGGCACAAATTAATATAAATATTGGATCACTTATTTTATATTATTTTATATTCAAATAAACATAAACAAATCATTATATACATTATATACATTATATATTGTAAATATTTTAATAGAATTAAATTAAAAAGATTAGATCACTATATTTATATAAAAAATTACTCCAAACAATGTAAAAAAATTTTAAAAAGGTAAATATAATGTCTCTGTGTTTTAAATTACTTCTGTATATGGCATGATTTAATATCAATATCTGATGAGATATTTTTTATATAACATTTTTAATTATACTTGTAAATGACTTGTTAAATCTAATATTTAATTGTTTTAAATTCTCCGTTTTGTATACAGTCAGGACAAGGATATTATCAATATTATGTTAATTTCACTCACTGTGTCTTAAAAAATACTTCTGTGCATGTCATACGGTAATTTAATATAAATATTGGATAACTTACTTTTTTTTCAAATAAACCTGTGAATAACTCAGTTTTTAGATAAAATTTTTACTTTTTTTTTAACAGCATTACATTTACAAAATATTAAACCACTGGAATATATAAGAATAAATTACATCAAATAACTCAAAATAGAAAGAAAATGCATGTCATATTAAATTACTTTGTTTCTTTAAATATTTGATAATATATTTTTTTTAAATAAAATTTTTACTTATACTTGTAAATAACTTGTTTCTATTAGATTTATTTATTTATGCATTTTTTACATTCACCTTTTGTATTCAGTCCAGTACAGTCAGGACAAAGATTTTATGAATATTACATTAATTTATCTCACTATGTCTTCTTGACACACTGTCTTCAAAAACTACTTCTGTATATGTCATAATTTAATGGAAGTATTGCACATCATTTGCTTAAAAGGCAAAAAAACAAACCAAAATTGAATTTAAAAACCGAAATTATGCATTTTATCTCAATTAAAATGTACAACTGTCAGTTTGCAATTTTTTAGTTAATCGGAGCTGCTCTCTGGTGTCTAGACACCAGGGGACGCTGCAGGTTAACCAGGAGGAATGAAGCTTCCATCTGTTTATGGACTGAAATAAACTATAAAAGTCTTTTAAGCAGTGATTCATAAATACTTTTGATAAAATGTGTGATTCTTACATCCATAAAAACATCGACTCGTCACATCTTCTTGGCGACTGAAACGTAAATCTGATCAAACTTCATTCAGGTTAGAGATGCAGGAACTAATGCAGGATTATAAAGCAGATAAATGTTAATATGTAAGTGGTGTGAGCACAGCGTTGAGCTGCAGATGTTTCTAGACAGACTTACACTGCAGCGTCCCGGGAGACAGGATGTCCTCGTCCATGTCGTCCAGGTCGTCTGAGAGCAGGAGGTGCTGAGGGGTTGGAGGTCTCAGGCCCAGGAAGGACGGGTCCAGGTTCAGGGCGGCGGCCAGCGCTCCCACCCCCGGGTTGTTGACCACACAGAAGCCGGTCAGAGACTCGATCTGCTGCCAGCGGTGGAGCTTCTCCTTCAGCGCCGCCGTCACCTCGGCCAGGGCCTGTCTGAGGGGGGAGGGGCGTTAGCTGCTGAGCTACCTGTACAGGTGAGAGCCAACCTCCACCATGTGACCCAGAGCTACTCTAGACCAGGGGGTCAAACTCATCTTAGTTCAGGGTAAACATTCAGCCCAGTTTGATCTCCACTGACCAGTCAAATCAGAGCATAATAACCTCAACTCCTAATGCAGAGAAAAGTGCAGATTTTTTAGATTTTTTTTGTAGAATGTGCATTTTTGACATTTAAAAAAAGGACATGTAGAATAAAGTCATTTTGATAAAATATCACAATTTCAGGCTTAAATTTGTGTAGTTTTCCCAACAGAAGTGCACTCATGATGTTAGCAGACAATTTGAAAGTTGAAAATCTGATGACTCTGTTTTTATGGCTGATAAATGCTGTCATTTTGCCATTTAAAAAAAAAAAAGATAACATCTGTTATAAACCCACAGGCAAAGTTTGAGGTTCAGATGGTTAATTTTCTGCATCTTTGTAGTATTTTTTGTGACAGATTTTTTTTGGTGGTTTTTACAGAATCTGGTTCAGACGCATTATTGTTGGAGAATTTTTAAATGTGACACAAAGAATAAAGTGATTTTGATGAAATATCATAAAAATTCTGCTTGGATTTGGTTAATTTTCACAGATGAGTAGCTCTAGGACTGTCAGAAAGTTGATAATCTGATGATTCTTTCTGTTTTTACAGGTTTTGGTTGATAAATGGTGTCACCGCCTGTGATTTTTAGAGGGTTAAGGGTTAATGCATGTGAAGATATTGTAGCAGACCCCAAGAATAAAAGTATGAACGTCATCACCATCAGAAACGTGCTTTTTTTTTTTTTTTTTTTTCACTTTCTGGAATTCAGATTGCTCTAAACTATCTGCTTTAAAACAACCCAACCTCAAAGACAGATTTATCCCATGTAGTGAATCATAGACAGTCGATGCTGCTTTAGTCACAGATCTCAACCTGACGAGATAACTGCTGTAACTCACTTTGCAGAGAGGATCTTGTGGTCGACGTCGTCCAGCGAGGAGCTGTGAGCCACATGGAACGTTCCGAACAGAGAGCTCCTCTTCTTCTTAATCTTCTCTGCCTGAAACATCATCAGTCAGCGGTGTGTCCGAACCTCAGCAACTCCACCAAAACCCCCAGTTCACTGGAGATACAACTAACAGCTGATGTCCACAAGTTAGTGTAAACAAAGCACTTATTTCATTATCAGTAGTTATTTATCAGGGAACAAAATACCTCAAACTGTGACTTTGGTTCATGTTAATATACACTCCAGATCAAAATTTTAAGAAGGTTCTAAGGAGAGCCTCAAAATGCGAAAAGAAGAAATGAGTAAGCAATTTATTGAAAACAACAATTAAACTGAAATAGGCTGTTCATCAGACAAAAAACTTAGAAAACCGTCAAAACAGAAATGTAAGGGTCAAAAAAGAACTCAGTAGTGAGGAGCGCCACCATTTTTGTGGATTACTTTAGGCATGCTTGATGTTTCCAGGAGGCTGGTGGGAACGTTGCTCCAAGTGGTGAAGATGCTTCATGAAGGTCTGGAACTGATGTCCATTTTTGTAGACTTCCCTTCCATCCATCCCCAAATGTTCTCAGTTGGATTTAGATCAGTGGAACACGCAGGATGGTCCAAAAGAGTGATATTATTCTCCTGGAAGAAGTCCTTCATCAGCGCGGTCCTGTTGAAAGAACATGACATTACCAACTAGATGAGGTTCTCAGTCATGAGGGATTCCGGCTGCAACATCTCCAGTCGCCGTTTGACGCCCTAAACAACCTGAAGCTCCATAGTTCCATTGAAGGAAGAAGTCCCAGATCATGATGGAGCCTCGTAGAGAACATCTCCAGTGGATCTACTGGTCATCCAGTAACGTTGGAAGCCATCAGGACCTTCAAGGTTACATTTATTCTGGTCAGAGTAAAACTTTCTTCCACCTTTCAGTGTCCCATGTTTGGTGCTCCTTCCAAAGTCCAAATGGGTGATTTAGTGGCGTTGAAGGAGATGTGGACGTTCAAGATATTTTTTGTTTTTTAAGCCTTTTTTGAATCTACCACTTGACTTTTTGCTCCATAACCCTCAGGATCTTTTAAGAAATTCAGAATGACCATGTTTGCGTCCAACCTCAGCAGCGATGGAGCGTTGGAGAGGTCTGAACAATTCTACCACCTTCAAAGACAGAAAGCTTTCTGCCATCAGGAGGTTATGGCTGTGAATACCTGACAGGAAATGACATGGAATCCAAATTTATGTGCAGATTTTGGCTTTTAAAGGCTGTGGTCTTAAACTTTTGATCAGCTGACAAAAGCATGTTTGAGTTTAAATGCAGTTTTTAATAAATTACCTGTTCCAATTTGGGCTGCACAGTAGCGTAGTGGTTAGCGCTTTCGCCTTGCAGCGAGAAGATCCCTGGTTCGCGTCCCGGCTTTCCCGGGATCTTTCTGCATGGAGTTTGCATGTTCTCCCTGTGCATGCGTGGGTTTTCTCCGGGTACTCCGGCTTCCTCCCACAGTCCAAAAACATGCTCAGGTTAATTGATTATTCTAAATTGCCCGTAGGTGTGAATGTGAGAGTGATTGTTTGTCTGTATATGTAGCCCTGCGACAGACTGGCGACCTGTCTAGGGTGTCCCCTGCCTTCGCCTGAGTCAGCTGGGATAGGCTCCACCCCCCCGCGACCCTAATGAGGATTAAGCGGTGTATAGATAATGGATGGATGGACCTGTTCCAATTTGTTTTTCTCTTGCTCCCATTTCTTCTTTCCTACTGAGAACCTTCTTAAGATCCACCAGTGCAAAATCCAATTTTTCAACTGGTCTTAAGATTTTGATCAGGAGTGTATTTAGATTGATTTCTTTTGTTTGATCAACCGTCAAAAATACAAAAATCATTATAGAAAGGTGAGAAACAAGCAGATACTCGTATCTGTGAAGCTGCTAACAGGAGTTTTTTTCATTCCTCACCCCCTCTCTGGCCTGCAGCAGCTGCCTCTCAGCGCTCTGCTTCTTGATGTTGTAGTACTGAACTTCGATCTCGTGCGTCAGCTGCAGCCACTTCTGCAGAGCGTCCGGCGGCAGCCAGCGAACCCGTGACTCCAGCTCCCTCTCCGCCTTCCTCAGCGCCGTACGGACCTGCGATGGAGGACACAGAGCCGGTTAATCGATCCATCGGTCAATCGGTGGCGAACGCATCGATCAGGTCCACCTGCTCCAGCTCCTCCTCGGCGTATTTCTGCCGGCTCCTCTCGTTCTCGGTTCCCTCTCGGAGCTCGCGGAGCCGATGAGCTTCCTGCTTGGCTGAGTTGATCTCGCTCCTCAGCTCCTCCTCCACCTTCACCTTCTCCACCTGGACGCTGCGCTGCTCCTCCTGCGCCTGCTGCAGCCTGACAGAAGACAACGGTGGGTTAAACGAGCGCTCCTGAACGCATCATCGAGTTCACACAAAGTAGTAGTAATTGTAGCAGCTGCAGTAACCGGAACCACAAGTGTGATGTCTATTGTTTTATTAGTCCGCCAAGGAACGTGGTGGAGTTGTGTGACGTTTGGTGTACGATTGTTCATCTGTCTGTGTGTTCGCAACATAAATCAAAAACTAATTAACTGATTTGGGTGAAATTTTCAGGAAAGCTCAGAAATGACCAAGAAGAATTAGGACCAAGTGATTAGATTCTGGCAGTGATGCAGCTTATAGTCTGGATCCATGGATTTGTTAAAGATGTCTGTATCATTGCCAGATAGCAGCAGGCGTCACTGTAACCATGACAACAAGTGAACACTACATCAGCTGCCTGCTGATGATCACATGATTGTGATCCTCCTACAAATCCACCACTGAGGACCACGAATGTTTATAAAACTCACTGAATAATTCCTACTTTAAAAAAAAAAATTTAATCGTTTGAAGACATTTTAAAGTCATTTTGGACACATTTTTAGTCATTTTTTTTAACCCTTCTCAGCCATCCTAGATGTTTAACTCATTTTTGGACAGATTGTGAACAGGAAAAGAGGATTTTTTTTTGAGCAAGTTATGGACAAATTTCGTATAATTTTGGACAAATATGGACATTTGTTAAAGATTTCTGCATCATTGTGAGACAGTGTCCATTTTTGAGTTACAGACAGAAGGACAAACCAACGCCGATCGTCACATAACTCCGCCGTATCTTCATTGACTAATAATGAGAGAAATTCTGCTTAGATTTGTTCAATTTTCCTGATGGAACAAATTGAAAATCTGGTGATTTTTGCTGTTTTTACACTTTCTGCCTGACAATTTTTGTCATTTTGCTGATTGTCTTTTAGAGACAACAAACCTGTCTGAAGGGTTTATGGTTCAGCAGGAAATAATATTGTAGTAATCAAATCAATCAACAATCAAACCTGTAAATGAGCGTTATATGAGTGACTAATGAATTCGCAGTTTTTGCTGAGGAGTACAGATTTAGATTTTTATGGGATCTTTTTTGTGCAAATGGTTTATTTTTGGTGAATTTGTAGAGAGAAGTGATTTTGTTGAAATATCCCATGTTTAAGCTTAGATTTAGTCACGGTTTCTAACAGCTGCACATCTCACACTGTTGAAACCTGAGGATTCTCCTTGTTTTTGCAGTCCTCCTTTCAAAGCGACCATGAGTTTAGGGATTCGGAGCCTTAATTGATAATGAAAATAACCAAAATACCAGCAGCGGTACTGAGAGTACAAACGTGAAGTACAAGTATTTGTTTGAGGAAACTGCAGGCTGAGTGTGACTTATCATGTTACACCGTGACTCGGTGTGTGTTGTATATACTGTATGTGCTGTCTGCTGTATGTCAGCGTGTACATGCAGGTGTGTGTGTGTGTATTCAGACTGAGCTGCTGGCTATTCTTTGCCCATATAAGGACTTTAGACAGAAGGCTTCTGCAGAGGCTGTCTGCGCGCACACACACACACACACACACACACACACACACACACACACACACACACACACACACACACACCACACACACACACACACACACACACACGCACACACACACACACACAGTGGATGAGTTCTTTCCAAACGAGAAAGTGTTGCTGTATTTCTGAGAACAGAAATGGTCACACTCATAGAAGCAGTAATGCAGTAGCAACTACGGATGTTAATGATTACTGGGGAATCAAGTAATTGCTGCTATAAAAACCTGTGATACAAGTCGAAGGACGCGCGTGTCAGATATGCTATTGCTGAGCTGTAGTACCTGGTTGTTCCACCAGGTGGAGCCTCTTACTGTTCACTAGAATAGAATAGACTAGTTTTACTGTCATCATACAGGGGGGCATGACGAAACTATAAGTAGCTGCCACTGCATGGTGCATTGAAATAAGCTAAATTAACGACAATAAATAACAAAATAGAATAAATATGGGCAGGAGATAAGCAGCATTATTAAAGGTGACTGTGCGTTATTGCTTGGAGTTCAGAAGTCTGATGGATCATGGGTAAAAACTGTTTCTCAGCCTGTTTGTCCTGCCTTTTAAGGATCTCTTCCCTGATGGCAGCAGGCTTAACAGCTGGTCAATACTGTAGTAACCCAAGCTTCGGCCAGCAGAGAGCATTGTGGGAATTTAGCAAGCAATGGGCACCATGACAAAGTCCTCTGTGATGCTTAATGCCTAAGTGCCTTATGACAACATTACTGTGGCCTACTGTCTACAATCTACTCCTCTCTAATGGTGTAGATTCAAAGCAGGTGTATCAAGAGACAGACTGAAGTCTATTGAGTTAATTTTGTGCAATTGATTAATCAGTTATTAATTGATACAGGTTCAGGTACCAACTGAACGTGAACCTGACGCCTACTGACTGAACCTAACATGAACCGACCAAACCACTACAGGAGGTCCTCGACCTACGCTGGAGTCCCGTTCCTACGGTGTGATGTAAGTCGATTTTCGCCGTAAATTGGAACTCCAGTGAAAATGTAAACAAAGCCGCTATGTGCATCAAGATATCGACCAGTTTACATATTTGTACAACTACAGTAACAACAAACAGTCATTAGCTCACACTGAAACACAACTTGGCAGGAAAATTTAAGTGAAAATGTAAAATGTTTTTGTGACATTCTGAACCACATGCTAAACTATGACATTTTTGTCACATTTTAGACCACATACTAAACTACGACGTTTTTGTCACATTTTGGACCACATGCTAAACCATGACATTTTTGTCACATTTTGGACCACATATGAAATTATGACATTTTTGTCACATTTTGGACCACTCTGATGATTTTGTCACATTTTGGTCAACATGCTAAACCATTACATTTTTGTCACATTTTAGACCACATACTAAACTACGACATTTTTGTCACATTTTGGACCACATGCTAAACTATGACATTTTTGTCACATTTTGGACCACATACTAAACTATGACGTTTGTGTCACATTTTGGACCACATACTAAACCATGACATTTTTGTCACATTTTAAACCACATACTAAACTACGACGTTTTTGTCACATTTTGGACCACATGCTAAACTATGACGTTTTTGTCACATTTTGGACCACATACTAAACTCTGACATGTTATAGAGAGTGAGACAAGAAAGCAGGGAAGACCTGCAGTAAAAGGCCATGAGCTGGAATCGAACCTGTGTCTCTGATGCAGTTCTTTTTACGGGTTGCCCTCTCAACCAGCTGAGCTACATGAGGTATGACATGTTTGTGGCATTTTTGACGACATACTAAACACCAAAAAAAAAGCACTCAGACAGCGCAGTACTCCGCCAAGGCTGCTCAGCTGACGTATCATTTCCAACAGATGAAGTATTTAATAAAAAAATGACCTTGTGCTGAGTAGAGGCATGTGTTATGCATGTGCATGTTATGTATAAATACCGATTTGCGTGTAAATTACTTTCATCAAGGTCTGTTGATCAGCTCATTTTGGCAAGCCTTTGTTTTGCTAGTGTTAAAATAACCGTTCCCTTCATGCTTTTATTTTGAAGGCATATTTTTAATGTTATGGGCTTTTATTTTGTCACCATTCCAGCGGCACAGGAAGTGTTTATTAAAGAAGTGGTATCTTGACATGAAGACGCTGCCGAAAAGTCTGAAAATTCACATAAAGATGAAAGAAAACGGTTCCAGCTGTTGCTGTCTAGCAAAGGATGTGTCTGAACTTAGAAGCAGCTGGAATGGAGACAAGCTCTGATGTTGTTTCCTGAAGAAAACAGTCAAGGACAGAAAGGTGAATTTGAGTTCAAAATAAGGCTGACGGCTGAACGTAAATAAAGGCTTTGTGAAACATCAGGAGCTTCACCATTGTCCGGCTGGGGTTTGCTACATACGTGACCTAAATATGTAGCGGGACTCAGAAACAGCCCACAGTTTAATCAATTATACCTTGTATCACTTCTAACTGATAAATCACAGTCATTTGGTAGTAGGATCGCAATCATGTGATCGTAAGCAGGTAACGGACACAGTGTTCACTTGTTGTCATGGTTACAGCGACGCCGTGCCAGCAGCTATATCTCGCAATGGGAAATCCTTAACAAAGCTGTGGATCCACACTATAAGCCACATCACTGTGAAAATCTAATGAGGTGGTCATTGTGTCATTTCTGACTTCCCCTGAAAATTTCATCCAAATGCGTCCATTTTTGAGTAATGTTTCACAGACAGATTCACAGACAAATGTACGCCGATCGTCACATAACTCCGCCGTTCCTTGGTGGATTAACTATAGTGCTGCATGATGACGTATTCATCCACTCCGCTCACCAACTAGTTCCACTGAACCAGTTCCAATGTAACGATGAAACGCCGTACGTTAAACCGAGTACTGGCTCCTACCCAGTTTCGATGTAACGCTGTAAGTCGAGGACGTCGTAAACCAAGGACCTCCTGTATCGGTTCATGTCTAGTTGGAATGAGTTTTCTCCAGTTGGGTTTAGGTTCAGCTAGTACCATGAATATCCTGACACATACCAGCTGAACCCACAGGACCTGAGCCCAAATGATTTCAGGTTCAGTCGATACATGTTAGGTCGGGGTCCAGTCGATTAAAGTATTGACTGAACTGCAAAGACTGAATGTGATACATAGTGAGTGAACCTGAACCCGAATTTAAAATCTCTCATCCGTACGGAACTTGGCATATTTAAATGCTGGGTTCAGGTCCAGTTTGTCCGGTTCAGACCCAGTCTACACATTTATTGACTGAACCTGACCAAACACGTACCGACATTTAGGTTCGCTCAATAAATATACTGACACCTACTGACTGAACATGAAACTGACCGGTTAATTCTGAATCTGAATTCTGGACCCAAACCCAGCACCTTGACTCAATACATGTCAGGAGGTTCTGTCGGTATGTCGGTTAAGGTCTAGTTGCTATGTTGAAGGTTCAGTCTTTAAATGTTCTGACTGGACCTGAAACCAATCCAACCTGACACTGAACTGACCGGTTCACTCTACTCGGATCGGGTTCAGGTTCTGTTGGTACCTGACAGGTTCTGCCGGCAAACATCTGCTTCATTGTCTCTGCTGTATGATTTCACTCACTTCTCCTGCAGATCCAGTAGACTCTGCTCAGCCCTCTGTAGACCCTCCAGGTCCTTCATCAGCTTCCCCAGGTCGTCTCTGGACTTCCGGGTCTGGACGTAGGCGAACCAGCAGCCGCCCAGCGCCATGAGGATGGACATGGCCAGAACCAGGTCCTTCCAGCGGTTCTGTCGTGCTGCTCACACAATGTAGACAATATATTTTTAAAAAAAAAAACATCTTCCAGTTTCTGACTTTATCTCACTCATAAATGAATGAAGGAATCTGAGTGACTGGTTTTCAGTTTTCTTGACAACTGTCCATCCAACCAACCTCAAACTTGGTGGGTGGATCTCTGGTGACCACAGGAAGTGCTGTGTTGAGTCTGAAGTTGTTTGGATGTGCAGTGGCTATATTCTGAGGTCTTTTTATGGTGGAATATGAGGGCAGATAACTACCCAGTTCACTAACAGCAGTTTTAATTGAGCTCTACCATGTATAGCCTCAGAGGCGTTATTTATACTCAAATGACATATCAGGAATGTGTCTATAGATATAGATGTATAAACACTCACCAGCCACTTTATTAGGGGCAACTGTTCAACTGCTCGTTAAATATCTAATCAGCCAATCACATGGCATCAACTCTGCATTTAGGCACGTAGACGTGGTCAAGATGACCTGCTGGAGTTCAAGGCGAACATCAAAATGAGGAAGTGATTTAAGTGACTTTGAACGTAGCCTGCTTGTTGGTGCCAGACAGACTGGTCTGAGTATTTCAGAAACTGTTGACTTACGGGATTTTCACACAAACATCTGAAGGTTTTACAGAAATGGTCCAAAAAAGAAGGAATATCCAGTTGAGGCGCAGTTCTCTAGAAGAAAACCCCTTGTTGATGCCAGAAGTCAGAGGAGAACAACCAGACTTACAGTACCTCAAATAACCAACCAAATTATGCAGGAGATCATCTCTGGACACACAACACGTCCAACCTTGAAGCAGATCTAGCAGCAGAAGACGCCAGGTGTCACTGATGAAACCGAGGCTACAATTCACCAAAACTGGACAACAGAAGATTAAAAAAAGGGGAACACTGCCTGGACTTGATTTCTGCTGCGACATTCAGATGATCAGAATGAAACAGAATGAAAACATGGATCCATCCTGCCTCGTATCAATGGTTCACGCTGCTGCTGGTGTAATGATGTGGAGGATATTTTCTGGTCACACCTTGCCCTCTTTAAAACCAACTGAGCATCATTTAAACTCCACAGTCTACCCAAGTATTGCTGCTGAACATGTCCATCCCTTTAGGACCACAGTGGACCATCTTCTGAAGCTACTTCCAGCAGGAAAACGCTTCAAAGCTCAGATCATCTCTAACTGGTTTCTTGAACGTGACGATGAAGCAAATAGCACACCTTTTGCTAGAGATACCTTCTAGTGTCACTCCTTCACTTCATTTCCCATGATTATCCACAATTGTTTGATCTTTTGTTCTGTTACTGTCTGCCAGATCCCCCCCATTACCTTTTGTTGTTACACCTTTGGTCTTTGCATCTGTCTACCCAGACTCCTTGATTCAAACACCTTTTGTTCTTTTACCCTCTCACTGATTGGCAACCACATCAATCACTATTCACCCTTGTAGTTACATACAGCTCCTTCCCTACTCTCTGATCATTCCTATAAAATATGGACACAAATGTTCTTGGTTGGTTTACCTTCACAGACTCATGCTCTGTGTTGGTCAGCCCACAGTATGCCAGAAAACCAATAAACACCCAACTACAGCAAACTTCGAAGGACAGAGTGAAATTTCTTCAACAATAACGATGAGTTCACTGGACTCCAATAACCTCCACAGTCACCAGTAGAGCAGCTTTGGGATGTGATGAGATTAGCATCGTGGATGTGCAGCTGACAAAACTGCACCAACTGTGTGATGCTACCATGTCAATACGGACGAATAAATGTTTCTTGAATCTATGACAAGAAGAATTAAGGCAGTTCTGAAGGCAAAAGGCGTCCAACCTGGTACCAGCAAGATGTAGCAAATGAGGTAACCGTTAACTGTATTTGCACCGTGTATTATGTGAAATTACAACTACAGCAGGTTTATCTGTCTACCTGTGCTGATGCTAACATAACGGCTACAGACGCGAGTCGCTGACCTGGCGGTGGTCCGAACAGAACGATGTCGAGGGCTTTGAGCTGCAGCTTCTGGCCGTGACTTCGGTCTGAGATCTTCAGCACATACATGGTGAGCGTCGTGTTCTTCACCGCCAGCCTGCAGGGAAGAGGAGGAGGAACGTTGGTGATTTTAACCTGCAAACATCGGCGTGGTGCGTTCAGGGACAGTGTTCAGTGTGAGAACATCAGATAATGAGCCTGTTTTCAGGGTCTCCGAGTCGCTGATGTTTAATAAAGGAGCACTGAGCCCGGTCACATGACCCCGGGGTCACATGACCCCGGAGTCACATGGTTGTGTTGACTTAAAGAAAATGATAAAAATAGATGAGTGAGCAGAGAACAGTGAGAAGTTAAACGAATGAACGAGTTTAACTGACGGCTGCTGTTTACAACAAAAATCTCAACCTCAGAGCCACGACTCTGCTTCCTTCTGTCCATTTATCCTTCATTTTTCACTCTGTCCTTTTTACCCTTCTTTCTTTCCTGTCCTCCATCTATCCCTCTTTCTTTTCCTTCCTCTCATTACTTCTGCAGTCATTTGCTTCCTTCCTTCCTTTTATTCTATTCCTTCCTTCTTCCTAGCTTTCCTGTTTTCTTTCCTTCTTTCTTTCCTTCCTTCCTTCCTTTTATCCATCTTTCTATTCTTCTTGTATTCTTTCTATCCTTCTTTTCTTTCCTACCCTATCTAGCCTTCCTTATATTCTTTCTTCTGTCCTTTATCTCCTTCTTTTTATCCTATCTTTTCTTTTTTGTCTCCTTTCTTCTGCAGTTATTTCCTTCCTTTCATTCCTTCCATCTTTCATTTGATCCTTTCTTCTTTACATCTTTAACTCCTTTTATGCTCTTTTCTGTCTTTAATCCTAACCTACTGTCTTTTCTTCCTTCTATCCTTCAAGTCTTTTGTCTTCCTGACTTTTTTTTTACTTCTCTCTGTTTTCCTCTTTATCTTTCATTTCCTTTCTTTCTTTCCATCACAGCCCTCTGCAGCAGATGACTCCTAATAACGTCTACTTCCTCTGTGGTTTGAAGTCGTCTGTTTGGATTCATTTCCTGACAACGTCTTTATCTGTGATGTCCATCAGAACAAACCTTCAGAAGTCCTCAGAGAACAGCTCAGTTCAGACGTCCACTGAGAATCTGTCTGTTACAAAGTGGATTCCTTCATGATAAACTTCAAACAGTTCTGCTGCTTTCAACAATGAGCTCCATTAATCTGTTCAAAGCGTTTTATTGTTGGACGTTCTCTGCAGGTTAGTGGCTCCATTCTTGTGCTGTATTTATGGATCACTGTATAGCTGTTTGTTAATTACAAAGTTGTATATAAAGTCTTTCCTGTTACCTGGGCAGGGCCTTGCCGTTGATCTGGTGTTTCCGGAAAGTTTCTGTGTACTGAGGAAGCTCAACACTGACGACCAGCCAGTCCTCCACCTGCTGCAGCGTCCAGTTATACACTGAAAACACACACAGGCAGCACACCTGAGCCAGGTGAACACACCGTACACAGGGACAGAAACACACCTGAGCCAAGTGAACACACCATACACTGCATGCGATGCGTTGCCGTGCGGGAAAATCACATCTAGTGGACACACGCCTTTAGATCTGCACCACTCGCCTCCATGTTGTTTGTGTATCAAAAGCAGGGAGAGGGGGCCACACTCTGAACTACGGGAGCCCAGCGGGAAGGCGTTGGTGGCGGATGTTGATAAGAAAATCGATTTTCATTAAAACAAATCGACATTAAGTACAAACTCGAATTAATCGATAAAATCGATTTATCGCCCAGCCCTACTCAGCAGCATCAGTTACCATGGAGATCTAGCCACACAGCATCGGTTACCATGGAGATCTAGCTATGCAGCACCAGTTACCATGGAGATCTAGCTACACAACACCAGTTACCATGGAGATCTAGCTACGCAGCACCAGTTACCATGGAGATCTAGCTACACAGCATCAGTTACCATGGAGATCTAGCTACACAGCATCAGTTACCATGGAGATCTAGCTACGCAGCATCAGTTACCATGGAGATCTAGCTACGCAGCATCAGTTACCATGGAGATCTAGCTACGCAGCACCAGTTACCATGGAGATCTAGCTACACAGCATCAGTTACCATGGAGATCTAGCTATGCAGCACCAGTTACCATGGAGATCTAGCTACGCAGCACGTTACCATGGAGATTAGCAGGTTAAAAGACCTTCATGATACCAAAAACTGGCTTCCTTCCATCTATCCTTTCTTCCTTCCTTCCTTCCTTCCATCTATCCTTCCTTCCTTCCTTTTTTCTTCCATCGATCCTTCCTTCCTTCCTTTTTTTCCTTCCATCTATCCTTCCTTCCCTTCCTGTTTTATTTATGGACTCTGGTTCACTGAACGTTGTGTTTTCTTCTCACAGTAAATAAACGGTGAAAGTAAACAACGACTGTTTGTTTACTACTAGTAGTAAACAACAACTGTTTGTTTACCACTAGTAGAATGTCAGATCTCCTCCAGCATCATTAGTTTGTTTTGGTTTGACCTTGTCTCCTCCTCACCTTCGGAGCTCTTCCAGGCGTTCCACATGTCCTCCACGCTGATGAGCAGGTCGGCCCGGTGGAAGCTGCTGTGTTTGGCTTTGGGGTCGTGGTACTGGAGGTCCTCCCTGAGGAACTGAGGACATCCAGACGTGTTAATGTCCATCAGTTAGTGAGGAGACGACCAGACCGTGCAGATCACGTCTGAACTTCTCACCTCATCCGTCTCCATCGTGTCCACCGTCCCATCGGCGTCATCATCCATCAGTTTATGGATGCTGCAGATCGCCTCAAAGCTCAGGACGGAGTTCTCATCCTGACAGAGCTGCTGGTCTATCACACACAGATCTATAACAGAGAACATCTATCACACACAGATCTATGACAGGGAACATCTATCACACACAGATCTACGACAGAACACCTATCACACACAGATCTATAGCAAGGAACATCCATCACACAGATCTACGACAGGGAACATCTATCACACACAGATTTATCGCAAGGAACATCCATCACACAGATCTACAACAGGGAACATCTATCACACACAGATCTACGACAGAGAACATCTATCACACTCAGATCTATAGCAAGGAACATCCATCACACAGATCTACGACAGGGAACATCTATCACACACAGATCTATCGCAAGGAACATCCATCACACAGATCTACGACAGGGAACATCTATCACACACAGATCTATAACAGAGAACATCTATCACACACAGATCTATGACAGAGAACATCTATCACACACAGATCTACGACAGGGAACATCTATCACACAGATCTATGATAGAACATCTATTTCACACAGATCTGAGACAAAGAACATCACACACAGATCTATAATAAAACATCTATCACACACAGATCTATAATAGAACATCTATCACACACAGATCTATGACAGAACATCTATCACAGATCTATGATAGACCATCTATCACACGCAGATCTATGGTAGAGCATCTATCACACACAGATCTATGATACATCTATCACACGCAGATCTATGACAGAACATCTATCACACGCAGATCTATAATAGAACATCTATCACACCCAGATCTATGACAGAACATCTATCACGCGCAGATCTATGGTAGAGCATCTATCACACACAGATCTATGATACATCTATCACACGCAGATCTATGACAGAACATCTATCACACGCAGATCTATGACAGAATATCTATCACACCCAGATCTATGATACATCTATCACACGCAGATCTATGACAGAACATCTATCACACACAGATCTATAACAGAACATCTATCATACACAGATCTATGACAGAGAACATCTATCACACACAGATCTATAACAGAACATCTATCATACACAGATCTATAATAGAACATCTATCACACACAGATCTATGATACATCTATCACACCCAGATGTATGATACATCTATCACACGCAGATCTATGACAGAACATCTATCACACGCAGATCTATGATACATCTATCACACGCAGATCTATGATAGAACATCTATCACACGCAGATCTATCATAGAACATCTATCACACGCAGATCTATAATACATCTATCACACGCAGATCTATGACAGAACATCTATCACACGCAGATCTATGACAGAACATCTATCACATGCAGATCTATGACAGAACATCTATCACACCCAGATCTATGATACATCTATCACATGCAGATCTATGACAGAACATCTATCACACGCAGATCTATGACAGAACATCTATCACACGCAGATCTATGATACATCTATCACACAGATCTATGATAGAACATCTATCACATGCAGATCTATGACAGAACATCTATCACACACAGATCTATGATACATCTATCACACCCAGATGTATGATACATCTATCACACGCAGATCTATGACAGAACATCTATCACACCCAGATCTATGATACATCTATCACACGCAGATCTATGACAGAACATCTATCACACGCAGATCTATGACAGAACATCTATCACACGCAGATCTATGATACATCTATCACACGCAGATCTATGATAGAACATCTATCACACGCAGATCTATGATAGAACATCTATCACACGCAGATCTATGATACATCTATCACACACAGATCTATGACAGAACATCTATCACACGCAGATCTATGACAGAACATCTATCACACGCAGATCTATGACATCTATCACACGCAGATCTATGACAGAACATCTATCACACACAGATCTATGACAGAACATCTATCACACGCAGATCTATGATAGAACATCTATTTCACACAGATCTGAGACAAAGAACATCACACACAGATCTATAATAAAACATCTATCACACACAGATCTATAATAGAACATCTATCACACACAGATCTATGACAGAACATCTATCACAGATCTATGATAGACCATCTATCACACGCAGATCTATGGTAGAGCATCTATCACACACAGATCTATGATACATCTATCACACGCAGATCTATGACAGAACATCTATCACACGCAGATCTATAATAGAACATCTATCACACCCAGATCTATGACAGAACATCTATCACGCGCAGATCTATGGTAGAGCATCTATCACACACAGATCTATGATACATCTATCACACGCAGATCTATGACAGAACATCTATCACACGCAGATCTATGACAGAATATCTATCACACCCAGATCTATGATACATCTATCACACGCAGATCTATGACAGAACATCTATCACACACAGATCTATAACAGAACATCTATCATACACAGATCTATGACAGAGAACATCTATCACACACAGATCTATAACAGAACATCTATCATACACAGATCTATAATAGAACATCTATCACACACAGATCTATGATACATCTATCACACCCAGATGTATGATACATCTATCACACGCAGATCTATGACAGAACATCTATCACACGCAGATCTATGATACATCTATCACACGCAGATCTATGATAGAACATCTATCACACGCAGATCTATCATAGAACATCTATCACACGCAGATCTATAATACATCTATCACACGCAGATCTATGACAGAACATCTATCACACGCAGATCTATGACAGAACATCTATCACATGCAGATCTATGACAGAACATCTATCACACCCAGATCTATGATACATCTATCACATGCAGATCTATGACAGAACATCTATCACACGCAGATCTATGACAGAACATCTATCACACGCAGATCTATGATACATCTATCACACAGATCTATGATAGAACATCTATCACATGCAGATCTATGACAGAACATCTATCACACACAGATCTATGATACATCTATCACACCCAGATGTATGATACATCTATCACACGCAGATCTATGACAGAACATCTATCACACCCAGATCTATGATACATCTATCACACGCAGATCTATGACAGAACATCTATCACACGCAGATCTATGACAGAACATCTATCACACGCAGATCTATGATACATCTATCACACGCAGATCTATGATAGAACATCTATCACACGCAGATCTATGATAGAACATCTATCACACGCAGATCTATGATACATCTATCACACACAGATCTATGACAGAACATCTATCACACGCAGATCTATGACAGAACATCTATCACACGCAGATCTATGACAGAACATCTATCACACGCAGATCTATGACATCTATCACACGCAGATCTATGACAGAACATCTATCACACACAGATCTATGACAGAACATCTATCACACGCAGATCTATGATAGAACATCTATCACACGCAGATCTATGATAGAACATCTATCACATGCAGATCTATGACAGAACATCTATCACACCCAGATCTATGATACATCTATCACACGCAGATCTATGACAGAACATCTATCACACGCAGATCTATGACAGAACATCTATCACACGCAGATCTATGATAGAACATCTATCACACGCAGATCTATGATACATCTATCACACGCAGATCTGATAGAACATCTATCACACGCAGATCTATGACATCTATCACACGCAGATCTATGACAGAACATCTATCACACACAGATCTATGACAGAACATCTATCACACGCAGATCTATGATACATCTATCACACGCAGATCTATGATAGAACATCTATCACACGCAGATCTATGATAGAACATCTATCACACGCAGATCTATGATACATCTATCACACACAGATCTATGACAGAACATCTATCACACGCAGATCTATGACAGAACATCTATCACACGCAGATCTATGACAGAACATCTATCACACGCAGATCTATGACATCTATCACACGCAGATCTATGACAGAACATCTATCACACACAGATCTATGACAGAACATCTATCACACGCAGATCTATGATAGAACATCTATCACACGCAGATCTATGATAGAACATCTATCACATGCAGATCTATGACAGAACATCTATCACACCCAGATCTATGATACATCTATCACACGCAGATCTATGACAGAACATCTATCACACGCAGATCTATGATAGAACATCTATCACACGCAGATCTATGATACATCTATCACACGCAGATCTATGATAGAACATCTATCACACGCAGATCTATGACATCTATCACACGCAGATCTATGACAGAACATCTATCACACACAGATCTATGACAGAACATCTATCACACGCAGATCTATGATAGAACATCTATCACACGCAGATCTATGATAGAACATCTATCACATGCAGATCTATGACAGAACATCTATCACACCCAGATCTATGATACATCTATCACACACAGATCTATGACAGAACATCTATCACACGCAGATCTATGACAGAACATCTATCACACGCAGATCTATGATACATCTATCACACGCAGATCTATGACAGAACATCTATCACACGCAGATCTATGATACATCTATCACACGCAGATCTATGACAGAACATCTATCACACACAGCTCTATGACAGAACATCTGTCACACACAGATCTGTTATTCTAGATATGCTCCCTGTGTTGCTGAATCACTAATCTCTAGTTAAATCTCAGGGAATCAATGTATTTGTGTGTCAGCTGCTGAAGACAGGCCCAAACTGTAAACAATTCCCACACAAACGTCTGTATTTCTACAGCAGTAATTTATTCTTTTATCGTGTTTAAATCAGCTAAAATGTCAGCTATTTGACTGATACTTTACATGGTTTTACATCCATGATTACAGCGATATAATGATGTTGCTGTGACTAAAGTTTCTGTTTCCACCAGACGGCTCTCTGTTTGATTTATTTCTGGAGCCAGAAGCAGCATCAGGACGATAAACATCCATCATTTCTCTGTTTGGGTCAAAGAGGAGGAAACGAAGCGCCACAGGACAGAGAGGAGAAATAAAATACTAAAGAAATACCGGAGAAGAACGTAAGAACAGAAGTAGACGCCTGAAAAATGCAGCTGAGCAGGAGAATGAAGGAACATAAACAAGAAGTACAAGTACTTCAGAATTCTACTGCAACACCTGAGAAACTAGATTTGACTACAATCTAATACTGCAGTCAGACAGACGGATGCAATTTACATAAATATTCCTGCAGCTGTTTCGTGTCTCTTTGTGATCATTTTGTGGTCGTTTTGAGTCTCTTTGGTTGTTTTGTGTCTGCTGTCATTTTGTGTCTCTGCTGTTGCTGTGTGTCTATTTGTGGTCATTTTGTGTCTCTGTGTTCGTTTTGTGGTCATCTTGTGTCTCTTTGTGGTCGTCTTGTGTCTCTTTGTGGTCGTCTTGTGTCTCTGTGATCATTTTGTGGTCGTTTTGTGTCTCTTTGTGGTCATCTTGTGTCTCTTTGTGGTCATCTTGTGTCTCTTTGTGGACTTTTTTGCGTCTCTTTGTGGTAGTTTTGTGTCTTTCTATGGTCGATTCATGTCCCCTAAACTAACATGGGTCCAGTTGTTGCTAATTAATTTCATTAACAGTAATTACTGTTCCAGAGTGGGACTGTCAAAGATGTGATAAACATTTAACTGAAACGACTGGTTTCTTTCTTCAACCGGTACATTGAACTTCATTTCTGTTTCTTCTCCAACAGTCAGAGTGAAGTGTCACCTGTGCAGGTGTGTCAGGTGTTTACATGCAGACTCAGGACTCTGTAATCCAGGTCCAGGTTCTGAGATCAGGATCTGATGTTTACATGTGAGAAACCGGATCAGAACCAGGGGAAGTCAGCCGACGCCTCGCCCTGTTCCAGCCCCCGTTAGCCTCGGCTAGCTGCTAGCGTCCACCATCATCCATCAGACCGCTGACATCCAGCTGCTGCCGTCGCCATGACAACAAACACAGCCACAAGCTCATGACTACATTTGGTCATTTCAGCCTCGGAGAGTCTCTGCATGAACGCCCAGCTGGATCCGTGTGTGTGTGTGTGTCATTTTTTGTCTCTTTGTAGTCATTTGTGTCTTTTTGAAGTCATTTTTTGTGGTTTTTTTGTGTCTTTGTGGTAGCTTTGTGTCTCTTTTTGGTCATTTCGTGTCTCTTCATGGTAGTTTTGTGTGTCTTTGTAGTTGTTTTTTGTGTCTTTATGGTCGTTTTGTGTCTCTCTGTGATCATTTTGTGTCTCACTGCCATTGTTTTATGTCTCTTTGTGGTTGTTTTGTGTCTCTTTTTTGTTGTTTTTTGTCTTTTTTGTTGTTTTGTGTCTATTTACTGTTTACCCCAACAGAATCTTTCTGAACATCCATGATCTGCAAACTCTCAGATAATTCTGCTGTTTTAATAAAAGTACTTTTAAACAAATACAGACTAAAAACTGTTGAAAGTTGTCGCACAGAAAGCAGAAAACCTTCACAGATCAGCTGTCGAGCAGGAAGGTAGTTTGTAACCACACTCACACGGCGACCAAACCAAACGCAACTTGTCCGTCTGAAATCTGACGCTGATCTACAAATTGGAAGCGCGAACACAGACATCTCCAGCAGGTCTGCTGTTAACCCTCTGATCCCAGCTTAGGTTTCCTTTTCATGGCGACACCACAGGAGCAGACAGACGGCGAGGTAAAGAGCAGCAGCAGCCTCGGCTAAAGGTCTGAGGATTAAGACGAGCAGCTGTGAGGACAGAAATACTCAGATAATAGAATTAAAGAGGACCAAGGTCAAGTCAAAGTCGCACACCGAACATCAGCTCAGCCGGGCAACGGCTGCCAAACTACACTACCCATCATGCACCACGTACAGGGCTGATAAAAAGGAGTCACATCTCAGAAGAGTCCCCTTTTTAACACTGATTCACGGTCTATTTAATTTGGCTTTTTTGATTTTTTTTAAAGACTTTCACGTCAAAGTGAAAATACATTTCTACAAAAATAATTCAGATAATTAAAAACATAAAATAAAATAAGTATCTACATAAATATTCACTAGTTTTAAAGTGTTCAATTCAACACAGGTGCAGCTAAGCGAATGACAGAGCAAGAAAAGACGGTGAGGGAGGCCACCAAGACAGCTATGACTCCTCTGAAGGAGTTTCAAGATTTTTTGCTACAGAGAAGTGTCAGTCAGAACAGATTATTGAAGTAACTGTGACTTTAGAAAGACGTTATGGTGTCCAGATAGCATTAGCCACACGCTAAAAGATGCAACAGACGTCTTAGCCTCAGCATAGCATCGCCAGCAAAGTAAGTTCCAGCTGCACCAAGAAGTCAATTATTCTGGGATTTTTAGTGCAACAGGGAAACTTGAACTTCAGTAAAATCTTCAACACCCCTTCCAAACGGTCCTGCTAATTCACTGGAGCTGCTTCAGTTTGCTAATGTTAACTGGCTGTCACTCAGGACATCTGACCAATGACATCGTGCTGTTTGCTCTGTGCAGATTGAATGATGAAAACGCAGCTGAATCTCAGCATACGATGTATGTGAGTGAACGCACAAGAATAAAACGTCATAAGCGTGCGCCGTCCATCCACGAAAAATAAACAACCGAAGCATAAACATGAACCCTACAATCACAGGGAAACTAGCCAGACATGAACCCTACAATCACAGGGAAACTAGCTGGACATGAACCCTACAATCACAGGGAAACTAGCTGGACATGAACGGAGTTCTCGCCATGCTGACATTTATGTGTCTAGAGAGAAATCCCAGAAAACGGAGAATGAGGAGAATATGGATGCGCGTGTGACTCGGAAAGAGAGGCCAATTTGGGATGCAAAGGAAGTTTGAAGTAAGTACTTGTTAGCATCTACTAGCATTTTACACTAGCATTTATTGTTATGGGCTGTCATTTTCCAACAAAACACATTTCTTCTTTGTTTAAACCCCACATACTTGTTTTGATGCGTTTTGTCGCCACAAATCATCTATCTGGGTTTATTGATTAGTACGTCATTTCATCCTGCATTTCTATTGGTTAGTTAGTTGTCGTAGGTCCAGCAGCATCACACTGTGAGATGATCACCCAGAATTTATGACACTTTTAGAATTTTATCGCAACGGCCGTCCTTGAACCTGTCTCACAGCGACGTAGGATCACTGATTTAGAGCCATGACCAAAGATATCACCACCATTCTGTCATGATTGTTATCTTTGGTCTGGGACGGCTGGAAATCACAGTATGTAGAGGCCTTTAGAGTCAACGAAGCTCTCCACTAACACCTCATTTGGAAGCATCACATGATCAGCATCATGTCCAACAGTTCAGACTCGTCCTGATGTTTGAGATCCTGCAGCTGTTTCTGCTACAGATCTGTAACTGTGGTTTTGTCTGATCAGATCTTCCATATCTGTAGTTTTACTCTCAGCCGTCAAACGTAGAAACAGTTTGAGTTTCTTTTTGCCACTTGGCTTCCTGTGACATCGTCAGGAAGTTGCGGTCGGCTCCCACGCTATCGCTGCTGCACAGCACCGTGAACACATCAGCTGAACACTTTAACGTCCAAACATGAGGACGTTTCCGGCGGATATTCAGCTGATAGGTTCTAAAAACCACAAACAGAAAACAGCAGTTTATTCCTTTCTAACAGCAGCAGCTCTTTTTATCCAAGTGCTGGAAGTCAAACGAAGGAAGAAACGTGTGAACCGCAACGACTGCACGGATAAACCAACATGCCAAAGCGACAGAAACAGAAAACGTTCCAGGCAGCCCATGGTTTAGTCTGAACATGTCGGGTTGTAAACGAAACACCAGAACAACAGGCGGTAATCAGATGAAGAGATCATAAAGTATGCGTCCATCAGCAGCCTGCAGAAAACAACAGAAGCAGCATCTTTACAGATCTAGAAACTGAGCAGATAATAGTCACGGTGAAAAATAAATCAGGTAAAATGTTAAAAAATGTTCAGAAATGTTAATGAATCTGCAAAATAATAATATTTAAGCAGATTTCAATACAGTAAAACAGGATTTTTTTAGTCAAATATTGTTTAAAAAAACAAATTATTCTTTGTTAAAAATCTAGTTTTGCAATGTGGACATTATGTACAGCTTTGGCCTGTTTTTGTTTGTTGTTTAGTTTTGTTTATTTTAGAGTCACCCTGTAAATTAATTAATACTTTTTCTATGATTTTACAAGGATCTTATCTGTAATTTCAGACAGGCAATTTAAGACAGTAAAAATCTGTAAAATAACAACAAATTATTTACATTTTTTTCAATCTCGAATATACATATTTTCTCTTTTAAATAGAAGAACTATCTTGAAATTAACTATTTTTTTGCTGATTTAAATACAGTGAGACGAGTGAGTATGGGCCTGTTCTGTAAGGTAACATGTAAATAACACTTGCTTGTGAACTTATTAGTCATTTGTAATTTAACAAAACAGAGAAACGATGTAGAATAACCCTAAATAGCTGAAAAAAAACTGCAATTAAAACGGTCACTTTTACAGCACTGTAACAAAAATGTTTCATAATAATCTGGAGGCAAAGGTGCCAAAAAATACTTTAAAATAAATAAATAATGGAATACTGTAATTTTCATAAAGTGTAGATAGATAGCTAGATATATAGATAGATATATAGATAGATAGATAGATAGATAGATAGATAGATAGATAGATAGATAGATAGATAGATAGATAGATAGATAGATAGATAGATAGATAGATAGATAGATCAAATAAAAGTGTAAAATAGTAATTTTTTTCTGTATGAGTAGTGATTTTAGTTGATCTCTTTTTTTATCAGAGTTTTAATTTCTTTGTTTTTATTCTAAAATTTCATGTTGATTTTATTGCTTAAATTATGTTTTATTTCTATGATTTTCATGTATGTTTTTAGCTTTTAAATCATCTTTATTATTTATTTTCTTTGCCATTGTAATGAATGAATTGCGCTCTATAAATAAACTGGCCTTGACTGTCTGTTCCTTCAGGGGGTTAAAGCGTCCAAACAGGGAGGAAACACTACAACAGCTCAGCCAACGTCCATCATCATCCTGAGCAGCTGAAGGTAAACCGTAGAGCTAAAATACTAGATCTGCTGCTGCCAGGTGAACCTCTATGTTTCGATTGATGTCCTTATATGAGCAGATATTTCAGCTCTACAGTCTGAGAAACATGTTGTGTGTCTTTAATGTAAACGGAAGCCGGGACATGCAGAGCTGCTGGAGTTCTCAAGTAAAGAGATCAAGGCCACATTAAAGAACAGAGCTCATGTGTTTACTGTCCTGGAAAACACAATCATGAAAGGAAGGAGTTCTAACCCAGCAGGAAACGTTCCCACAACGTTAGCTAACATGATCTGCAAACAGCTCTAATCCAGTTCTAAAGTTTTAATCAAATGTTCACACAACGTTTTCAGAATATTTATCATTTCAACTAATGTTCCTGTGAGGGTAAAAGGGAACTAAGACACAACATTTAGACAATGTTTGGAGGAAGCTGTCAGATTATGTTCCATGAGAACAACAAAAGGACGTTCTCAGTGACATTTTAAAGATGGTGTACAGATGTTATTAAGGCCTTTCATTAAATGTTCCCACAATGTTCTCCACATAGTTTTAAGAACATTAAGAGTCCAACAACGTCATCATCACGTTATCCTGATTTTAAGAAAAACCTTCGAAAATAAAAAGAAAATGTTGCTGCTAAACATTAATAGAACTCTGCAGGACTCAGCATCAACAAAAGACACACAAATACCCCAATGAGACACAAAGAGACACAAAAGAGACACAAAATGAACACAGAGACAGAAAATGACCACAAATAGACACAAAATGACCATACAGAGACACAAAATGATCAGAGACACAAAAACAGACACAAAATAACCACAAAAGACATAAAATTACCATAAAGAGAGACAAAATGACCATAAAGAGACAGAAAACAACTAAAAGACACACAATTACCTCATTGAGACACTGAACAACCACTAAGACACACATAATGATGTCTCTAAACACAGAGAAGTCGGGACTGATGGGACTTTTCTACCTGAGGCTGCGTTGCCATGGGAAACCAGGTGATGGTGTCGGTCCAGGTGGGCGTGGTCAGTCCTGTCCAATCCACCGTGAGCCCCAACACACACACTCAACACACACAACAGCCACACACACTCCATGTCTGCAGGGAGAGAACAGAAGGTTAGCCTTTCAAATGTCCACAGAACACTTCATTATCATTATTATTATTATTATTATTATTATTATCACACATTAGGAACACCTGCACACCTGCTCATTAATGCAGCCTGCCAGGCAGCCAATCAGCTGGCAGAACTGCTCAGGTATCAAATCCCGACAGTAGATTTAATTCTCTTTTTTTTTGTTTTTGACTATTTACATCCTCTGTACAGACCAGTCTTGGATTAAATAGGACCAATATGATGCTACATTTAATTTGGGTGAAAATCTCTGTTATTTCATTTTCGTTGTCGGGCAGTTTTGTAAAACACAAAGGACCCCAATACCTCTGCACAGTCAGAAAATAAGAACACTTCATTCAGAATGTTGCTGCTTTTAGACCAAACTTTATGTAACCCTCCTGTTGTCCTCATTTACAGGCACCAAAAAATACTGCTTCCTTGTCTCAAAAAAAAAAATAAATAAAAAAATCGGCAAAAAATTCCCCAAATTTCTAAAAATTTGCAAAACCTTCAGGAAGAAAATTCCAATAATTCCTTAAAAGTTTCCCTTAAAAGTTTTATTAAAAAAAAAAAAAATCCCCCAAATTTGGCAAGAAAATTCTTGGAAATATTTTCAAAAAATGAGCAAAAATCTTCCAAAAAAATCCTGAAAATATCTAAAGTGATTCCATATATATCAGTAAAATTTCTAATATTTTCTTTAAGAACATTCACATAAAAATCAACCAAAATCCAGCGAAAATTCACTGGATTCTGGTTGATTTTTATGTGAATGTTCTGAAGAAGCATTTTTAACATTTTATTTTCCACCAAAAAATGCTCAAAGATTTCCCAAAAATGTTGAAAATGTGAACATCAGAAGTTTCACTGTGAAAATATATTTTTCTCCACATTTTCAAACTTTAAAACGGGTTAATTTGACCTGCAGGACGACATGAGGGTTATTTAAGATGTGCATTTTGTTGGACCTCTGTTTTCTGTAAAATTCTTGTCATTTGCACAAACATCTAGTTTTTAATCAAATGACACCAGACTTCATTCAAAATGTTGGCTAAATTTTAGACTAAATTCTAATAAAGCAAAATTGTCTGTTTTTTCTGTCTGGGCTCATTTTGAAAACAAATCCATGTAGTCTTTGTTCAAACAGTATCAGACTTCACACTAATTTTTAACTATTTTAAATTCTCAATTGTTTGTCGTCAAACAGGAACAAAGTTTATTCAAAGTTCTGCCAATTTTGTATTTCCTGAAGGTGAAAATCTCAACCTCCTGCTGTCTGCACAGACATGAAGTCTTTATAACCAGACTTCATTGAAAGTTTTGCCAGTTTTAGACTTTCCAGTTCTTGTCTTGAGTCCAGTAGTTTCCTCTCATGTCCTGAACATAAACCAGTGAAATAGTGTTAAAATTAAAGCCTGCTCGCCGTCTGCATCACTTCATGGCTAAAGTTTATCATCTTCTAATGATATCTGCAGGTAAAACGGCGTTTAAAGACGATTATTGATCATTTTCAGAGCAACAATCACTGAGTTTGATCCACCAACTGACGCTGATCTGCAGCAGAGTCGCGGGGACGCGCACCAGAAATTAATGAACGAGCTTCAGACTAATTAGCCGCACGTGACTCCAATCACTAACTTATCGATCCGCAGCTTCATAAATCAGCTCCATCTCAGTTTCCGCGGTTCCCTCAGTCTGCCTGCTTGGGTTTTAGTTCCCTTTAGTTCAGTTTTTATACTAAATCCTCTTTTCCTTCGCTCTGCTCGATGTTTATCAGCTAAACAAAGTTGAATAAAGTTTGTTTGTGTGAATAAAGTGTTGGTTTTAAAAGTCAGAGGTCAGACAGGTGTTCAGTTTCCCACCGACTCGTTTCAGAGCTGAACACTTGGAAGTCATCGATCTCTCACCTCTGCGGCGGCGCCTCCTCTAATCCATCGATCCGAACCGATCAGCGCTGATCGATGCTCCTCAAACTGATCGAAGGAGGTGATCAGAGGACCGGACGGGTCTCTGTTCGGTTCTGAACCCTCCGACTCCAACTCAACCAGTTGCTGCGGAACAAAAAACACCCAGACATCCGCCCGTGCTGCCTTCACGGACCTGAGAGAGGTTCCGACGTCAGAGGGTTCAATTTGAAAAACAACTTTATTTAAAAACGTTGCTGGAGCTGCAGTAGCTTAAAACCTGCAAAATGACAACCAAATGGAAACACACAACACAGCACAAAGACACACACAAAACAGCCACAAAAAAGACACACAACAATGACTAGTGGAAGCAAAACAACCACAAAAGGACACAACTGAACTCAAACAGACACAAAATAAGCACAGACACACAAGAAACCACAAAAAGATCCTAAAGAGACACAAAAATCCACAAAGAGACACAAAACGGCCACAAAAACATACAAAACAATGACTACTAGATGCAAAACAACCACAAAGACTCAAACTGACCTCAAACACACAAAATAAGCACAGACACGCAAAAAAAAACCCACAAAAGACACACATTTACCTGAAAGAGACACAAAACGACCACAGAGAGGCGATAAAACAGGTCAGTGAACACAACACGTGAAAATAAAACCATAGAGGAGGAGGTGTGTGCGATTCTTCTAGAGTTGTAGAAGAAAATTGAAAATGAGATTTAACTGCAGTAACATCTTTGTGTTTGACTGAGGATCATCTTTTTTTACAGCATCATAAAAATCTACGTATATAATCATGAATTATTTCAGATTTGAACTCATGTGTTTCATATTTCTGTGGAAGCTGCAGTTTCATGGCGGTTAAACGAGTAAAATCTGCTGAAATCTACATTTTCTGCCCATAATCCTCCTCCTCCTCCTGTCCGCGGTGTTCTGAATTCCCACAGCACCTGAAGGCAGCATCACTTCAGCTGCAGCGGGCTGGTGGCGCCACCCTGCGGCCGCACTGAGGAGGTGCAGCTAAAACCTTCACGCTCTGGTCATGGCTGACCACAAAGTTATTTAGAAAGAGTTTATCTGCAGAGACTTTTAAAAACTGTAAAAACAGCAAAATACACAGTTTATGAAAAATAAATAATTCAATGTTCCTACTAAGAGCCACAAAACAACCAGAAAAAGACAAAATGACCACAAAGAGATGCAAAAATGACCATAAAGAGACACAAAACAACAACAAAGAGATACAAACCGATCATACAGACACACAAAATGGCCAAAGACGGATGCAAAAACACTACAACGACACACAAAACAACCACAAAAAGGCCCAAAATGACAGCAAAGAGACACAACATAACAACAAAGACACGCAAAACGACTATACTCACAAAATGTCCAAAGAAAGATTCAAAAACACAACAAAGAGATGCCAAACAACCCCAAGAGATTCTAAATGATGTCAGAAAGACACAAAAACACAACAAGGAGACACAAAATGACCAAAGAACGATTCAAAAACAGCACAGTGAGATGCAAAACAACCACAAAGTGATACAAAATGACCACAAAGAGACACAAAACAACAGCAGAGACACAAAATGACCACAGAAATACACAAATACATCACAAGGAGACACAAAACAACAAGAGACATAAAATGACCATAAAGACACACAAAATGACCATAAAGACATGCAAGGTGACCACAGAAAGACACAAAAACACAACAGACACAAAATGACAACAAAGAGGTTCAATACAACAGCAAAGACACAAAATGACCACAGAAAGACAGACAAAACGACCATAAAGAGACACAAAACTATCATAAAGACATGCAAGATGACCACAGAAACACAAAAAGACCACAAAGAAACACAAAACGACAACAGAAAGATGAAATATCACCACAAAGAGATGCAAAACGACTACAAAGATTTTAATGTTTCTCAACTCTGGACTGAACAAACAGAAAAGTCCGGTGTTACACACACACACACACACACACACACACACACACACAGTAAACTTCCTCAAACTCACTCCAACGCTTCCTCTCCTCTCGGACTTCCTCCTCCTCCTTAGCTCCGCCTCACACAGACATACAGACCAGCTATCCCTCCACACACACACACGGACACACACTGACGGACACACACACTGACGGACACACACTGACGGACACACACACGGAGCGGGACTGAGCGGAGCTGCGCCCCGGACAGGAGCACTGATGACCGGTGAGTTTCAGCTCTAAAGCCCCCGGAGCTGTGTGTGTGTGTGTGTGTGTGTGTGTGTGTGTGTGTGTGTGTGTGTGTGTGTGTGTGTGTGTGTGTGTGTGTGTGTGTGTGTGTGTGTGTGTGTGTGTGTGTGTCAAACTTTTAGCGTGTTATTGATCGCGGCTTGAATTCCCGTCAGCCGATCGATCTTTCCTCCAGCGGATCAATAACCTGTACATCCGTCTGTCTGTTTGTTTGTTTGTTTGTTTGTTTGTTTGTTTGTTTGTTGCAGGAGATTAGAGATGTAGAGCGACCACTCCCAGTGTGCTTCTGTCACTTCTTGTTTTGAGTTAACACTCAGGTTTAGAATAAAATGACTGTCAGGAGCATTAGTCAGATGAACAGAGAATCAGTAAACACCTGAATATCTACCTGCACATTTATAGAAAATAAAAACAACAATACCACAAAGTTAAGGAACTGTCCTCTAAAGCAGAATCATACTTTTACATTTAGTACAACACTGTGGTGTAAAGGGAAACAGCATAGAGTACCACAGAAATACTTCTACATATGTCAAATACAAATTATTATTATTAATTCATAATAAATAATAAGGTATCTGAACCTTTTATTCAAAATTGTAGGCACTGTGCAGAAAATGTGGTCATTCTAATGAGCACTCATGTAAAACGCCTATAATAATATAAAGAGGCACCAAAGGTCGTCGAAAAGAGGCAAAATGACCACAGAAATGGATAAAAACGAACTACAAAAGACTACAAAGAAATGCAAACTGTCTGAAAAGATGCAAAACAACTTCAAAGAGACACAAAATGTCCTCTGGACGATGGAAAATAAGTGCAAATTCACTGAAATGTATCAAAAAGAGACTCAAAACAACCAGAAAGGACACAACACAACTTTTAAAGAGACGCAAATGACCTCAAAAAGATGGAAATTAAGCGCAAAATGACTAAAACAGATCACAAAAATACACAGAACAAGAACAAGGAAACAAAACAACTTCAAAGAGACAAAAAAATGCCCTCAGAAAGATGGAAAATAAGTGCAAATGTATTTAAAAAGATCACAAAGAGACACAGAACAACTTCAATGAGTCAAAATTATTTCATATAGTCACAAAATGACCTCAGAAAGATGTAAATAAGGACTAAAAATAACCACAAAAAGAAACAAAACAACTACAATAACACAAAACAACTTCAAAAAAATGCTAAATGTACAGAAAGAAATGCAGAATGGAACACGGAAATTAAGCGCAGAAGGACTAAAAATAACCACAAAAAGACACAAAACAACTACAATAAGACAAAACTATTTCAAAGAGACACCAAATGTACAGAAAAAGACGCAAAATGACCACAAAGAAATGCAAAGTGTCATCAAAAAGATGGGAAATAAATGCAAATTTACTAAGAAAGATCACAAAGAAACACAAAGCAATCACAAAGGATACAAAAGTACTTAAAATACACACAAAATACCCTCAAAAAGATGGAAACTAATTGCAAATTTACTAAAAATGATCAAAAAGAACAGAAAACAACTTTAAGAGATACAAAACAACTATAAAGAGACACAAAACAACTTTAAAGAGACACAAAATTTTCAGAAAAAGATGGAAATGATCACAAAATACTGCAAAATGTCCTCAAAAAGATAGAAATTAAGTGGAGAAGGACTACAAATACCCACAAAAAGGGAAAAACGACTACAATGGAACAAAGAGGCACAAAATGTACAGTAAAAGATGCAAAATGACCACAAAGAAATGCAAAATGTCATCAAAAAGATGGAAAATAAATGCTAATTTGCAAAAAAAAAATTCAAAAAAAATATTTAAAAAAATCACAAAGAGACACAAAACAATCTCAAAGGACACAAAAGTACTTAAAATACACAAATACCCTCAAAAAGAAGAAAAGATGAAAAATGTCCTCAAAAAGATGTAAAATAAGTTGTGGAAACTAAACATCAACATTTGGTCTTAATTTGAACTTAAACTTGGACTGAAATCAGTGATTAATTTAAAGGAATGAATTAAAATTACTGACAAATACGAGCAGTAACTAGGAAATCACCATAAAGCAGCAGAAGTCGTAGTAGTGCAGCCAGGAGTCTAAAAGTTGTGCAACAAGCACATGAATATCATCAGGAATATTACAGGAATCACTGGCATGTTGGCAGCAGAATGACGAAGCGTGTTCATGCTGGTCGTGGTGACATCACAGAGCGTCAGCAGCCGCACGCGCTCAGATCAGCATCACAAACATGACAGTCATGTTGGCCAATTTCAGACTTCCTAGAACGAGACAGGAAGTCAGAGAGTGTCACAGATGATCAAGTCCGTTCTGGTCCGTTCTGTTGTGGTGAATCATCCAGCTGTCAGAAAGTCCAGATACACAAAATGAATCATTCCAGTCCAGCTTAGGCTCAGTTTATCTGCTGTTTTAGTCCAGGTTTGGCTGGTCTGGGTTGTTCTGGTGCTGGATTGTTATCCCCAGATGTCGTCTTCCATCCTTGGTGGTTCAGTTTGGGTGTTATCGGCTTTTAGGCCCAGTTTCTTAAAGTCCCCCTGATTGTTCTTGCCTTGATGTAGTGTGATATTGATATGAACGTTTTAGTCTTAGTTTGGACTGATATCGTTTTGTGTTTTAACCCTGTTTTTCTGATATACTCTGTTTTGTTTTTTAACCTTAGTTTGGTCTGAAATTGTTGGGTGTTTTATCCCTCATTTGGTCTAATATATTTTGGTGGTTTAGTCATTGTTTGGTCTATTTCGGTGTTGGAGCCCTGATTTGGACGGATTGTTGGTGGGTGTCTTAGCCCTGGCTAGGCCTGCTATTGTTGAGTGCTTTAGCTTGGGTTTGGTTTGATATTTTTAGATGTTTTATTCCTGATTTGATGTGAGATTGTTGGATGTTTTAGCTCTGGTTGACCTGATATCAATGGGTGTTTCAGTTATTTGGTCTAGCATTGACTGTTCACAAGTTTCCAGTATTCACAAGTTTATTTACAGCAGGCAGTCCAATTGTGAACCAGCAGTTTTGTAGCTGTGATATAAAAATATACAATTTAGTGACATAAACAGACCACGTATAGAACTGAACTTGTTAAATTGGACCCACTTTAATGGTTCTTTTTTCTTTCTCTGTGTACTGACACGCTGCTGTTGTCAGTAAATGCTTTGTCTTCACACATTCTGTTGCTGGACAAAACGAGTGTCGGACAAACCCTTCCTGTTTCGGTTTCAACACAGACAGTTCCTCTTTGGCCTGGCGTCTGACTGGGGTGAGGAAACGCTCTTTGCCTCTGACAGACTCAGCTCGTCACGCTCAGACTCGGTCAATATTAATAGGATTATATGCAAATTGACCTGTAGAGTTGGACAGAACTGTCTGCTGTTTGAGCCTAGGTAAGTGCCAATGATCTCTGCTGTTTTAGTCCTGCTTGATCCAGTATTCTCTCATGTTTTAGTCCTGTTTGGTCTGGTATTCTCTAATGTCCTGTTTGGTCCAGTATTCTCCAATGTTTTAGTCCTGTTTAGTCCAGTATTCTCCAATGTTTTAGTCCTGTTTGGTCCAGCATTCTCTCATGTTTTAGTCCTGTTTGGTCTGGTATTCTCTCATGTTTTAGTCCTGTTTGGTCCAGTATTCTCTCATGTTTTAGTCCTGCTTGGTCCAGTATTCTCTCATGTTTTAGTCCTGTTTGGTCTGGTATTCTCTAATGTCCTGTTTGGTCCAGCATTCTCCAATGTTTTAGTCCTGTTTAGTCCAGTATTCTCCAATGTTTTAGTCCTGTTTGGTCCAGCATTCTCTCATGTTTTAGTCCTGTTTGGTCTGGTATTCTCTCATGTTTTAGTCCTGTTTGGTCCAGTATTCTCTCATGTTTTAGTCCTGCTTGGTCCAGTATTCTCTCATGTTTTAGTCCTGTTTGGTCCAATATTCTCTCATGTTTTAGTCCTGCTTGGTCCAGCATTCTCCAATGTTTTAGTCCTGTTTGGTCCAGTATTCTCCAATGTTTTAATCCTGTTTGGTCCAGTATTCTCTAATGTTTTAGTCCTGTTTGGTCCAGTATTCTCCAATGTTTTAGTCCTGTTTGGTCCAGTATTCACTCATGTTTTATTCCTGTTTGGTCCAGTATTCTCCAATGTTTTAGTCCTGTTTGGTCCAGTATTCTTAAATGTTTTAGTCCTGTTTGGTTCAGTATACTCTGATGTTTAAGCCTCAGTTTTTAAGAAATATTCTCTGGCGTTTCTGCTTCATTTTGGTTTGATATTCTCCGTAATTTTGGTACTACTTAGGTCAAATATTCCTAAATGATTTGGCATAAGTTTTTCCAATGTTCTCCAGTATTTCTATCTTAATTTTGCAAAATGTCCTCTGTCTCTTCTCATCAGGTTTGTCCAATATTTTAGTGTGATGTTTTGTTCCAATAACCTTTCTCAGTTGTAATTGGGCCCAGTTCTCTCTGCTATTTCAGCATTGATTTGGTGTGATATTTTCTAGTGTTTTAGCCTCAGTTTGGTGTGATATTCTCAAGTGTTTTGGCACTAATTTGGTGTGATATTGTCTGGTGTTTTAGCCTGTTCAGTCTGAATTTCTCTGGTGTTTTAGCCTTTATTTGGTCTCATATTCTTTGGTGTGTTAACCTCAGTTTGGTGCAATCTTTTCTGTTATTTTAGCCTCAGTTTGTTGTGATATTTTCATGTGTTTCAGCCTGAGTTTGGTGTGACGTTCTTTGGTGTTTTATCCTTTCTTTGGTGTGATATTCTCTGATGTTTTAGCCTCTGTTTGGTGGGAATTTTTTTGGTGTTTTAGCCTGAGTTTGGTGTAATATAATCTGTTATTTTAGTCTCAGTTTGGTGTGAATTTCTCTAATATTCTGACACTAATTTGGTGTGATATTGTCTGGGGTTTTAGCCTTTATTTGGTGTGATATTCTCTGATGTTTTAGCTTCAGTTTGGTGTGATATTTTCAAGTGTTTTGGCACTAATTTGGTGTGATATTGCCTGGTGTTTTAGCATGTTTAGTGTGAATTTCTCTGGAGTTTTAGGCTTTATTTGGTCCAATACTCTTTGGTATTTTAGCCTCAGTTGGGTGTGAATTTCTTTGGTGTTTTATCTTTTATTTGGTTTGATACTACTTGCGATTTTAGTCTCTGTTTGTTGTGATATTATCTGGTGTTTTGGCAATAATTTTGTGTGATATTCTCTTGTGTTTTCGCCTCAGTGTGAACTAATCATCTCATATGGCAGCATTAATTCACTTCACAGTTTTATGTATGTGTCTTACTATTTTGCCATCCCTCTGGTTAAAGTTCCCCCTGTTCTTCCTTAAAGTTATTACAATCTACTGTTTTCTGTGATTCATTCTGCAAGGCAGGTGTCTCCACCACATGAGGTTCTTCAGAGTTTTGAAAAGTAGAAAAAGTCAACGCAGCTGCAAAGCCAATTTTAGAGGATTTCCCATCCGTGCTTCAGCTGCAGGGAGACTCAGTTCCTCTGTGGGTGACGACTGTCGGCGTAAACCAGCAGAATAAAATAAAAATACAGAAAGAAAAGACAGCTGACTGGACGAAACCAGATTAATTGTCAGTTCCTGAAACACAGAAATGCAAGATGAGAAAACCCATAAAGGAGGCAACATTCTGCCGGTCTCTCTATCGTCAGTGACTCTGACCACGATGTTCCAAAGCTTTTCCCATTAACCTGAACAAACTGTGGCCAAACCTTTTCTGTACTTCAGCTAGAGACCTTCTGTTAGAGACAGAATTTCCCTCTTCATGATGATATTTTAGTAAACCTCCTCCCTGTTTTCTGACACTTAAGTAAACGTGTTTAGTGACTCTGGGCAATTTGCTTCAATAAACCACAGACAGAGAACTCATGAATATATTCTAATATGAAATATTATCAGTAAACAGTGAATCCAAATGTAGAAGCTCCTCAAACTTCCAACAGAGGACCAAATACCCCACACTGAAAGACACAAACATGCTTGTTTTGCATCACTGTCCTAATTTTTCATCTCTTCTTGGTTGTTTGTGACTCTTCAAGGAAGTTTGCATCTCTTCTGTGTATTTGAGGATATTTGCACCTCTTTGTAGCAATTTTGTGCCTCTGCAAGTAGGTTTGCATCTCTTTGTAGTTAATTTGTGTCTCTTTCTAGAATGTTTGCATCTCTTTATAGTTAATTTGTGTCTCTTCTAGAACATTTGCATCTCCTTGTAGTTAATTTGTGTCTCTTTCTAGAATGTTTGCTTCTCTGTAGTTAATTTGTGTCTCTTTCTAGAACGTTTGCATCTCTTTATAGTTAATTTGTGTCTCTTCTAGAACATTTGCATCTCCTTGTAGTTAATTTGTGTCTCTTTCTAGAATGTTTGCTTCTCTGTAGTTAATTTGTGTCTCTTTCTAGAACGTTTGCATCTCTTTGTAGTTGATTTGTTTTCTAGGAGGACGTTTGTGTCTCTTTTTGGTATTTTGTATCTCCTTGTGGTCGCTTTGCATGTCTTTTAAGAGGAAACGAGGTGTTTTCAGACACTGCTCTAGAAATTAGAACCACTTTTATTTGTTGATCATGAATGAGATGATGGCGGTACTTTACATTCATGAAGAAGCAATATTTCATTTCATGCTAATGACTGACTGGCATTAAAATAGAAAGTGCTTCTTCCAAAGTCACACTTTAATCACACAACTGCTCACAGAGGAAGATAACTTTCACACAACCAATGTGTCTCAGTGTTGATCTTGACTCTCATTTTCTTCTGATCAGGTTTGATGTAACTTTGACAATAGTCACCAGGATACGTAGCTGATTAGCTCCTAAATTAGCTAAATAAAAATGGCATTTTGTTCACCAAAGTTCAGAAAAGCTCTACTGTAAGTTGGGGTTTTCCAGTTCATTCAATATAGCGTCATTGTAGTGCCACCTAGTGGGAGTTAATGGAACTGCAGCCAAACCCAGCTGACTTTAACACTGATTAACTGACTTTTTATCTGCTAATTCTGACGCATTTAAGTCAAGTTCAAACCCTGATTTCGAAGCAGTCACACAATCACCCGTCCGAGTTCATGCAGGTTTCCTTACCGAAGTTGTTTATTTCAACATTAAACCACAGTGACACTTTTCTACTCAAAGCTTCCTTTTTTCCTAACAGTTACAGAAGTACACCGTTACAACACTCGGACCGTTAGTTTCTGCTGGGTCTCTGCAGGTTCATTAATCTTCAAGCGACTGAATACGGTCACTAATTACTTCAGCCAGTCATTTATATTTCCCCCTGGGGTCTAGTTCTCCTACAGCTTTCCTTAGTTCTTATAGGAACTGGTACAAAGATAATGAGAAGTTGTGTGACCCTGAAAAAATGGTTATTTTAACATTATAGGCTTTAACTTTATTTCAATTTTCCAAATCTATCAAAGCTAACAGACATAGAGTAGCATGATTTATGAAGACATGAGGCGAATATCCAAAGTAACTGATCAAAACAATTGATGAAGATGAGTTTCTAACTGGTTTTTGCATTAAAAATGGTTGGAGTCCCTTTGTGTCTCTTTTTGGTCATTTTGTGTGTCTTCGTGGTAGTTTTGTGTGTCTTTATAGTTGTTTTGTATTCCTGTGATCCTTTTGGGTGCCTTTGTGGTAATTTTGTGTATCTTTGCGGTAGTTTTGTGCCTCTTTTTGGTCATTTCGTGTCTCTTTGTAGTAGTTTTGTGTGTCTTTGTGGTGGTTTTGTGTGTCTTTGTGGTAGTTTGTGTCTCTTTGTGGTCATTTTGTGTGTCTTTGTGGTAGTTTTGTGTGTCTTTATAGTTGTTTTGTATTTCTGTGATCCTTTTGCATGCCTTTGTGGTAATTTTGTGTATCTTTGCGGTAGTTTTGTGCCTCTTTTTGGTCATTTCGTGTCTCTTTGTAGTAGTTTTGTGTGTCTTTGTGGTGGTTTTGTGGTAGTTTGTGTCTCTTTGTGGTCATTTTGTGTGTCTTTGAGGTAGTTTTGTGTCTCTGTGGCCGTTTTACGTGTCTTTGTGGTTATTTTGTGTCATTTTGTAGTAGTTTAGATTCTGTTTTTGGTGGTTTTAATGTCTGTCTTGTAGTTTTGTATGTTTTTGTGGTAGTTTTGTATGTTTTTGTGGTAGTTTTTCATGCTTATTTGTTAGTTTAGTATTTCCTTTCTGTGTCAGTAACTGTTTTGTGTCTTGCTGATTGTTTTGTGTCTTTGTGGTAGATAAACATCTATTATAGTGTTTTGTTGTGGTAGTTTTTCATGTTTTTGTGATAGCTTTATGTCTCTTATGGTAGATTTGCATGCCTTTGTGGTAGTTTTGTATGTTTGGTAGTTTTGTATGTAGTTTTAATGTATTTTCTGCATACTGTTTTTTGTGTGTCTGTAGTACTTTCTGTCAGTCTAATTGTTTTGTGTCTTGCTGATTGCTTTGCATCATAGATAAGCCTCTCATTGTGGTAGTTGTGCATGTTTTTGTGACAGTTTTGTCTTTCTGTGGTACATTTGCATGTTTCTGTGGTCATTCCCTGTCTCTTTGTGGTAGATTGGCATATCTTTGTGGTCTTTTTGCGATTATTTTCATTAGTTTTATGTGCTTTTGTGATAGTTTAGCATTTCTTTCTGGTAGTTTTCCGTGTCTCACTGATCACTTTAGGTCTTTCTGATCATCCTGTGCCTCTGTGTGGTTATTTTCTGTGGTTGTAATGGGCGTTTCGTGTATTATACCACTTACACAATACAACAGCCAGAAAAAAGCGAAGAGCAGATAGATATTCTAATTAGCCAGCAGAGTAGCAATAACTACAATTTCTCTACTGAAATCAGCCTGATTTGATGCTGAGCACCTTTAAATAGAATACTTAATGTATTTAATTATAGACAAATCTGTCAATCTCTGTCATTAGTTGTAATTTACACAAAGAAGAAACACGTTTGTCCATACTGCGTTTTCTTTTTCAGTTGTCTATGACGCAAACTCTTACATACTTCAACCTTTCTGTCTGACAGCAGCTGTTAAAAAATGAAACCAGATATCTCTGAGGTGTTTTTTTTTTTAGATTTAAGCGTCCACAGGCAGATTAGAGAAGTGAGAAAGTGTTCACAGACGAGCCACGTCTTACTAAAAGTTGTGGATCTGAATAAATGTTTCACCGCCGCAAAGGTCAGAGGTCGCAGTTTTCATCCACGGCGCCGTCTCTAAACAAGACGAGGGACAGAAGAATCTGCAGGAAACTGTGAGATCAGAGGTTAGAGCTTCCAGCAGGAGTGAGATCAGCCGACCTCCGCCCAGAGAGAGAGGGGCAGGGTGGGGTCAGCGTCCCCAGAGTCTGGGCTGAGCCACTTTCTCCATCCACACATCTGGAGACACGCTGCAGACTCGGTGCTGCTGTTAGAAAGAGTTCATCTGATTCTTTCTGTAAGGGCTCACAGGACAACACTGGAACTCAGAATAATGCCATGATAAGGAAGACTAGCGGAGAGACGCTGAAATATGGATAAAGCTGCGTTCTCATCCAAATGTAGCACAAATTTTAACTAAAATTTGACAACACACATAACAGTCTACTGCTGGTCTGAACTCTAAGTAGTTTCTCAGTTTTTTTTCCTTACCGTGTGCTCATTTGAAGTATAACGTTCTGCACCTCAGTGGAAACCGAACAGCCATGAAGAAGGACAGAAAACTCAGAGGGTCAATCTATAACTGAGGGAATTTTGCAGTCCATGGGATATATCTGCATACATTTTTATTAAAAATAAAAAAATAATGTTTTTTATGTTCATTATGATCATGTCTTTACAAATTCCATAATTATTTATTCTGCAAACAATCGCTGATTAAGAAAAAATGACTGGATATCACTGAGATGTCAACTATGATACAAAAAGTCCCGCAATTATATATTAGCCAGTGCAGAATGACTTGAAAATGATGCAGAATTATGGAAAATTTGTCCAGAATGACACGAAATTTGTCCTCAATGACTTGAAAATTATCCCAAAGACACAAAAATGATCGAAAATGACGAGAAATGATGAAAGCTGATGCAAAACTTTTTGAAACTGACAAGAAAGTTGTCCAAAATCACTTGAAAATGATCCAAAATTACAGAAAATTAGTCCAGAAGGGGGGCTGCACAGTGGCGTAGTGGTTAGCACTTTCGCCTTGCAGCAAGAAATCCCTGGTTCGCGTCCTGGCTTTCCTGGGATCTTTCTGCATGGAGTTTGCATGTTCTCCCTGTGCATGCGTGGGTTTTCTCCGGGTACTCCGGCTTCCTCCCACAGTCCAAAAACATGCTGAGGTTAATTGATCATTCTAAATTGCCCGTAGGTGTGAATGTGAGAGTGATTGTGTGTCTGTATATGTAGCCCTGCGACAGACTGGCGACCTGTCTAGGGTGTCCCCTGCCTTCGCCCGAGTCAGCTGGGATAGGCTCCACCCCCCTGCGACCCTAGTGAGGATTAAGCGGTGTATAGATAATGGATGGATGGATGGATAGTCCAGAAGGAAATAAAATTTGTCCTAAATGACTCAAAAATTATCCCAAACACACAAAAATGATCCAAAATGAGGAGAAATTATCCAATCTGACGTAACACTTTTTGAAATTTACACGAAAATGATCACATGACCTGCTCCACATGATGTCATTTCCTCCTGAAGAAGACTGGCCAGACTCCAAGGCTTTCTGAGTTATTTAATATAAAGTAGTCTACAGGTTTACTTCAATATCTTTAGAAATAACTTTATATTTCAATTTTACTCAGTTGTATATATAATATTTAGAAGAATCTTTCTGTAAAAATGCCATGTGGTGTTTGGTTAGAGTAAAAGAAATGTTGATTTTAGGTCTGAAAACAGCAAAAATGTCAACTAAGATACCTGTCAACTATGTTAGAGAAAGTCCTACAATTATATATTGACCCCAGAAATGTCTTCTGTGCAAAATGACACAGTTAATCCTAAAAGAAAAGGAAAAAAAGTTAAATTACTTTATTTATTATACAAAAATTGAAAATCTGGAATCAACATCACTAACATTTTTCCAAGTGCCCACACTTGAAAAAATATGTTGACTCTACATACTGCAGATATTTAACTAGTTTTTCTGGACTTATCTCCTCTCCTGTGTGTAAACAAAGCCTACAGTCCATAGTCTCATAATCTTTGTCACAGGGGACTGACGGCTTCAAGAATTTTAAAAAAGTAAAATAAAGTAATTCTGTGGATCATTTCCGTCATAGATGATTAGTTCAAGGACCATCTGAAAGTTGAACATCTGTCCATTCTGTCTGTTTTTTCACGTTCTGGCTGATACGTGGTGATTGTTTTTCTACGACAACATTCCTTTCAAACCCACCGGCAGGTTTTGTGGTTCATTGTTTTGCATGTTAGCGCTGACATTCAAATATGTGTGTGTGTGTTTGAATCTGTGTGTATGTGCAGGATAACATCTCTGTTTTGTTTAGAAGCTGTTTCCTTCTGCGGCAGTCATTTACATAAACACAAATACTGACGGAGGACAACCTCTCCCCTCTCTGCAGTTGGACGATGGGACGTCTCATGTTCCTGAACAAGCTGTGTTAACCGAAGGAAACCGAAGGAAACCGAAGCGTCTCTGGCAGCGGCAACACGACAAGTTGTGTAGAGTCAGAGCTCACAGGTGAGTTGGTGTCTGTTAGGTACACTATATAGTGTGTACTGCCTCACGAGGAACACACAAAGAGACAAAAACAACCACACAGACACACAAAATGACTGCAAAAAGACCCAAAACTTACAATGGAGAGACAAAACGACTACAAATAGATGCTAAATGACAATTTAAAAATGGAAAACAACTAGAAAGAGACAAAAAAGACAACAAGGAGACAAATATGACTACATAGACTAAAAATAACCACAAACAGGCACAAATGAACACAAAATGAAAAAAAAATTGCAAAAGAAACACAAAACAAGACAAAAAGATGCAAAACTACAACAAAAAGACACAAAACAACTACAAAAAGACACAAAACAAAAAGACACAAAACAACTACAAAATGACAAAACAACTACAAAGAGACACAAAACAACTACATAAAGATGCAAAATGACTACAAAGACGATCACTAAAAGGCACTAAACGACAACAAAGAGTGTTTGGTGTCTTCTTTATTGTGTTAAATAAGTTGCCGCCATCATAACTCCCTGTTTGAATGTAGGACTGATGTGTGTGTTGCAGGTTGCTGAAGGACACGGGTCGTCATGCAGACTATAAAGTGTGTGGTTGTGGGTGACGGCGCTGTGGGGAAGACCTGCCTCCTCATCTCCTACACCACCGGAGCTTTTCCCAAAGAGTACATCCCCACTGTGTTCGACAACTACAGTAGCCAGGTGGGCATCCAAAGGGTTTATATCTGGCCGAACCGATGCTCACCGAGCTCTGTTGACCTGTGAGTGTTCACCTGCGAGTGTTCACCTGTGTGTGTTCACCTGTGTGTGTTCAGGTGACGGTGGACAGCCGGATCATCAGCCTGAACCTGTGGGACACGGCGGGTCAGGAGGAGTACGACCGGCTGAGGACGCTGTCCTACCCGCAGACCAACGTCTTCGTCATCTGCTTCTCCATCTCAAGCCCCGCCTCCTACGAGAACGTCAAACACAAGTGGCATCCAGAGGTCAGAGGTCACCAACACGGCTTACTTCCAAATCCTCTCTAAACTAACTCTCTAAAATATGTCTTAACACTCTAAAATACGTCCTAACGCTTTAAAAGACATCTTCACTCTCTAAAATACATCCTGACATTCTCAAATACACCTTAACGCTCTAAAATACACCTTAATGCTCTAAAATACGTCTTAATACTTTAAAATACACCTTAACGCTCTAAAATACGCCTTAATGCTCTAAAATATGTATTATGCAGTCTGGGTGGTGAGGGAGGGAGGTGGAAATATGCAGACCAGATGATGTTTTTGATATGAGATTGGAAGTGAAGTGAGGAATCGATGATGACACCCAGACTCTATCTATCCAGATCAGATCTGAACCTTTTCTCCTCTGTTTACTGCCTCCAGGTGTCCCACCACTGCCCCGGCGTTCCCATCCTCCTGGTCGGCACGAAGAGCGACCTCCGGAACGACGCTGAGACTCAGAAGAAGCTGAAGGAGCAGAACCAGACGCCCGTCACCCACCAGCAGGGCGGCGCTCTGGCCCGCCAGATCCAGGCGGTGCGCTACCTGGAGTGTTCGGCCCTCAACCAGGACGGCATCAAGGACGTGTTCACCGAAGCCGTGAGGGCGTTCCTCAACCCACAGCCCACCGTCAGCAAGAAGCTCTGCGTCCTGCTGTAGGACCGCTCAGAGACTGGTCCGAGGATTCACGTTAAAGATGTGTTTGGAGAGTTTTATCTTGTTATTAAAAAAAGGGAAGGTTTGAATGGAGGAGGAGCTGAAAACATGTCAACTGTCCACCTTAGTCCATAACAGGATGAACATCATGACTGAGGATCTGAGTTCAGATCAGGGATTTGAAGTTAATCTTTCCAACTGAAAATCTGCACGCAAATTAAATTCAAACTAGAAACACCCTCACTTGGTTTCTCTACAAGTTCAAGTTTAATTCTCCTTCAGATTTTACAAAAATTCCTGCAGATTAAAGTGCTTTTATGTTGCTTTTCAAACACTGAACCAGATCATTCCATTGGAAATCATCACGTTTTTAGCAGATATTCATTTAGATTGGCCTGAATTTTTTATAGAACTAAAGTATAGATATTATTAATTATATATGTGAAATACTTTACAAGATATAGTTTATTTCTTTTTCTAATTTACAGTCAATCCACTTTCAGCAGTTGTTTGTAAAAATCTGAGGCTGTTTGAGCAACAATATCTTCAGAGCTATTAAAGATAAAAGCCTGAATATTTCAGTGTAGTTTCTCATCACGCCAATGAATGGAAATCTGCACCATATAAATACACAAGTACATCAAATAAGAGCTCATGTTAACAAAATAAATTACTCATATGTGGCTGCACATTACAATAATACAAAACTAAACATATAGAATAGTTTTTAATATGAAATACTTGATGACAAAAATGAAAAATAAAGTTATTTTATTAAACTGAGGTTGACAAGTTGTTCCACAAAAAACTTAAATACAGGTAGCTAGTCTGAGTTCTGGAGTTTCTCCAAATATAACTGAAAATCAATGACATTAATATAAACTACATTGAAAATTTCAGGCTTTTAGATTTAATAGCTTCGGAGATATTCAAATTCAAATTTCAATGTGTGAAAAAATGCACTAAACGTTGGCTGATGGTTAATTTAATCCCGTCACACAGAGAAGAAAGTTCCTGAGAATCCGTCTGTTTTTAAGTTCCCTTCAGTTTCTCGCTGATCCACTGATATTTGTTCATACATCCAGAAACAATGCAAATAGGAGCTGCTCATCGTCCATTCTGCTGCTTTAAATGTGAATAAAAGTAAACAGAAACAGATTAAAAACAAGGCTGAAGTTGTGCCTCACACTGAAAAAACTCTGGATCTTTATGGCTGTAGAACAAAATACATTCGTGCAAATATTTCGATTGATTCAGATGAACGATCTGAACTGTTTTCAGATGAATCTGGGGGTCAGACAGGGACCAGATCTGTTGTTTTAAACAAATAGAGATTATTATTGATACTGAGAATGTTGCTTAACTGCACAGAGAGTTTACATGGAGAGTCGTGGCAACTTTTAGAGCTCAAACGCTGCAAATAAAAAACTTTAAAATGCACTGAAAGTAGGTAGAGAGATAAAACGGTTTCAAGTTTGAACACAAAAAGATCAATCATTTTCTCAGTGTGGAAATCAGACAATCAAATGTACGGAAGAAGCTTCGACAGACTTTTTAGAATTCTTGAATTTTAGAACAGCATTCAAAATGCAGTCCCTCCAGGAATTCACGATGTTGCGATCACAATAATTAACGTGCAATTTCAACCAATCTCCATGAATTCCGCACGACTTTGCAATTTTGTCCATCACCGCAACTGTTCTGCAATTTTTTCCCAGCCTTCCATGAGTTCCACCAATCATAGCGGTCCCCACAGCGCCCCAAATTTCATCACAACAAATACGCTTAAAACATTGCAAATTGCATCGCAATTTTTTAGAAAAGCTGCTGTGAATTCAGGCAATTTAGGCTGCAACAATCTGGGAAAAAAAGCTTGCGAAATCCTGGTGGGACTGAAAATGAGAGTTTCGAGGAAAAAAATAATAATTCTAAGTTTAAAATCTGGGTTTTGGGTTTAAAGGTGAAAAAAATCTCAGTCAAAATTCAGAATTTACATTAGGGATTCAGAGAAAAATTTCAGAATTCTTGTGTTTTAAGTCAGATTTCTGATTTTAGATTCTGACTTTAAACTGGATTACTGAGAAAAATGCCCGAAATCTGGGTTTAAAGTCAGAATTCTAAATTTAAAATCAGAATTTTGTGGAAAAACAGCAGGAAATCAGAATTCAAAATGACTATTCTGAGAAAAAAGAATTCTGAGTTTAAATTCAGACTTCATGGAAAAACGAGAAAAATAATTTACAACTGGAATTCAGAGAAATAAGAATTCTTATTTTAGAAAGAGAATTCTAAGCTTAAATGTCATAATTCTGAGTACAAAATCTGAATTTTATGTTTTTTAATTGTATATCTTTATAATTTAATTTCATCTCCAGGCTGAAAATTCCTGTTCTGCCCTTCACCTATAATATAAACTAATAAAAAGTCAGTTTAAAAGAATAAGGGAAACGCCATGCTTAATGAGTGGCAAATCAAAAAGAAGAAGAAGAAGAAAAGCCTTAAAAATGAAGTTTGCATATGTTTGGTGGGGAAAAAATCCAAAGATATATGTGTGGAGTTTTGGTGAAAAAGCCTGTATCTAAACAGAAACTTTGTGAAAAGTTGTGAAGTGAGACGAGTACAAAGATCCAGTGACATCTGGAGAAAATGTTCGTGATCTGCAAACCAGAAGCAAAAGACCAACAACTGCAATAAAAAACTAACATCTGGTTCTTTGATAGGTCCAAACCTGTGTACATAGAGAAGGCAAAATACTAGAACTTCAGCAGGAAACATCTAAAAGTCTAAAAACTCTGTCGTGTTGGCGGCCAACAAGATCAAAACTGGACTTATCTTAATTTACTGTTTCTAGTTGGAACAGACACCTCTAAACAAACAAGGGGGTCTTTGACACCATTTATCAGGTACTTATAATGCAGTCCTGAGGTTCCTCCACAGACAGTTTCACCACCATGTGGGTCTCTGGTCTTCAACAGGACATTAGCCAAGTGTTTGGGGGTAAAAATAAACATCTGGGACTCCCCACCAGACGGTTAGAACTGAAGAAGTTTCTTGGATGAAGGTGAAACACTTTCAAGAACCAATCCAGTAGCCTGAAGCCCTTTCACAACTGGCTCCTTCACAACTCCACGGGATTTTTGTCGTTAGCCGCAATGCGAGCACTGCTAATCATCTGAAGCGGCTCCTCCACTTGTAAACATGTTTGAAAATGTGATTGTTTTTGTTGCAGATTTAATTTACTGTATTTTTATTTAAATGTGACATAACATTTAAAACATGTTTCATACAGTATGCCTGCCTTCTGTGGTTTATTCAAATTTCATCATCTTCAACAAGCAGCGGTGCTTCTAGCTAAATGCTAACAGCATCATTTTCACATGCAAAGAAATAAGCTATTTAATCTGACTGCTGGATTTCAACGCTGACTAAACTCCTGGATAAGCCAAAAAGGACCCTGCAAATACCCTTTATTTTTTCATCTGATAAGTTGTTGGACTGGTTAAAGAGTCTGATGAATAAAAAGTCCAGAAATAAAGAGAAAAATTTCGACACATTCTCAATAATGGACAGCCATACAGTAGCAGCTGTAGACCTTTTCTAAAACACATCCCTCTAATTGTCTGTTTTCTTCTAAATGGGAGAATAATTTACTAAACGAACATCATTCTGTATTGAAGGAGGCTTGAAACCAGCAACTGAAACCATAAACTCATTAAGATAAAGTTTACTGAGCTAACAAATCAATTGAGAAGTAGGTTCATTTTCTGAAATATAATCTTTTTGCAACCAGAGAAGTCCTTAACTTGTCAGAGGCATCATAAAAATATTCACATTAAAAGAACTATCTCTTTACAAATCAGTATGAACAAAATGAAATTTGTTAAGAAAAATAAGTTCAATTTCAGCAATTATATGTCTCAGTTTATCATTTACACATTAACTTCCAGATCACAAAGTGTGTACAAAGGAACACAACATTTAGTCATCTGGAACTGAACACTATGGTATTTTACTTTAAAAGTTAACCTCCACAATTAGGAACATTATACGGTTTTAACTTTAATTTGTATTATATAGTCTGGTAAAGTTGTATTTTAGATATTTTTTGTTGGGTTTAACATCCACTTCAGTTCCAACCAACATCAAACAAGTTGCCGTTCAAATGAAACTCAAATTTTAAGCAAATTTACAGAGAATGTGACTCAACGCTACATGAGTGTGAACACAGCAGGAGAAGATGGTTCAGGGAAGCTTAAATGGTGAAAAAGGAAGTTGAAAACTTGTCGGAAAATCTGAAACTTCTGGGAACTTCGCTCCACAAACAGCTGATGGTTTCCTCTATTCATGTATGTCACAAATCTGCTATTCTGCTAATCTGCTATTCATGTTCGCCAAATCTGCTGCAGTTTGAACGTCAAATTTTCAAACTTAAACGATCTTTGTTAATATTATTTAGAGAGAACTTCTATTCTTTAAGTTTCCCAAATGCCGCCTTTCAACCAGTAAAACAGGTGTAACACTGTAAACTGATTTCAGCCGTCTGAGTGTCTCTCTGTTCTCACCCTGTGAAGCTGTTTTGTTGTTCAGGTAAACGAAATTGGGGAAGTAAGTTTAATAAATGACCTGCACACAAACAACTTCCCCAAATGATGAAAGGGCTCTCATGGTATCAGCTAATAAAATAATCAAATCACAAACACACCTGATGGCACATTCACAGGGGATCTAACCACAACACGGAGCTCAGGGCTTTTTAGAAAGTCTTTTTATAGTCGAATCAAAAGTTTAAAAAAACAACATTGCCAAAGAGCACATTAAACGCCAAGAATTAGACACCAGATGGGATTCTACTCTGACCTATTTTGCTCCTTCTTGGAACTGTTGGCTCATTTATACATGTTATATGGGAATGTCCAGGAGTTTTTGGTTTGTCAGTACTCTGACAGAACCAACGGGGGTAGAAATATCAATGGTTCCAGCTTTTTAGACATTGCCTATGTGGCGCTATCATCAGCAAGAGTCAATGATGCAAGACTAAACACAAGAGATCAAGAGATTTAGCTTGCGTCTGTAAAGATGAATAACACCAACAAAACTTCTTCACAATGAGAACCAAGACTCAGGTTATAGCCTCTGAAAACTTCACGCTTCGATAAATTGGAAATATTCAGTTAATTTTCCGTGAAACTATCAATTGACTAGTTGTTTCAGCTGTACAAGGGAAGAGGTTGGGTAGATGAACATCGCAAGACGCTAAGGATGAAACCACAATGAAGCTCCTTGGTCTGGAGGAAGGAGACGCTGGAGACTTCCACTTTCTGATGTTCATCACAATAAACTTCCAGAAACGCAGTTAGAACAACAACCACAAACATTGCAATGATCGCGAAGACACTCAGAACACCAAAGAGACACAAAAAGACCACATACAGACAAAATGATCACGAAGAGACTCAAAACAGCTGCGAAGATATGCAAATCCACCACAAAGAAACAGAAAACAACAACAAAGAGACAAAATATTACCTCAAACAGATGCACAACAACAAAGAGACATGAAACAACCAGAAAGAGACACAAAATGACCACAAAATGACAAAATGTCCACAAAGAGACCCAAACAACAACAAAGAGAGACAAAATGGCCACAAAGCAACACATAAAGACCAAATTGAGAATCAAGATGACAAAATATATCTGAAACAATCATAAAAGAGATGATAATGGCCAGAATGAGACACAAAATAACCACAAAAACACACGAGATGACAAAAATGATGCAAAACAATCACAAAAGGCAGAAACACAAAGACTTCAAAGTGACTAAAACGACTACAAAGCGATGCAAGACAACAAAAAATTCTGTGTTCCCAGAAGCTACGACTGACTCGGCTGGGACCAACAGTCAAAACTTCTCAGTTGAAATGCAGGCAGTGTTTTTATAAAGCTAGAGAGGAACATAAAACATACTGGATCAACAATATGAAGGCAGCATGGTTCAAAAATGGTGTACTGAGGAGCAAAATGTCAAGAGATACATTTAACATGGTGAAACGTCTTTTTACAGTTGATGCAGAGGAGAAAAAAAAGTTTGTAGAGGCTGGAAATAGTCAAATATCTATAGTTTATGAGACACGACGGACAGACGGAGGGAGGGAGGGAGGGAAGGAGGGAGGGAGGGAGGGACGGACAGAGGGAGGGACGGACGGACAGACAGACGGAGGGAGGGAGGGATGGACGGATGGAAGGAGGGAGGGACGGACGGACGGACGGACGGAGGGAGGGATGGATGGACGGATGGACGGAGGGAGGGACGGACGGACGGACGGACGGAGGGAGGGACGGACGGACGGACAGACGGACGGAGGGAGGGAGGGATGGACGGATGGAGGGAGGGAGGGACGGACGGACGGACGCATAGATACTTTATTAATCCTGAGGGAAATTCCAAGTGTTCAGCAGCTTTGCATACAGCAACAGAAATGACAAACAGACAAGACAGGCAGGTTAGTAACATTAAAGGTTAGTAAATAGACATAGATTCGTTTTGCTCATTTAAAAATAATAATATTTTTTTTTTTGTTCTTTTTGTGTGATTTTTGGCATTCTGTGGCAAACTGCACCAAACACATTTTTGAGTTTTGAGAATTGCTTTAAAAACTAGACAACAGAAAGTGAAAATGTGACAGAAACTGGCTTTACTTCAGATTAAAATGGCGTTAAAGGCGAACAGTTTGAGGAGAATCTGAGCTGCGCGTTCGGCCGTACAGATGACAGGATTACAGGTTGTTGAGTTGACTCCAGGCGTCAGTTTGAGGGTTAAAGAAGCAGTCGGTGTGGTTTGTGTGACCGAGTTGTATCAGGATGTCGTGTTTTCCTCCGGAGTGTCTCCTCAGAGACCGGGGGTCAGTTCCTCTTCCTGCCCCTCGTCTTCAAATGAAGCTTCTCTGAGACTTTCAGCTGCTCATCGATAAATGAGACACGTGATCTAACAGGAAAACACTGAGGTCAACTTCTTTTTGGTGCAAACTCATCCTTCTGATACTTAGGGGTTGTGGACTGAATCTGTCAGCGTTTATGACTCAATAAAGGTTTCACACCATCAAAATAAAACAAAAGTTATCATCAAAGCAGAAGAACAGTGACTTCTGGTTTCAGGACGTTTTATCAGTTAACTGTGAGGATCTGGAGGTGACTCACATCCAACAAACGGGTGACGTCAATAGCAAACCTCCGGACTCGTGTTGTTGCCGTGTCGACTGACTCTGCAGTTACTTTCTATTGAAGCTCCTAGAATGACCTGAATGACCGACAATCTACAGACATATTCCCAGTATTAGTGTTAAACTTGGACGTCAAACAGCTAGCCAGACTTTAGATGGTTTATCAATAATTCTGCCTATAATCAGTATTATGATTTATATTCTGGAGTCTGTTCATTAGAGACATATTGATGTTAATCCTCCTGTGAAGCAGCACCCCCTGGTGTCTGGAGGCCAGCATCTACAGTCTGTTTCCACATCAAACAAGTGTCTCAGAATTATTACCAGCGTATAAACAATCACTTTAAACCACTTAAATCACTTTAAAAATGTAAATACTGTTTGTTGACTTTTAATACAACTGGTATTTCTATAGATTTTAAAATTAGAAGTGTTTTGTTTATAGTATTGTACAGCAAGTTTTTAAAGAGTTTACACTAACCTTTAATGTTAACATTACTAACTTGCCTGTTTTGTCTTTTTGTTATTTTTGTATGTAAGCTGCTGAATACTTGAATTTCCCTCAGGATTAAAAAAAGTATCTATCTATCTATAGTCCATCTATCTATCTATAGTTCATCTATCCATAGTCCATCTATTTATTTATCTATCAATCCATCCATCCATTTTTCACAGCTAGATTGTTAAAGTAGTTCACTGTCCATGGGGTCATTTTAAGAAGACGACCACTGCAGCTATGATTAGTGACACTACGGCTCAACTACTACTGCTGCTGTGTATCCAACACTTTTCCATTGCCCACTGATGTTCCAATACACTTTAACAGCTTCATAAATACTCCACTGTTCAACTGTCAAGTCATGCAATTACTGACAGGTGATACAATTTCCAATCATTTGTTTAGTACTGTAATACTGCACAGGGCTGTACTCTCTTCTGTTGAATACCGTATCTGTAATTAGACTTTTACAAGAGCTGCTGTTGTTCCATAACTAATGAAAGTAAATCCCCCCTGGTAAACTGATAAACAGCATAATTATATGACTTCTTAGGAACATGTCATTACTTTGCTGTTCACCAAAGCACATTTCACTGTCAAATCACATCACACCTGTACAGCAGCAGACACTGGGCTACTGTCCTGCAGAGTTGGTGGGGTCTAATACCTGGTTAACCTGTGTACTAGCTTAAAGGTGGTGGTGTCCAGAACCTCTTTATTTTGATATTTTCATGTAAACGGCTCAGTTTAATAATACAGTGGTCATTTTCAAAGCATAGACCTGCTATATAGTAGATAATATTTATATCAGAAACCTGTTTTAGAGTCATAATTTAAATAAAACCGCAATTTTCTAATAATTTCCGAACTAGAATGAAAAAAAGCACCTGCCAAATGTTATTCTTAAATTTAAAATTATATTGTGAAGAAAAATTTTCATCCTGTAATAAAATCTGCCGTAGATTTCACACAGCAGCGAGATCAAAAAGTGGTTCAGTGGCGTACAGGTGTGACACAGGTGTTCCACTGCCGGATTTTGGTGAGATTAGAAGGTCATATCAGCATGGAAATGTAATGTCAATGACACAAAGTCACATTATATGTAAATTTCCATATTTAGTGATGATGTAAAGCAAAACAAATGCACCTGAAACCCCCCAAAAATCCAAGAAAGTTAAGCTGCTCTTCCACTTCTGAAACATTTTTAGCCTAGCCACCAGAGGCTAACCAGTATGTCTAATCAATAGCAGAGCACCAGAATCATTTATCATTTCACAGGAATGATTATAAAGAACATGGTGTTCTTACAGACGAATGAAACGTCCCACGTATTTGGTTAGATGCCTGAACCGTTCAAAGTTACTGGGGAAGTGTTTTAAGCTAAGCTAGCGGTTACATTAAACCTCTGAAACTCAAAAACTGGGGGCCCTTTTGAAAGACGTGTTTATAGTAGAAAATCACAATGTTTCCAATTTTTCTTTGTTATATGTTTCTTCTTCTTTTATGATTTATGGTATTGTAGATGTATCATACTCTCTCTTCTAGTCACGTTTGGGCTGTTTTAAGTTGTAGGTCTTTATATTACAGTGAAAAAAATATCCAGAAACTGGAGTTCAGAGAGTTAACATGAAACATCACTACACTGAAGCTACACCAACATGGCAAAAGAAGTTTCCTACATCCAGTAACTAATTTTATTCATTCATTGTAAACTGAATTTTTAAAATTTTGCTGCCTACAGATTAAAAAAAACAAACAAAAGAACTAGCTGATACTAGCTGTCTGTGTACGGTGGTGGCATTATGTACTGACCTTTAGTTGTATTTATTTGGAAGTGCTGTGGTTTTTTCTTCAAAAATGCCAAGGAAAATGTAGCTTGTATGGACGCAACCCAACACACCAACACCAGTTATTGAGTCAACAGATAGCCATGTTATAGCTGAGGCTAGCGCTAATGTAAGCGTCTCATATGTTGGCAATGATATGAAATCATTTTACAATCAGATTTTTCTTTATACGAGCACGTAATCCAATGACAGGTGGGTGAGCGGGTTGTCCAGGTTAGTGGCTCGAACACCAAGTTGGTCCTGATGGCAGATGAGCACCTCGCAAGGTACTTGTAAACGTATAAAAGAGCGTTTAACAACAGAATAAACAGCAATAACACATATTATTTTATGTGCAATTGTTGCACTACATTATTCAAAAAGATAGAAATCAAAGATGAATTTATACATTTATTTACAAGATTTTCCTACAGAATGACTCCGGTCTTTGGAGGCCGACTACGCATGACAATAAGCATGAACAAGTCGGTTTTACAGCAATCTATGCATTTTGCTGTTATTTATTTTTTTTTAACAACTGTTAAGTATAATTGTCTTTTACACTTGAGTAAATGAAACCCCAATACACAAAGTGCTGTAAAAAATGTAAATATATTTTTGTTTTCAGTTCCTGTCATGTTGGCACTGGTGATTTTCCTTTGGTGTCAGCTAAAGTGCCCTTTCTGTACAGCATCAATAATTCCTCTATGCAGAAAAAACCCACACTACATAAAAATTTCCACGACGTGATAATCTGATCTCGCCCGGTTTGTGTCGGTGGGATCCAAGCGACACATCATCCATGCCGCCGAACCTGCAGGGATAATATCGGCCACTTTTACGTCACTCGCGTTATACGTGTGCTCTGACGGAACATCACAAGGCTGAAGGTTGAAAGTGTCGTTGGAATGATCAAGTATAGCTTCATCAGTTCATTTTTTACACTGTTCATGAGGCAACACGACACCTGCATGTGTCTGGAAATGTCAGTTAAAAGTTCAGCTTAGTATCGTTTGTCCTCCGGCGGCGTGGCCACGATCACCTCTTTGCTCCCAAAGTCCCAGAAGGCCGTCATGTGGAAGGCCATGTTGGAGAAGACAACCAGGTACTCGAAGAAGGCAAACAGGGTATAGACTGCAGAAAAACGGGGTGGGAGGGCGGGACGGAGGGTAAAGACATAGTGAATACGTGACAGATAACTGTATTCCTGCAGGATTGCCAGCGTCTACTAGGAGCTCTGGGGATTTAGGCCTTTTTTAAAAACCTTTTAACTTGAGGAAACTTAAGGATGGCGTGAAACTAGAAAGTCGTTTTTTTGCAGAAAATGTTTGCAATTGCTGAAAGATGCCAAAATGTCAAGACACAAAGATGAAGACACCAACAGATCCGACTGACCAACGCTGGACATTTTAAAGATGCAAAAACACAGAAGTTTGTTTGAAATCTGATAATCAGTTCAAGAGCTGTACTGATTGGGTCACAAACATTAAAGATTTAACACTTAGCAACAAGTCATTTATAAGAACCGGAATGGAAATTCTTGACATTTCAAAACATGAATGTAGGGGGACAGCCAAGATACCCAACCTTCCATCCATCTATTATCTATACACCGCTCAATCCTCACTAGGGTCGTCGGGGGATGGAGTCTATCCCAGCTGACACCCTGGACAGGTCACCAGTCTATCACAAGGCTACAGGGCACAGTCCATCATAGAGACAAAACGATCACATTCACATCTACAGACAATTTAGAATCACTAATTAACTTCAGCATGTTTTTGGACCGTGGAAGGAAGCCGGAGAACCTGTAGAAAACCAACACATGCGCAAGGAGAACATGCAAACTCCATGCAGAAAGATCCCAGGAAGGCTGGGAACCAGGGATCTTCTAGCTGCAAGGTGACGATGCGTACCACTGAGCAACTGTGCAGCCCCAGCAGAGATATTGATTCAAAATTTAATTCATTTCCTAGAGCGGCCTCTAGTGCCCAAACTGCACAAACCCTAACACTTATCTGTGGCCTCGATCTGGACATATGAGCCACATTTGGCTTGAATTTGGCTATGCCCTCAAAGGTATGTTAGCCACTCATGGAGCAACAATACCTTCTACCTCAAATCAAACATCTGGATAATGTTTGGTGTGCCTCAAACATGTACAAAAGTTGATGAGGACTGGATGAAATATGCGGAACATGGAGTCAAAATTATGTTTGAAAAACTTCAGAGAGGCGGAAAAGTTTATAATGCAAATGGCCACGTTTTTTTGCACTGAATCCAAAGATAACAGTGTTTTTCTGCGACTCACGGTAGCTGAGATATTAACAGAAACACTTTGGGATATTTGTTGGGTCGTATCATTTTGGATATGTGAAGTGCTGGTTTATAAGGAAGTTGTCCTCAACAGGTTTGACATTTTAGGTTTGGATACACGCTTCTATCTGCAAGCGTTTAGGAGTAGGAGCAGACGGAAAAGGGTATCGATTACTGAAAATATAATAAATACGCAGCGGAACAATCACAGTGTTGATCAGGACCTACCTCCAGCTTCACAGTACTTGTTGTGGCGTCTGAAGAAATACGCAGCGATCAAACAGCAGCTGACGTTAAACACGAAGAGACGCAACTTCCAGCGATAAGACGTAATTTCCTGAGACAGAAGAAAATAAAATGCATCACATTTAACAACTACTATTCCAAGCTGTCCACTGTAAAAAAGAAAAATTTAAATCCTGTAAAGGAGCAAAATGACCACTCGTTTACATTCATTTTATATTTAAAAACTGTTTGTCACTGTATTGTGCAGCAATGTGGAGATAAAGTGGACACTCCAGCATCATAACACAGAAAGAGTGTTTTTATTCAACTCAGTGGTGCAATTCCAAAACAAAATTCTGTTTTTATTAAACCCTTTAATAAAGTGAAAAAGTACAGCCTGTATATTAAACAAAGTGCAACATGGACAAACACCGAGCAACTAAAGCTTAGATTTATTTTTTTAAATTCAGAGGAATTCATAGGATGGTGTCAGTGACAGCAAGTTTGTATATAAAAAAAATAAAGAATCAGCAGTTTAGTGGTTTAGAGCAGCAGCTTGGAAATGACTGTATTCTCAGTCTTGGTCTCTATTTCACACTTGTTCTGCTTTCTGAAAACAGAAACAGTAAAACATGTTTTTTTAAAAAAAGAGGAGTTTTATTGGGAATTTGGCTGCAATGAAATGCAGTATACACGTCTCTGTGAAGGCATAACTGATTATGTCAAAGCTGAAAATGGTTCAACATCAATTATTTCAGGCAATGCATTGTGTTTTGTTGATTTTAAAACATCCGTTCATCATAACAACTGCTTTTCTTCAGCATCACTGCATAATTTGTTGCATTTTTGGCTCTAGTTTTAGACAACGGCAGCTGCAGAGTTCGACTCTGGTTTAAATGTAAAAGTTTCCAAAGACCCAGAGCTCAGGGAGTATGACAGTACTTCAGATTATTATTGGAGAAAAAGGTGGTTTAAGTGGCGGACTACAGCAGCACAAACAACTGAAGAGAAATCACATAGAAGGCACTTTAAATCCCGCTCTCTGTGCTCATATATTCTGTATTTCACGCAGAAATTTAATGGGAATTAAGCGATATTTTCTTGAAATGTGAACCTACCAACGTCAGAGGGCAATGGCACAAATAGGAGAAAAGGAGTTGTTTTAGCTGGACTATGATTTTTCACTTTGTTAAGGTGTCTAATAGAAACTTGGATTCATTTTAGAGTGACTCTACGGACCTAAATAAAAAGCCATCTTTTTATTTATTTTCATCATGTTGGATTTCCACTTGGTGATTTTGCAGTTTAGGAGGAAAACTGGGCTGCTTATTGGGCCACGCTTTGAGTAAACTCATCTAAACTGACATAGGACAGATTTTAAACAGAAATTAACTAGACGTTATCATGTTAAATATTAATATAACAGTCAGCTGAGGTTTTGTGGAAGCAAAGGAGTCACGTCATGCAGGCTGCAGTTTGAAGTGACTGACGGACAAATGACCTTCGACACCGATCCTGTTTCCTCTGCACTCAAACTCACTATTTATTTGAGGAGAGTTCTGCTTAAACTGCTGCTGCTAAGACTGAAACAGGGAAGCACCAGAATAGGCTCGAGTTGATCGTTAAATTTGGAACGTCTATTTGCTGCTCAGTCGGGAGAATCGAAACCACGCGTCGAGTTTATGCTCTGTTCAGGAGATCATTTCACACCCAACGGCTTTAATAATCTGCCAATCAGAAGAAGGAAAATGGATCCCAAACTGGACTTCCTCTTTTCTTTTAATTCTTATTTTTAGTGGCATTTCCTTCTGTGTGGGAAAAAGACTCAACTTCATGACATGTCGTGCTCAAGGACTTTCCCAAAGATTCGTTTTTAAAAACCCTAAAACATGGAAGACACTCAAGAACTTCTTTGTCGCTTCAGGCACCAAGAAAATCACCTTAAGGGCCCATAGAAACTCACATGAGCACCAACAGAAGCGGTTAATGTATTCCAATATCATCCTAATAAAGAACCTACAGAACAACACTAATAAACCATTCAAGCACACCTAGAACCATTTCTTTTGGGTCCACAAAATCCTCCTCAAGAAACATGAGATTCTCCTCAAAAACCAGCAAAACTCGTGAAGAAACTCTCTGAAACACTGCATGAACCAAGAAAATCTACTCAAAGATCATTAAATGCTCTGAAAGGACCACCAATCACAGCACACCAGAAACCCCACAAACACTTTTTAAAGATTACAAACACCTCCTAAACCATCAGCTTGTCAGCTTTAGAACCTCTATGGAGACCCAACAAAGCTCTTTCAAAGATGCCTAGAGCCTCTAAAAACATCTATAGAGCCTTTCTCAATCTACAGCATCCTCAAGAACTCATTGGTCACATCAAGGGCTACAAAATCTTTTTCAGGATGCCTAAAGACTTCAACTAGAACCATTTCAAGCACCATAAATACTCTTCTAGGAGCCCTAGAACCTTAAAGGAGAACCCAACCTCCTCATGAACCACTGAACCTCTTAAAGGAAATTCTTTAATCACTGCATGGCCCAAGAGAACCTCCTAAAACCTCCTTAAATCTTCTTCAAGTCTGAAACTGTGACTAAAAATCCCTTAAAAGAACCCTGAAATAATCTTGAAGCAGATTTGTAAATATTATAGAGCCCAAATAGAACCCCAGACAGTCCTTGAAACTCTTCAAGAGCAACTGCACCACACCTAAAACCTCCAAATTTCCCAGAAGCTCCTTGCTTGAGTCAGTGCTTTGCATCTGGCTTTGTTTCAATGAAGTGGATTTGTAGTGCAGTAGTGCCCCCTGCAGGTGGCATTTTTATTTTATTTTTTTGAAATGTGATTTTTAATAGTTTTTTTTTTTAAATCTTATTTGTGATTATATTTAACAGTTTATTTGAATCTTACTTCTATTTACATTTTGGGATGTTATTTTTAGATTATGTCAGATTATGTGTTGGTTCCTGATCTGATCAACTATTTATAATTGTCATTGTTTAGCGAGTTGTAAACACAGACAGAAACACACATAAAAGATAGTTAAAAAGACCATTTGCACATGAAAAAAATGCAACAAAAAGATTCTATCAGTCAAAATGTTGCCCTACAATTACTAATAGAACACTTCAGGAACACAGCTGTGTGCATTTTATACATATGAGGGTGTGTTATGTGCACAAATAAACCTATTAAACATCAGAGAAATGATGGAGGTTTGTTTACCTCTGGGTTCACGTAGTGTTTCCTGATCACATGCCACAGTCTGCAGGTAACAAGCATGTGCAGCAGCGAGCTCGCTATGAACACGATGAAACCATTTTTATGAACACCTGCGGAGACAAACAGGCCTTCATCACCTTTTTCACACTGAGTGAAATCTTCTACTCATCTTCTTCACCAGTAGCTGTTAACTTAGCTTAGCATAAAGACTGGAAACAGAGAGAAACAGCTAGCCTGACTCTGCCCAAAGCTTCACCAAATCCCCTGATTAGCTGGTTTGTTGTCGGGCTCAGCTGCTCCCTGAGCTTCGTACTCACTGTAAGTTTCAGTGGACGCCACGTATGTGAGCAGCAGCAGGCCAGAGTTTTCAGCGAGGCTGCAGAGGAGAGCCAGGCCGCTCAGCAGCAGCTCAGGCAGCCTCTTGGCGAAGCGGCGGCGGTAGAAGCTGAAATAGGCGGCGGTCACCAGGTAACGCGGTGCCGAGTGCAGACCGATGCAGCAGCGCCAGATGTAGCGCTCTGGGACGCGGCTGATAGCGGAGCTGATGGATGGGAGGTAGTTTGACACCTGGTGGAAACAAATAAAACATTTGAGTGTTTTGTTTGTTTTTTTTACCAACAGGACGCAGCGTTTCAATGATAACAGACGATCATACACTGCTGGATGTGAAGTTATTTTCTCCAGTAAATGTTAAAAATGTTATGCATTTCTTTGGTTTCCTTTGCCATAAAGTTGTGTAACATTACAACCTGACAATATGAAACAAATATGTGACACCAGAAACAGGCTGAAGGACTTTTTTCTCAAAATTATTTTTTACAAAGTAAAATAAATGAGTAATTCCATCTTAAATTATCATGTTTTTACAACTTCTGCTCAATCATCTCTGACCTGCCTGAAATTTTTGACAGACTTGTGAAATATTTACGATATAGAAAGATAGTTAGACAGACTATAGATCGACTATAGACTACTGATAGACAGACTATAGATAGACAGACTACAGATAGACTATAGATAGATATAGACTACAGATAGACTACAGATAGACAATATAGATAGATATCGATGGATAGACTATAGATAGATACTTTATTAATCCCTACAAATATCGAATCCTTACTTGTTGATCAACTTGCATTTTTCGTAGTTATATTTTGAGAACCTATCTGCATAACTGTGCTCTACTTTGACCAGTTTATCTTGTAATATTTTTGTCTTTGTGGTAAAAGTTGTTGCTGCTCAGTTACAAACAAAAATAACCGTTTTCCCCATTTTTGTGATCACGTATTTCATATAAAAAAAAAACATGTTTTGTATTACTGTGATCTGTAGCTACATATGGGTCAGAAAATATCACAACTTGAATTCTGTATTATAAATTGTTTTGCTAATTTGTGCTCAAAGATAGGACTTTTCATGATGGCTTTTATTTATTTTTTTATATTCCAACTCACCTGTAATCAGAGTTTTTTTGATCTACCTGTCCAGTGCTGCAGATTCTAAATAAATTATACAATGAGAAATAACTTGAACAATTTCAGGCTTTTATCTGAAATAATTTCTGAGATATTGTTGTTCAAAGAACCACAAATTTCAACGTGCAAAAAAAACTGCAGAAAGAGGGTCATTGGGCAAATTATTATTTTTTAATTATCTTGGAAAGTATTTGATATATCAAGCAGAAATTAGAGAGACCATTTTAAATACACATAGTTTAAAATTTAAAATAAGTTTCTAGCAAATCAGAGATGGTTGAGTAGAAGACCCCTGATGGTTTGATATGGAAAAGTCAACCTGCTTTCAGACAAACACGCTTCTTTTTAGTTAGACACCAGTATTTACTTGGCAATGGGTGTATGTCGAGTCCTCAAAGTGGTACATGAGGGAGATGAAGAGGCAGCCGATGAGGCCGACCAGAGGGAGGAGAACCGTCCCCACAGCGAAGTCGGTGAACGGCAGCCGGATGAGGGGCCGGTCCCGGTCCAGACTGCTGTACGGGCCCTGGAGCATCCTGACCCAACACACAGAGGAAATGAATCAGTAAAACATGTTCAAACTCCAATTTTAAAGAGGGATCAAGGCAGCTGTGTTTCTAGTCAACCAAAAACTGTGCAGGAGAACTTTTTTCTTCAGCATCGACAGACTAAACCATCTATCTGGATATTAAACAGTTAAAACTCAATGAGCAACAACAGTACGCCTTGACGTTGAGATATATTCGAATATTTCTCCTATCACAGTCCAGCACTTCTATTTACAGAAAAAACAAAGCTTACATGCTATCAACATACAGAATTATACTGCAGATTATATGTAGCTGATGTGCAGTGCAAGAATCACCTGAGTCAGTTTGTATAGCTGCTACTTTGGCAGGTACCTTGAAAATTTTAAGAATTACCAGTGGAATCTCACATGCTCATCTTTTCACAAGACTAAGGAGTCACTAAACCACAATTAATATTTGCTACAATCTCCATTAACTTTTTTTGCTGAACTACAGAGCAGAAAAATCTATCTATAGTATGTATATCTATCTATCTATCTATAGTCTATCTATCTATAGTCTATCTATCTATCTATCTATCTATCTATCTATCTATCTATCTATCTATCTATCTATCTATCTATCTATACCAAGGGACTCGGGAGTAAACCATAAACCAGCACTGACCTCTGCTGCAGTGCCATTTTACTTGAATTTTCAAGAATTATCAATGGACTTTTGTATGCTGAAATAAAGCAAATAATAAAGACTCAAAAGACATCTATAAACCAATATTACAACAACGCCCAACAAGTTAAAATTATAAGAATCATCAGTGGAGTTTCGTGTGCTGACCTATAGAGCAGCTATAAGACGACTCAAGAGACATCTACAAACCAGCATAATACACTGCCATCATGCTGATAAATTTAAAAATTACTAATATAGCTTTATGTTTTGTGTGTATGCTGAACTTTAGAGCGGGTCCAAAGACTCAGGAGTCATCTGTACACCTTTTTCACAGCTGCTAGAGTGGTAGACAATTTGAAATGTGAAGAATTATCCATGGAGTTGGGTTTACTGAACTGTAGATTAGCTCACTAATAGACTCAGGACTGACTTATAAACCGGTAATCAGTTTTACGACAATGCCAGTTATCTTAAAAGTGCAAGAACTATAGATGAGCTCACAAGACTCAGGACTGACCAATAAAGTGGAATTAATTTCTGCTACAATTCCAGTTAACCTATATTTTCAAGAACTGTCAATGGAGTTTTGTATGGGGATCTGTAAGGCAGCATTTATCTTTACTACAGTGACAGTAATTTAATATTTTCAAGAATTATCAATGGACTTTTGTACGTTGTACTGTAGAGCAGTTAACCATTGTGTCGTCTTAGGGTCAAAAACGACCCAGCCACTATGTTTAACAGCAGAGAAACCCCCTAAATGACCTTTTTTCAACTTGAAATTCGATGACTTTTCCTAAAGTGACCCCAACATTAACGTCACCTTTTATGTCCACTGCTGTTTCCCTTCAGAAAATGCATTTAAAGCTACTTTCTGCACACTTCTGGTAGCTTTTTAGGATATAAAAGTAGTATCTCTTGCTAAACAAATAGTGTTTAGACCTATGCAGTACCACTAGCAGCAATAATAGTGATATTAAACCTCTACTTTGGTAAAGAAAACAGTTATAATATGTCAAATGTAAAAAAAAAAAACAAAAAAAAAAAGCGAGTGATGTCCACTGATTAAATACAGTCTTTTCTGCCCCCTTTGGTTCTTTCTGAGGGGAAAAACCCAGATACTCACAAAGCGTGTGATGCAGGACAGGTTGTTTCTACATGTAAGATAGATTTTGGGTTGAAAATTCAATTTAACTGCTTTATTTTAGAGGCTCAGTGGGTGATTTTTGACCCTTAAGGGAGTCTTCAGGATGTTAAGAAAACACGAGGGTTAATGAAACTAAGGAGAACTCTATAAGCCTGCATTTACTTTAACTACAATACCAGTCACCTGTTAAATTTCAAGGTTTGTCATCGGAGTTCTGTTTGCTGCTCTCTCCCGTCTAAATACCTGTCCAGGTGTTGCCTACAGGTCTCCGCAGTACCTGCCGTCACCCGCCAGGCTGCTAACAGTTAGCCCTAAACAGCAGCAGGTATATCGGGTTCAGATGCTCACCTTCACAGTCGCTCTGTCGGACTGGACCAGCTGCTCCGCTTCGCTGCCATTTAACCCCTTTTAGCTCGTGTTTAGCTCCCGGAGCTAATCCTGTTAGCGCAGCTTAGCATAGCGCAGTTAGCTAACGTTAGCGGCGAACTTACTCCAACACGAAGCGCGGTTTTAATTCGGTAAAACAGTTTTGTCAGCTCGGTATTCAACTTCTCTAAAGCTACTGTGGCCCGTTTCAAGCCACGGACAGATTTTATAACTGGGTTTTCCGGTTAGTTTAGCGACTTTTTAAAGGACGAGGCTGCGGTATTTCGCTCCGTGTGACCGGCGTCACGTTATCTGAAATGAGGCTAGCAGCTTCCGGTCATATCCTTCAGGATAAAAGCCCCGAATTAATTTTCTCCGTTCCTTTTAACAGCAGCTAGATTACATGTAAATGGGAATAAGTAATCAGATTACAAAAGCAAGTAACTGTAATCAGACAAGATTACATTCGCAATTAGATAATAATAATAGTAATAATAATTATAATCATAATTGTTAGTAGTAGAATTATATTATATTAAATATTAATTAATACTAATATTTAATATTAATTAACAATTATTAATAGTATTATTCCCTGATTGATGGAGGAACATTATAAAAAAGAATAAAAGCCACATGGACTGGTTCTGTGAGGCCTCCTGTTGTGCCTCCAGCAGGTGGTGAACTGCTGCCACAACACGGTCATGAGGAGCTGGAGGTGGGATTCAGGTGATGATGCTGATCAAATCTCCAATAACGCTGCTTTAAATGCTACAAATAAGTAAAAGTTTGGGACTTTGTATTCCAACTAGTATCTACTTTTCTTAACACTTGTTAAGAGCACTTGTGTTGAGAAAAGTACTGTAGAAATAAAGTTTAGAATTATTATTATTGTTGTCATTCATGTTTCCTGCCTGCACAGCTGCAGATTAACAACAAACAGGTTTCATTTCACACAAGCAGCAAAGTGTATTTAGGCAACAAGCTGATATAAAAAACAAGAGACACTCAATTACAACAAAGAGACAAAAAACGACTACAAATAGACAGAAAATCACAACAGACACAAAGTGATGACAAAGAGATGCAATATCACGAGAAATACTAGAAATGACCACAAAAAGACATACAATGACCACAAAGAGACAAAAGGTGACAACAAAATTACAAAAAATGACAACAAAGAGATGCAAATTAATAACAGAAACAAAACATTGACAAAGAGATGCAAACTTATGACAAAGACAAAAAAAATACCACAAAAGACACAAATAAAGCCACAAAATGATTACAAAGAGACACAAAATGACAACAGAGACACAAAATGATGACATGGAAATGTAAAATCATGAGAAATACTAAAACTGACCTCAGAGAGACAAAAAGTGACAACAAAATTACAGAAAAATAACAACAAAGAGACGCAATTTAACAGAAACACAAAATAATGACAAAGAGATGCAAAATTATGACAAAAATTACCTCAAAAAGAGACAGAACATGACAACAGAGCCACAAAATGATGCAAAATCAAGAGAAGTAGTAAAAATGACCTCAAAAAGACACAATGACCACAAAGAGACAAAAACTGACCACAACCAGACACAAAATGACAAATTTCATATGACCAGCTAAATGTAACGGATTATACTATGAAGCAGGATACTGTCTGCCCTGTGTGTGTTCGTGTTTCATTTCCTGTTTCTGGAGAAGAGCTCATGTTAGACTCTGGGTGGTCTGAACTAAAGACACAAGCAGAGACATAAAAAGACCACAACGACTTGCAAAAGTATCCCAAAGAGACAAAACCACAACTGTCATGTGATCAGTAAAACGTAGCTGTGTTGTACTTTGAAGCAGGTGAAGGATCTGCTGTGTGTTTGTGTTTTCAAGTTAAGTTTCACTTTCCTTTGAACAGCTGATGTCGCAATGTTGGAATTGGGCGGGAGAGAAAAGGCGCCATTCATCTCTGAGGCAGCAGAGTGTCAACACGTTCCTCACAGCAGAGACTTTTTATTCGTGTTTTTGATCAACATCCTCATCTGAAGATGCCGATGCAGAAACGGATAAACAGGAGAAGACGTGGTGAACATGTTGTCAGCGGTCGGCACTTAAACCTGAATGAGTTGAAACATGAAGCTCAACATGTGGGAAACCGGTACCTCTACAAAGAAAACATCCCAGATTACCCCCAGCCGGAGTTCCATGTGGCTCATCTTAAACACGAAACAGCCCAACAGGGGTTAAATGGCATCAAGAGGGACGAAGGCTTCAGGTTTCCTCACTCAGACTCTGATGATCCACACAAGTTCTTCCTGCAGTGGTGGAATCTGGCTGTCGGCCCTGAGGAGGTGAATTCAGCTGAGGCAAGGTTCCTGCAGCAGAAATTCTCCAGCCTTACAAAGGATCAGGCCGCCATGCATCCCAGCTTCCTGTATAAGTTTACCACCTCTCCAGCCTTCTCAGAGCGCTCCAGACTGGGCTCGTACCGCTTCACCTTCCCCCTGGAGGAAGTACTGGATGCCTACCGCCAGCAGGTAGGAACTCTGGAAAATCACTTCCAGTGTATCTGCAGGTTCACGTCTCCAAAAAGAGAATATCGAAAAATACACGTCATGAATGTGTTTTTGTTTTGTTGTATGTGACAGATATAAACATCATGTGCTGTTACAATCATTAAGTCATTATGTATGTAGCACAGAAAAAACTGAAACTGACTGTTGGTTGACAACAACAGGACCAAAAAGATCTACAACAAACAGACAAAATAACAAGATCCAAAATTTCCACAAAGAGGTGAAGCAACAACCGCAAAGACTCAAGAAAAAGGCAACATCACATCCAAGAGACACAGGGTGACATCAAAGAAACACAAAAAACACAAAAAACACAAAATGAGCAGAAAGAGGAAAAAAACCCCACAAAGACACCAAAAGACCACAGACGCTAAACAATCACAAAGACACAACATAACAAAGAGACACAAAGTAACAAAAAAGACACAAAGTAACAACAGAGATACAAAATAACAACAGAGACACAAAGTAACAACAAAGAGACACAAAGTAACCACAAAGAGACACAAAGTAACAACAGAGACACAAAATGACAACAAACGGACATAAAATAACAACAAGAGGCTCAAAATAATTACAGAAACATACAAAATGTGATCAAGGTTCCCTTCTTGTACAGAGAGATCTGAGTCCTCCAGTAAAATCTCTGTTGTGTTTTCAGTTTTGCTCCGGGGATCAGCCGGTCATGAGGCTGTACGAAACTGTCCTGCACCCAATGGAAGTGCAGCATACTGTGTTGGTCCACAGTCCAGCCAATCAGGAGCTCTTCTCCGAGTATCCTCTGCTGAGTGACGACCCGAACGCCATCTGTGTTTACAAAGACGGCCGCTTCATCTGGAGGCCGTACGCCATATGTAAGGAACACTGGTAAGGTTACAGCTGAATGTAACAGGCTCAACTGAACCAGAGAACCAGAACACTTAGATTTAAAGTCTTCTGTGAGTTGATCACTGTTGTGTTTGTTGCTTTTCACTTTTCCATCAGGCACAAACTGATCTACAAATCTGAGACAAACCAGATTCATGTTCAGCAGCTTGCTTTCAGAGACATGGTGTATTATATTTGGGATAATGTCGCCATCGCCCTGCATGTGGACAAACCGGTATGTTCACTGATATTCTAATGGTAAAGAAGGAAAATGATGCACTGCTACCTACAATAGAGATGCATTAACTAAATTCAGGATTTTACTGTTGCAGTTGGTCATTTCTAACAAATATTTTTAGCATGAATTATCTTGTTAGTTGATGTTTTGATTTGTAAATAATCTTTGTGAGTCCAACACCTCGACCAAACCAAAGGCTCCACTGTGAAAATCTCAACTTTCGAAAAATGTCCTTGCTTTTTAAGAAACATTTTGTCCCATCACATCAGAAGGCTTTGAAATCATTAAAAACAAAAGTTCATTTGAGCTACTGGAATCATGAACGGTTCTTTATCTTTGTATTACGTTTTCTGTTCGACTCTTCATTTCAGCTTTACTCGTACTCACAATTTCAATTAGTCACATTTTATAAACATGAAAATGTCTTTTTGTTCTGTTTTTCTTTCTCAGGTGCTGAAGTTTGATGCTGACCAACTGAGGAAGAACCTCAAGTTCTGTGACAAAAATTATCCAACAATTGTACCAGAAGAGAGTTTCGATAGTTTCAAGGAGGCTAAAATGGTGGTTGGACATTTGTGGCCTGACTGTGACTCCCCACTGGAAAAGGAGTGTTCACTGGAGCAGCGATTCATAGGTATTACAGCTGAACTGACTCACAATCACCAGCTTTTCTTGAAAACATGAACCTGTCCGGTCTGTTTAAACCTCTTTCTTTCCCGGAAAACACGAAAAGCTCGCAAGCAAAGAAAGAAGCTACTGTTGCTGCAGTGTTGGCATCTTAAAATGGTTTAGATGGAAACATTTCACACGTTTTAACAGTTAATTTGTTGATGAAATAACAAACAAGAAAAAAACGGGAAAAAACTGTGGCCAGGATACAGCATCATCCATGAATTCCTGATAATGGAAACCCATGTAACGTTTTATTTCAATAATCAGCATGTATCTACAGCGAGTAACCATGACAACAGAGACGTCAACAAGCTAACGGCTAATTTACTACAGCAAGCTAATCTGAAATACTGTCAGAATATATCTATTGTTTGTCACCTATTTTGATATCATTACATTATTTACAGTCAATCTGGACATTTTTGATCCCTTTATGGAGAATTTTTAAATCATTTTAGGAAAATGTTTGAGCCATTGTGGTTTGTAAAAAAATATTTGAGTCAGTTCGAGCAATTTTCGAATTGTTTTTATACAGTTTTTCAGTCATTTTTGGGCAAGACCTGAGTCATTTCATACTAATTTTGAGTAATTTTGGATTTTTTTTAAGTAAAGACTTTGTCATATTGGACACTTTTCAAGTTATTCTGAAAAATTATTTTATTTAATTTGGGGAAGTTATTAAGTCACTTGGACACATTAACATTTTTGAGTCATTAGGCTAATTTCAGGTCATTTTGGAAGATTCTGAGTCATTTTAGATCAAATTTTAGTTGTTTTGGACAAAGCTTTGCCTTTATAGGTTATTTTATTTTCGTAATTTGGACCAATTTTTATTAATTTTACACACATTTTGAGTTCCAGAAACCGGTGAATTGCTCCCTCCAGGTTGGGGTCCAGGACCAGTATGGAAGAAGAACACATCCAATCTAAAGTGTTCCTAGAATGAAATCATCTTTTAAGATTTCTAACAGCAGATTTGATGTTTTGTGTCTCTGTGCTCCAGTGCAAGACCTCCGACTGGTTCTTGTTGGGAGGTCTGGATCAGGGAAGAGCTCCAGTGGAAACATCATACTGGGAAGAGATGCCTTCGGCACAGGTAACACTGGAGATTTACACCATGTGGAGCCACCTTTTCTTCCAGTAACACCTAGGTGTGCTTGAAACAATGGTGTTGATTCCACATTTCATAGAGATTAAACTTGTAAGTTTTATTTTTTGGCATTACAGCTGCTTCATTCTGCACAGAAGACGTTTCTGAGTTCTCTGTCCTTCTTCATGGTTATTCTGTTTCCATAGAGGTGCAGGACAAAACAAAATCACTAAACTGCCAAGAATTCAGAGAGTTTAAGAAGATTCTAAACTTTCTTCTCCTCAGGGAACGCTCAGCGCCGTCTGCAGACGGAGAAGGTGTTCGACTGGGAGGTGACCGTCGTCAACACTCCTGGACTCTCAGAAACGCCAGAAACGCAGGCGGAGATCTTAAAATGCATCGACATGTCGGCCCCGGGGCCCCATGCCGTCCTGCTGGTCATCAAGGTGGAGACCCTCGACGATGAAGGAGAAGACATCGTGTGGCAGATGGAGAAGATCTTTGGAGGGAATGTCTGGAGGCACACCTTCGTAGTCCTCACCTTTGAGGACGGGGCGGAGAGAGACGACAAGATTCTGGATGAAACCATAACCAAAGTGCGGGAGATTCTGCCCTGGGAAGTGTACGATAGATACTACGTCCTCAACAACAAGCAGCAGGTCTGGGATCTGCTGGATGAGGTTGCCACGATGGTCTTTAAGAACAGTGAGAAGTTCTACTCTGTCCAGAACAGAGTCAGCAAGAGAAAGATCACCGATGTTGATGGTGCGACTACAGATTGAAGACAAATCTGTTTTTATGCACCGATTTATTGCACAGCTGTGTAAAATATTATACATCTTTTTTATGCATTTTTAAAATCAGAAGCTTGATTGTATTTTTTCTTTCTTTCAAAAGAAAAGCAGAACGACGCACTACAAAATCAAAAATTATCAAATAAATGGTTCACGAAGTAACTTGCCACTAAAGTGATATTTAAAGTTTACATGTTGCATTAACAGAGTGAGGAGCTCTGAGGAACCAGGCATCTTCACCTCCACGGAGGAACCAAACATCTAGGAGATGTTTCTGTCAAAACTGTTGACATTAATGAAATGAATGAGATAGAACTACATAAGTAATTTATTGTGAGAAATCTGTGCTTCTTTCTACTGCAGGTCAGAGTGTTTTTTTTTACATGTTTATTGGTTTTTCTTGTCAGTGTGAATCCTCATCCTCTTTAACTTCATTCAACTTACTCCTTCATTTGCAAATGTTTAATTTACTATTTTGGTATTTGGTCTTTTGTCCACTTTGCAGGCCGACATGAACGCTACATTAAGTTAAATTATATTATGAAATAAGGATTTATGTAGATGGTAATTTCTATACAGTGTCTATGAGAAAATAAAGACGTCTAATTCTGTTCTTGATTTGATTCTTTCTCTTATAAAAAAATCTAAAATATAGAATAGACAAAGCTTTATTAACGCTGAAGGAATTTCTGGCCACATGCTGAAAGTGGGTCAAAAGGTGATTTAAAAATAAAAAGATCTCACGAAGTACTTGATATATCGGTCTAAAATGTCACAGACACTATTTTAAATATCCAAAATTTATAATAAAATAGTTGCAAGCAAATCAGAGACGGTGGAGCAGAAGGCTCTGAATATTCTCATTAATTATCTGTTTGTAGCGACACTTCTGGATGTCCACGGGAGGAGTTCTAGTTTTTAAAAAAAAGTTAAAACTGGGTTCTTTTAAGATGACTTAAAGAAACCTAACTTAACTTTAAACAAGGGCTTTGTTTTTCTATATTTAATTAAAGTTGGACATCATAAGTTAACTTTAAGCGCGAATATTTTCTGTACAACTAAGAGCTCCGACTCTTAGTGTTTTTACTTCGGCACATTTTTGAAACACAAACCTGCCAAAGTTTCTCGTTGTCTCTGTGTTCCTGAATCAACTCATCCAGTATCCAAGGATTACTTTCCTTCTGCTAAATGGTTGAATTTACAAATTACATCTGATTTTCCAATTTCAAACTAATTCTAAATTCATCAGCTTTCTACCAGCTGCTTCCAGTGATGATCACAGTTAATTTAATTAGTTTATTAGTTTGTTTATCTGCATTTATTAATTAATTTATTCACTGCCTAACTGTCTTAATGAGTGCAACTTAACTACAAAGTGTAGTATTTATTAAATGTTTACATACTGGTTATAAACTGATAATTGTGAAGCATTGAAGTGTTATCAAAAGCGTCATTAACGGTCACTAAGGCATATTTTTGTTATTTTTCCAGATTTTTCTTTTCATAAATATCCTAAATAAAAGTAAAAGCCTCTCATGCTGTCAGTTTGGGCAGAAAAAGAGATGAAGTGAAGAAGGCAGAAATATTTGATGTGAATAAAGGAGTTCTCTGTGTGGCTGCGACGTCTCCACACAGCCAAGTACAGTGTGAGTTTGTGTTAAAAAACAGACAAAGCTTTTTTGTCCTCAGTGTTTCCTTCAGGGGCTGCACAGTGGTGTAGTGGTTAGCACTTTCGCCTTGCAGCGAGAAGATCCCTGGTTCACGTCCCAGCTCGGACCTGGGATCTTTCTGCATGGAGTTTGCATGTTCTCCCTGTGCATGCGTGGGTTTTCTCCGGGTACTCCGGCTTCCTCCCACAGTCCAAAAATATGCTGAGGTTAATTGATCATTCTAAATTGCCCGTAGGTGTGAATGTGAGAGTGATTGTTTGTCTCTATATGTAGCCCTGCGACAGACTGGCGACCTATCTAGGGTGTCCCCTGCCTTCGCCCGAGTCAGCTGGGATAGGCTCCACCCCCCCGCGACCCTAGTGAGGATTAAGCGGTGTATAGATAATGGATGGATGGATGGATGTTTCCTTCAGTGTAAACTCACTGCGTTCATCCTCATCTGCTTTGCTCAACATGTTTCCTTTCACCTTCATCAGATGAAAGAAGAACTACACATTTTCCTCACTTTAACCATTAAAAGTCCTCTGAAAATTTTTTAATATCAGATGAAGGTGGAGTTAAAACTGAGCAACGGGCCTAAAACGTGAGAGTTATGAAATTAATACTTTCCTGCTGTTATACAAAATATAATCTTGATAATGAACTACTGTATTATAGTAACTCTATAACACTGTAAACTGTACTATATTAACTGTATAACACTGTAAACTGCATTATAGTAACTGTATAACACTGTAAACTGTATTATAGTAACTGTATAACACTGTAAACTGCATTATAGTAACTGTATAACACTGTAAACTGTATTATAGTAACTGTATAACACTGTAAACTGCATTATAGTAACTGTATAACACTGTAAACTGTATTATATTAACTGTATAACACTGTAAACTGTACTATAGTAACTATATAACACTGTAAACTGTATTATATTAACTGTATAACAATATAACACTATATTAACTATATAACACTGTAAACTATTATAGTAACTATATAACACTGTAAATTGTATTATATTAACTGTATAACACTGTAAACTGTATTATATTAACTGTATAACACTGTAAACTGTATTATATTGACTATATAACACTGTAAACTGTATTATAATAACTGTATAACACTGTAAACTGTATTATATTGACTATATAACACTGTAAACTGTATTATAATAACTGTATAACACTGTAAACTGTATTATAATAACTGTATAACACTGTAAACTGTATTATATTGACTATATAACACTGTAAACTGTATTATAATAACTGTATAACACTGTAAACTGTACAATATTAACTGTATAACACTGTAAACTGTATATTAACTATATAACACTGTAAACTGTACTATATTAACTGTGTAACACTGTAAATTGTATTATATTAACTGTATAACACTGTAAACTGTATTATATTAACTGTATAACACTGTAAACTGTATTATATTGACTATATAACACTGTAAATTGTATTATATTAACTGTATAACACTGTAAACTGTATTATAATAACTGTACAACGCTGTAAACTGCAGTCTGTCTATAAAAATATCTTCACACACGTTCTTGTGTTGCGAGATTGAATGGCTGGCGAATCAACGGAAACAGATTCAGCGAATCACACAAACGCACACAGACACACAACCACACACCAACACAGTGTGTGTTGCCCCTCCCCCCACCTCCGTCACAGACTCACACTGTCCTGTTGTTGTCGTCTGGCTGGACAGTGGACACACTCAGTCACAGGATGGCCGCCGTGTCGCCGCCAACGCCTCAGACCTTCATCACCCTCCTCTTCATCCTGTCAGGTGAGACACGCACTGACATCATAACATGCAGTGCTGACATCACAGCACGCACTCTGACATCACAGCCCGCACTCTGACGTTCAATCTGAAAGCAGCTTTCTATGAAGTCCAGTTGTGAAACTGGAATGAAACTTATTTGCCTTTTACAAGTTTGTTATATTGTCCATTTGTGGTTGTTTTGTTGTCTCTTTGTGGTTGTTTAGTGTCTCTCTGTTTGTTTTCTGTCTCTTTGTGATTGTTTTGTGTGTCTGTGGATGTTTTTGTCTTTGTGGTTGTTTTTTGTTTGTTTGCGGTTGTTTGTGTCTGTGGTTTTGTGTCATAATTTTTTTGTCTCTGTATTTGTTTTTATGTCTATCTGTGTTTGGTTTTTGTCTCTTTGTGGTTGTTTTGTGTATCTTTGTGGTTGTTTGGCGTGTCTGTGGATGGTTTCTGTCTGTTTGTGGTTCCTTTGTGCATCTTTGTGCGTTATGTGTTTGCTTTATGTCTCTGTAGCTGCTTTATGTCTCTCTCTATTTGTAGCTGGTTTACATCTACTTGCGTCTCTTTGTAGCTGTTTTCCACCTGGACTTGGGTGTAAAATTTCTTGTTGCTTTTTCACTGTTGAGTTTATTAAGAAACAGTGTGTTAACAGTTTGTATGTCTTTGTGCTGCTGGCAGACACTTTTCTTTTCATTTACGTTTGTTTTGTGTGTCTCTGTGGTTGTTTTTTCAAGTCTTCATGGCTGTTTATTATCTCTTTGTGGTTGTTTACTGCCTCTTTGTGGTGGTTTGTGTCTCTTTGTGGTTGTTTTTTGTCCGTTTGTTGTCTCCGGTTGTTTGTTGTCTCGCTGTCATTGTTCTTTGGCTCTTTGTGTTTGCCTTGTGGTTGTTTTGTGCATCTTTAGGTGTTGTTTTACGTCTCTGCTGTCATCTCAGTCGCATCATGTCTTAAATTTCATATTACATTTGTGTCTCCTACGTGAACTGTCGAGTTTATTAAGAAACGGGGTGGATGTCTTTGTGCTGCAGGCGGACTCTTTTCTTCCGTTACCTCTTTTAAAGTCACGGAGGGCGGCGTGGCCTCTCTGTCCTGTCAGTACTCGGTGAAGCGGTTCGGCCTGAGTCGGGTCTGCTGGGGGCGCGGCTGTGGGACGTTCTGGTGCAGCAACATCCTGGTGCAGACGGACGACAACGGCGTCATCTCCAAGGTCTCAAAACAGAGACACAACACGATGAAAAAGACATGCTAAACAAGAACAACCGAAACACAAAATGACCACAAAGAGAGACGTAACAGTGACAAAGACATGCAAAATAAAGAGAAAGACACAAAATTTACAAAAAAGACACTAAATTTTGAATACAGACACAAAATGACCATGCAAGAGACACAGTACGTCCTCAAAGAAACACAAAACAACTTACAAAATTAACACAAAGAGATACAGAGTGACTACAAATAGATGCAGTGTGACTGCAGAGACACACAACAAAGACATGCAAAACAAAGACAAAAAATAGACAACAGAGACACAAAAGTATGAGGAAGAGACACAAAACAAAGGCAAAGAGGCACAAACAACACGAGAGAGACAGTCATCAGAATGTGACACAAAACAACTTCAGAAACAAACAACTGTGAAATAATCAACAGAACAACTATAAATAGACACAATAGGTCTACAAAGACACAAATAACAGACACAAAACAGCTACAAAGACACACGATACACAATATGTCTACAAATACACACAAAATGACCAAAAAGAAACACAAAACAACTACAAGGCAACACACAAACGTCAAAAAAGCGACACAAAACAAATACAAAAGACACAATACTTACAAAGAAACACAGAATGATCAGAGACACAAAATGACCGCACTTCAGAAACAGTGTGAAAAAAGCGACATAAACAACTACAGACACAATATGCCTACAAAGACACACAAAACGATCATAAAGAGACACAATACAGCAATAAACAAACACAGAATGATCACAAAGATGGACAAAACTACTTCAGAGACACAAAAATGACAAAAAAGCAACACAAAGCAACTAGAAAGAGACACAATATGTCTACAGACGCACAAAGTGACAATAAAAAGACACAAAGTGATCAAAAACAGAGACAAAGTGACGATAAATGGCTGCAAAATGACCACAAAGAGACAAATAAGTTGAGTTTTGAGTTTAAAGGTAAACTTTAGTTGCTTCTCTTCTGTTAATTATCACTAATCTGACTTGAATCAAACCTCGAGCTGGTGCTGCAGGTGTCCGACCGGTACCGGCTGACGGGGGACGTCCTGGACGGACAGATGGACCTGGACATCCTGAACGTGAGGCGGACGGACAGCGGGCCGTACTGCTGCAGGGTCGACATCGACGGCATCTTCAACGACAAGAAGGTGATCATGAACCTGAGGGTGGTCAAAGGTGAGTCGGACTGCAGGTCACATGACGGCTGATCGCTGTCCACTCAGAGGTCGTTCCACAGTCTGAGAGTTTGTGCAGAAACTTCAACACACCTTCCCTGATTCTACCGTCAGTAGCAGTTATGAATTCCAAGTGTAAAATTCATTTGTGATGTTTAACTGACATTAACAACAAAATAAAAAGTTGTAAAACAATCAGAAAGACGTGCAAAACAGCCACAAATGGATGCAAAACACACAGACACAAAATGACTACGAGACACAAAACAGCCACAAAGAGACACAAAATGACCATGAAGAGACACAAAATGATTATGAAGACACACAAAATAACTACAAAGAGACACAATATAACTATGAAGTCAAACAAAATAACCACAAAGAGGCACAAAACATTGACATAAAGACACAGTTTGTGTTTTCAGCTGAGTGAGTTTTCAGACGTGTTATTATGGACACAGATTATTGCTGAGACGTTTCTAAAAAGCTCATCTGGGTGGTTTTGTGTCTGAAGTCATTCTTTGATCGTATTTGCTGATTTCTCTCTGATTCAGGTTAATTATTCTGGCTAAACTGGTTTCTCTCTTGCAGCTCCGGCCACCAGTCCTCCTCGTACAACGACGAGCTCAATGGAACCAACGGACCAAGCCACGGAGCCGCCGGCCTCCACAGGTGAGACAAGTTTTACCTGTCTCCACAGAATTACCTTCCAGTACGACAAAACTGCACTACGTTTTCAGCCAGGTGACGTTTATATCTGACATCACAGATAAGGTTTCTGATCAACGTGCCATTTATTTTACTGCTTTCACTTTACATTTATATATCACAAATCTGTGACGAAACATAAGCAGTCTACAAAGAGACCCAACGTTACCAAAAAGAGAAACAAAACTATGAAAAAAAAGGCACAAAATGGCTTTAAATAGATGCAAAATGACCAGAGACACAAAACGAAGACCAAGAGGAACAAAACTGAAAAAGAGATACAAAATGACCACCAAGAGACACAAAACTATGTAAATGAGACACAAAACTATGAAAAGAGACACAGAACTATGAAAAAGAGACAGAAAACTGTGAAAAAGAGACCCAAAATGACCACAAGAAGTGCCTAAGAGTGCAGTTTACGGTATAGAAATGTACTTTTGTGGCGTTGGGTTGTCCTCTGAGCTCTCTAAGTTTTCTGTCTCCTTCTAGTGAACTGGAAAACCCTGTTGTCATCTCAGCTGGAGCTCCTGAGGAAGAACTCCACCCTGCTACGCTCCGACGCCGTCGCTGTGAGCCTCCGCCGTCATTTACCTGCCGTTTCATTCCTACATTTAGCACTTTGTATGCGGAAAGTATGATTCAGCCTCATATAAGTCTCTGTCACAGCGCTACTTTACTAGCTACGGCCTAATAATGCTCTGTTTGACCACAAAGACACACAAAATGGGTACAAAGAGATGCAACATCATAACAAAGACACAAAAAATTATGAATACATAAGAACCACAAAATCAGACACAAAACTACCACACCGAGATCTAAGGTGGCTACACAGAGAGACAACAGGAAGACAAGTACTACAGCTGATCTTAGCATCTCGTATATGTATAGAAATGATGTGAGCTGCTGATAATCGGGTGAACTGTTGCTTCTCTCTCTCTGTTTTAGGTGGAGGACTCTCTACCGTCGCTCTCCCTGCAGATCAACGTTCCCATCCTCTCTCTCTCTGTCAGCGTCTTGATGATCCTGGCTGCAGTTTTCCTCTTTTTGGCCTTTAAACGTACGACATCTCATGTATCCTAGTTTTCCTTAAGCGTCTGTTTTCATGGTTTAATGCTTCGTGTTGAAGTTGTGTACGTCCTTCACATCACAGCTCAGTCACATCATCAAACACGATCCAAACCACAACACAAGAAAAAAGTTCAGAGACTGTAAACATCAAAAAACGCAATTTAAATTGAGCTGTCTGTAGGGTCCTTGTGCAGCAATACTCTGCTCCCAGTGCTCCTGTAATGTTTTTAATGCTCTGTAAATATATCAAGCAGCAACTGTGATGAGCTGAAACTGATAAACTGTGTAAAAGAACAAGTCACAAGGAGAGAAACATGCACAGGTTGTTCAAGTGTTTCCCCTCAAACATTTGAGAACATTACAGTCGAACTCGGTCTTGACAACATGACGCAAGAAACTAGGAAAAACACTCATAGAAAAACCACAGAGGCACAAATTGGGTCCAGATAGATGCAAAATAATAACAAAGACACTCAAAATCACATGAAATAAATGTATAGAAACCACAGACACACAAAACCATAAAAAAGACATAAAACTACGACATAGCAAAACAATATGTTTACAGAGAGACACAAAATGAAGACAGACACAAAATGACCACAAAGAGACACAAAATGTGTACAGATAGATGCAAAACAGGAACAAAGACTCACAAAATGACTAGAAATAGAAAGAAAATGACAACAAAGAGACACAAAATGACCATAAAGAAACATAAAATTATGAAATAGAGACACAAAACTATCAAAAAGACACGCAAAATGACCACAAAGAGACACAAAATGGGTACAGATAGATGCAAAACAAGAGCAAAGACTCACAAAATGAATACAAACCGAAAGAAAAGAACCACAGAGACACAAAACTATAAAAAAGAAAATAATTTATGACACAAAGACATAACTTGTCTATACACAGACACAAAATGGGTACAGATATATGCAAAATAATAACAGATACACAAAATGATGACAAATAAATGATATATATAAATAATAATATAATAGACACAAAATGAAGAAACACACTTGTTACTGTTTATCTGCAGCGAACTGTGATGGAAGTCTGAACATTTAATCTGTTTTTATGCTGCAGGTGGAGTTTACAGAAGAGCCTTAAAGAGCGGCTGGTGAGTTCAGAACAAGCTATTATTATTATTATTATTATTATTATTATTATTATTATTATTATTATTATTATTATTATTATTATTATTATTATTATTATTATTATTATTGTTGTTGTTGTTGTTGTTGTTGGGTTTCATGTGTACGGAGAAGATATTTAACTACTTTCACTGTTGATTATTCTGTCAGTAAGTTTCTTGATTAATCGAGAAAATTGTGAAAAATGTTGATCAGTGTTCACAAAAGATGACAAATATGTTGTTATAAGTCAAAAATATTCAGTTTGCAGCTATAGAGGGGAAAATTAATTCAAAAATTACTCAAACTGATCAATCAATTTATTTAATAGTTGGGAAGTAATCAATTAATCTAAAAAGGCATCTTTTTAGATTCGCTGCCACTGAAAACGGTCGTATTTTTGGTTTCTTATTCATAAATGTAGCGGCTGCATAAGAGGAAAGCTGAAATTAAAGTTAAATCTTTTCTAGAGAATATACTCCACTCTGTTAAAAGTAACTGAATTTTTCCACATTTCCTACATTAAATTACAGAGTAGTATCAATCAGAGAATCAGTAAGTACCGGTATCGGTTAGCAGTATCGGTTAAATCCGAACGATACCCATCCTTAAATGTCATATAGAAGTAAAGAAACCATTAAACATTCACATTTAGGAAACTAGTCACGCAATTTCAACATTTAAATACTACTTACATTTATTAATTGACTATTACAACAGCTCAGATTATCGTCTGATTTAAAGAAGCAAAAGATAGTTGACGTTTTTCAACTATTTTTCTAAAAAAAAAAAATGCTAAAATCCATGTAAGAGAACAGCTGCAGTTTATTTCTTGTTTCACGTTCTGACCTGCAGTGTGATGAGTCTCTTTCCTCCTCCAGCTTCTCCTCTGAAGAACCTCCTCACATCATCTATGAGATCCGGATGAGGAGACCCGTCCAGGAGAACATCTACACTCTGGACTAGAGATCCTGCAGCTGGACCACAGAGAGATATGGCATTTACATTTAGAAAGGGAATAAGCTGAGGGAGCGCTACACTCCCTAATTAATGTGCTGCTGCATGCCTGTGCTGTTTACAACGCTGATATTTAAGTTTATTATTAAAAATGATTGAAATCATGCAGAATTGTCTGTCGTGTTTGTGATCATGTGTGATCATGAAGGACACTGAGAGGCTCAGGCAGCTTCTGAACGGTCTTTCTCTGATTTCAGACTGGATTTAATGTGTGTGTGTGTGTGTGTGTGTGTGTGTGTGTGTGTGTGTGTGTGTGTGTGCATGTGTCTGTGTGGTAAATTGTGCTCCTGAACTGTACTCTTGTACACCTGAGTCTAAATACCAGTTCCTTCTACTGTTACCATTGCATTTTTCTCAGTGCAGATAACTGCAGATGAATTGTGACTATCTGTACTTGTAGTTTGATGCTTGAGATATTTGCAGTTAGTAAGAATTGGTGAAAGTGTAAAGACATCCTGAGGGAGAGTCAAGGGCAGAAATTATTTTTATTAAATAAACAGAAAAACAAGCCTCCCCGTCGGGGAATCGAACCCCGGTCTCCCGCGTGACAGGCGGGGATACTCACCACTATACTAACGAGGATTGCTCTGAAGCCACACACGGGCCGTGAAGTTTTAATCCGTTCACCGGAGAGTGCGACGCCTTTAAATAACACGTCCTTCGTTCCGGCCCTTTAAAAAAAAACAAAGGCAGCTGCAGCATTAGTCAAACTATGCTCGACACTCTGCATGCGAAACTTGCTCATACAGGTCCTCGTTGTGGAGAGAAGTATTGCGGGTGGGAAAGGTTAAGAGCGTTAAACGGGAAGCTTTAAAAAAAGAGGTAAAAATCAAATAAGTATACGTGAAAAAGAGCGTGTTTCCGCCCGGTTTCGAACCGGGGACCTTTCGCGTGTGAGGCGAACGTGATAACCACTACACTACGGAAACCACAGTGACACCATGACCGTACACATTCAGACATAATAGTGCACGTACACTTATGTGGCTGCTTCTTTGTGAAATGCTTTTCATTTTAGGAAACCGGCTATTGCTGTTACGTTTTCATCGGTGACGACATTCTTGTATTCCACACTGCAAGCACTCGGATACAACCCATTTTTATAAAGCTAGCTGAAAACGTCACGAACGTCGGTTTCCGTAGTGTAGTGGTTATCACGTTCGCCTAACACGCGAAAGGTCCCCGGTTCGAAACCGGGCGGAAACATAGATTCTTTTTGGTCTCTCCTTTACCAACCATTGAATAAAAACAGAACTTCCACTGAAGACAAGCCGACTGGACACAACACTGTTGATTCAAAACAGACAAAAACAGAACAATCCTATGGTACAAAGTTAATTTAAGTCTACAAATATGAATGGACAATATGACCTCAGTGTCTGTCTTTTGTAACTGAGTACCAGTCAGTTTTAAAGTTCAGTTGATTTCAACAGCTTTCTGATAACATTTAAATCATTTCATGGACTCACATCAAGCTAACAGACTGGAGCTTCTAAAATGGCGGCGTTCTTTATTCACTTTACTACCGAGAGTAACTCCACCACGTCTGCTGCTTGTCGAAGAAAACACAACCTCCAGCAGCGTAAACAGAAAATGAACCAAAAGTCTTCCAAAAACTGATTCACATTCCTCAAAATTCTTCTTTACTCTTATTTTGTGTGTTTCTTCACTTTTTAACTGCTCAGTCTGTTTTTTCTGTTGTTTTCTTCCTGTTTTTCTTGTCGCTACCACCAGGGGTCGCTGCAGTTACAGTAATCAGTTTGTTAAAGGAACAGTGCACAAAATAAAATAACATTCACCACTTCAATGGCTTTTAATGACAACTTCACGTCAATTTAACTCCCTTACATTATATTTGTGATCTGTTTAACCTTTTCACTCAGGTTATATATGACTGTCATGGAAATGTGGTGGGAACATTTATAGGTAAATTTAGTATTTCCTGATTGCTGTTGAACACCACCAGAGACTTAGGTGGACTCATCCCATGGACCAGACCCTGATGGAAGCTGTCTAAATCACCTGTGGCATCATGGTTGACTTTTGTCTCTGCTTGATGGTTGCCACATGTGGACCTCTGTGACTCTGAGGAAGGTGATGCAGTCAGGATTGTTAGTCCATGGGCCAGACCCAAAATGTCCAGTATCGGTACCACTCGAGGTGACCGATTCTTTTGGTATTTTTAACCTGCTATAGGTCTCTAGTTTGCATTTTGATATGATAGCCGTTGCACATTCATAGCTTAATATCTGTTATCACTTGTTTAATGGACACAATGAAAGGGTCTGAGCCAAAAGTCCCATCAACGCGACAGGACAGAATTTATCCTGTCAAAAGAATCAACCAAAATCCAGCCAAATTTGCTGGATTTTGGTTGAGGGTTTTTTTTTTTGTGAATGTTCTTAAACATTTTTAATATTTCTGTTTTTCCACCAAAAAATGTTCAAAGATTTTCCGAAAATGTGGACATCAGAAGTTTCACTGTGAAAATATACTTTTCTTCCCCCACATTTTCAAACTTTAAAACGGGTCAATTTGACCTGCAGGACAACAACAGGGTTAAAACAGGCTGCAAGAATTAAATAAGAAAACCTTCGTAAATCACAAGTATGTTTTTCACAAATGTCTTCTGAAGGTTGTGTGTTGACGTATGGGACTGAATGATGCTCTCACCAACTCTCCCCTTCAGTCAAAATATTCAATATCTTTACTGAATACATTCATGCTCAACAGGGGATGTTATTTTTCCTCTGGGGCCATCTTCACTTAAACTTTACAAGTTAAACTCCATGTGAAAGACAAGAAAATCGTGCATGTTTAAACACTGCTGCCTTCATTTTGTTGGGTGATGGGCGCTCAAGTCCCTCAAACTTTATTTTCTCCAATAAAAATATTAAGATAGCTAAACTGACAAAGTGAGCATCCAGACACACCTACTTTTGTCCAGCTTCTGCTGCTGCTTCTGAGAACAACATGTACTCAGTCCCAGCAGACTGTGAATGAATGACTGTGTCCTCCGTCCTGCCCAGAGTCGCAAATCATGCTGCTGATCTGGGAGCAAAACAAAGCCTGAGACCCAAGATGAAGGCAGAGAAGGAGGCTGCTGCAAAAGCCAAAATAATTCACCAGATTTTATCGCTCGTCTGTCTCGGACTCTTCAATTCAGGTATGTCACTTTATTTATCTATTTTTTTTTTGCATTGAATTTGCATTAAAATTAGCTGCACAAGTATCAAATAATAACAATAATCCATGCATGGTGCCAGGAAAATGTTGCAAAGATGAATTTTATTTGTAGTTTATAATGTAGGCGATAAGTTTGGTTGTTTGCATGTTTTAGTTTAAGTATGAGGGATTTAAAAAATGATAAATATCATATGATGTCAGACTAACTTTTTGCAGGATGAAACAATCAGAGGATGCTTCCAGTCAATTTTGAAAATTAAAAACACACTAAAAAACTAAAAATAAACATTAAAATTGAGAAAACAACTACAGAGGCAGCTGTGCTTTTCTGATAGCAAACTGGGGGCTGGACGAAACGGCAAACTTTCTTTATTCAAATTCAAATAGAACATGATTTATGGTCATTTGTGGAGTGTTTTGCATAATATGACGCATTCACTGTCACTAAAGTTTATTAATTCAGATTGAAGTAAAGTTAAATTGGCAGTTACTTGAAAACTGAACGTCACAACAGCCACAAAGGTGCCATTTGTTGTCGGGGTGTTGGATTGCTGTAGACTATGTGGGTGTTTTTACAGTCCAGCACCCACTCCTTTGTAAGTAATCCTGTAACTGTGCCTACAGGCTGTACCAGAACCAGTGTTTTCACATGTTTTCAGCTGTGGCTGTGTGTCATCACTGTCCTGCCATTGTTGTGGCGAGCAGCAGAGTCACTGAGCTGCTCTGTTTCTGCACAGCTAGCATGGCGTCTGGATCGCTCCCAGTGCTCTTTTCATGAACTGCCAAGAAGGAAATTTGAACAAACAATCCCCACTTTTGTTGGCTCACGCCGGCCCGTCCCAGAGGCTGACAGCTGTTGCCATGGTGATGTGGATCTGCCATGAAAACGGGCTCCAGTGTGTGGCGGTGGCGGGGCGTGGTGCCCACATCACGCATGTTCCTCAGTGATACAGTAGTTCATCTTCATCTAATGACCAGATCACGGACTGTAGGCGGAACAACGGCTGAGTGTACATGCACGAGTGTTTACAGTTCATAAAAGGGACTCTAGCTCTGTTTATGTGCAAATCACTTTCATTTTGGATGATTCCTCAGTTCACCATGCACTTGTGTTCAGGGAGTTGTGTGTTCTTTATCACATTCATGCAGCGATTTGTATTGAAGATTGCATAGAGAAAGCGAGCAGCTGAGGTTAACAAAGTTTAGTACTGAGACATGCGTTACTTCTATTAATGACAGATTGGCTTGATCAAAGGGGTCATTATGACGAGGGGATTAATCGAATAGGTTCTTTGTCTGGTCATTGGGGCTCTTTTACTGAGAGAACCCATATGTTGAGTTTACACAAACAACCACGAATCTATAGAAGTGAGCTCAGAATGTTCCTCTGTGAGGTTCATACTGGCTGAGAATTCTCCATCTGGCAGTCCATAGTGCCTGATCAGACACTGTCTTCTCTGTAATAAAATTATTATTATACAAGCAAGATGGTGTCAGGTGATGTTTCCCCTTCAGCTGCACATCATGGATGTCTGAGAAAACTTCTCCTCTGTGTTTCTGTGCAGGTGAAGTTCTGGCGGTGAACATGACGATCCCCAACACTCTGATCCGAGGCTCAGTAGGAGGCGAAGCTCTTCTGTCCGTCAGCTACAGCAGCTTCAGCATCGACCCGCCGGTCATCAAGTGGCAGCTCCAGAGAGAAAAGTCCATCACCGTGGTCCAGTCGATTGGAACCGACATCATCGGGACCCTGAGGCCTGAGTACCGAGACCGAATCCTGGTGTTTGAGAACGGGACTCTGCTTCTCCACAACCTCAGACCCTCTGATGATGGAACTTATGACGTGGAGATCTCCATCACGGATGATACATTTCCAGGAGAAGGCAGCATCACACTCACTGTGGACGGTACGAGGACCAGTTCTCTTGTATGGTTCTTTAATGGTACCTAATCGTTCGTCTGTCTCTGATTCGAAGTTCTGACTAATCCCCAGGTTTGATTATTGACATCTGGAGTCACATTTAAACTAATAAGTGTTGTGTTCATGGAGACAAATTGGATGGACTTTACATTTTATTTGGAATTTGTTATAGTTGTGTCATTTTGCTGCACATTTATTCACAGTAAAATCTATTTATGCTCAGAGAAGAAGCTGCAAATATGTTCAGTCTATAGGATCTTGCAGACCTGCAGTTGTCCTCTAAGTTCAGGAGTTTCACCTGAAGGGCTTCAGGTTACAGCGATTTCTGGAGCCAGTTTGATGTCCAGTGAATCCTACAGTAGAAACAGTGTTCAGCCTTTACTCAAAGAAATCATGGTTCACTCACCTTAGTTTCATACCAAACACATGTTTCTACAAGAAAAGACTTCATTCTAACTGTATAAGGTTTTTCCAGCTTACTGGACAGATTCCAAGATCTTACGCATCCTCTGAGGTATTTTCTGTTTGGCTGATAAAGCTTGTGTTCAGGTTGTAGGTGGGTGAAGTTATGCTGGGAATCATGAGGTCACTGGACTCCATGAATTAATGGCTGGGTTCCATTTGGCTGAGCTGGAATTCTGTTTGTTGCACAGCAGAAAAAAAGAAACTAAAGGGACTTCATGAGGCTGAAAGTCAACCCACTGTCTGGAAATGCTGTAGTTAACATCAGTTTAACCATCTATTTGTTTTTAAGTGTTAACACAGACACTACAGACCTTTTTTTTTTTTTATCAGAATGAGGCAATACCAGTCATGTGAAAAGGATTTTTGTCTGTGATGGGATTTTGTTTACTTGCAACACAGAGAAGTCAGTTTAAGTTACACTGGGGGTAGACAGTGCTGTTTTGTGATGAATTTAAATAGAGGCCAAACTGCAGGCACAAATAGGCACAGTGGTGGTTTTGGAAATCACTTATTAAGCTTGAATAAGATTAAATCAGTTCCTGTAACAGTGACGAAGAGGTCAACTAAACATGCACATAGAGCTTCAAGTCTTCTGAAAACAAGTTATTTTTGAAACTGAAATTATCTTTTAGGAGTGCAGTATGACTGAATTAACAACAGTGTTTTGGGAATGTTTGATGGAGGAGTGCAGATTTCTTTGTTTTGAGCCTCCTTGTATCTTCCATCCTCCTGCCCAGAATCAAATCTCAGCATTTTATCATGAAGGACATCCCATTTAAATTCTCCACGAGGAAAGAGGAGGTTTGCTGGAGGAGATTTAATAATAACACCGATGATAAACTTTATTTATGTTTTCAAAACACATTGCAACGCGTTTCACATCAGCAGCAAATGAATCATCAAGTATAAAAGCCAGGAAAAAAAAAACAGATTTATTAGATATTTAAAAAAGCAATGAAGGTAAAGTGATAAACTATATTTAATAAGTTCAAGAATATGGGTGAGGATGTACAGGTATGTCTGTTTATGATGCAAGTATAGAATCAGTGCTGCCACCATAGAAGTCTGAGTGAAGGTCACCTGTGTCTTCAAAAAGAGTAGGAGGGAACAAAAATGTTGTAAAGGAGCCAATCAGTGTCTGGAGGAGCTTTTCTTCCTACTCGGCTGCAGAGAATCTTCTTCCAACTGATGCTAAAACCAATTCAACAAAGATCTGCAATGCGTCAAATGTCAGTCATTTTCTAAATATCACTACTTTACAACACAATTCAGGTTGCATTTTCACACTTGAGACTTACTTTCAACTTACATTCAATAACATGGTACGGACCCAATGGAGAAAAATCTATTACTAGTGATATAATTTATTTAAAACTTCATTCTAGCTGTCCAACATGTGGCATCTGATGGCAAAATCCAACATTACTGCAAGTAAAGTTTTGCAATATGAAGGATTTCTCATTTTCTCTCATCACAACTTAAAAGAAACTGAAGATTTTCTGCTTTGTTCACATTTAAAGGTAGTACAGCTGCAGTTCTGAAAACAGACCCCAGTTAAAGCATGAATAATGCAACTAAAATAGGGCCTAAGATGGACAGAAGCAGTAGAGGAGTGAGTCGTTACTGAAATCTGTGGTGCAGAGAATTAAACCAACTTGGTTTATAGACTTTAACATCATCCTTGAAGAGTTGCAGGAATGCAAGTTTAAAAAAACCAAACAAAACATAGAAATGCAAGAGTCAAAAAATATTCAAGAAAGATATAAAATTAGATGACAATAAACAGAAAAGAAGACATTTTATGTTCGCCAAATGAGCAATATTTTCAAGTTTTGTAAATGTGTGTTACTAATTCATGCTGTAAAAACAACTATGAAAGAAAAGTGCAAAAACAACCACATAATACAAGAATTTAACCATCTTATAAGAATACAGTAAATTTGTTTTTAATTTTACATGTTCTACTATTAATTTTCATAAATCCCATTTACACGCTGGGAAAATGACTGTATTTTCATGAGATTGATATTTTCTGTCTTTTTTGACACTGACCTCTGCCCAAAAATTACCTTTTTCTCAGCATTTTTTTTGTTTGCTTTTCTACACTAACTGTTTTAACTATCACTGTTGGATCTCCAGCTTGTAGGTTTATTTTAGGATGTAAGGATAAACTGATGCATGAGGAGCCATAACAGGCACAATCATCGCTGAAACCAATCTAAAGTTCACCTCGTACACACATCCTGTACTTTGCTTAATGTTATCATACAGCATCAAACATGAAGAACAGCATGTTTATTCCTCTTCTTTGTCTGTTTCAATATTAAAATCTCTTCCATCCAGAGTCCATATCCAGGCCCTACGTCCACATGGAGTCCTCATCGGTGCTGGAGCTCAGTGAGAACGTCGTCCTCAACTGTTCCCATGACAACGGAACCAGAACCACGTACAGATGGTTCAAAGGTGGGAAGCCGCTGACCAACGAGACGAGGTTCGTGTTGTCTCCCGACCAGAAGCTGCTGACCATCCTGAGGGTTCTGATGAAAGATGACGACGTCTACAGCTGCACGGTGGAGAATCCTGTTGGAAACGTGACCAGTTTGCCCATCAGACTGACTGTGTACAGTGAGTGATCAGAGTTAAACTAAGCAGTAACTAAACAAGGTGACAGAGCAGCCGATCTTTTATCTAAATAATGAATGTTGTTCTTTATCTGTAATTCTGTGAATCCTTCCAGGAAGAAGTTCCCTCTATATCATCCTCTCCACTGGAGGCATCTTCCTCCTCATCACCTTGGTGACAGTTTGTGCCTGCTGGACGCCTTCCAAAAAGTAAGACTCGTTGTTAGGGTTTGAAATCAACCATCAATGGAACAAGTTAGATTTTTTAAAGGATGTGTTTAAATATAAACAAACATTACAATATTAATGCATTTTGTCATCTTAGGCCCAAACATCCACCTAGAAAACCTCTGCCCAGGTTTTATGATCACCCTCCTCACACACCAATCAATCACACAGGTAAACTGTTGCTTTCTATTTTATTGTTTTATCTTTTTGTTGTTGTCCTTGTGCTTGAATGACAGTCCAGTGTTTGGTGCTTTTCCACAGATGATATGCTTCCAAAAATGACGGAGCATAATGGGGTTAATGCAGTAACTTCACTTTACATCCTCCAACAAAAGGTAAGTCTTTCATCCACATGCTGATTTAGCCAGTTTGCACTGCAGATGACCTAAAAATGTGCTCTGTACAGTATAAAATATTATGATATAAGTTTTAATGTCAGAAATCCTACTATATGGTGCACTAGTGACATTATTTCTCAATTTATGACACTCCAAATATTGCTCCACAGATTGGTGCAAAGAAAACGGTGCAAAAATCGTCATAACCTCACCTTCGTTAAGTATTTTTAACTTAAAACTAATGTTACCTATGGCCCTAGATTTTATACACAGCCAACTTAATCAATATTCACCACTTTTAAGGAAAATCAGTCAAACTGAAGATGACCAAAAAATGAGCACAAACATACACATAACCACAAAAACACACAAAATGATAAAAACAATGACATAAAATGACCATAGAAAAATACAAAATGATTCGGTGAGACAGATAATTATTGTATAAAGACACAAAGTGATGAAAGACACACAAAATAGCTACAAAAAATTGCAAAATGACCACAAAAACACCTAAAATTACCACAAACAGACTGAAAACGGCCACAAAGATACACAAAATGACCACAAAAAGACCTAAAATGCCCACAAAATGTCCTGTTTTGTAGGATCCCTCCACAGACGACTCCTCCAGTAACAGTATTGGATCTCCATCTGAATTTGACAACCCTCCCTTCTACTCTACTGCCCCTAAGTACACCAGACCTCTCGCCCAGTCGAATGGATCTCCTGCTCGGACCTCGCTTCGATACACCTGAACACTCAGATGTTTAAAGTCTCCACAACACAGCGAGCATTAGGTCACAGCGTCCTCACGTGTCCTGATTCTGATTCTCCACCTGGAGTTTGAGAAACTGTAATTTCAACCACTGGCTGCCTCTGATTGAAATGTTTTAAGGTTTAGCAGCTCAGCCTGGGGAGGAACATGAAGGCAGACAAGTTTATAACTGACTTTGAAGACTGTATTTGGGTTTGCCACTGATGTTCTTGGTCACTGGACTTCCAAAATCGGGGTTAATGTGTGATAAAGAAAATGCCGGGTGAGTTTCAGAAGTGCGACTCTTTTATGTGTGATGTTTTCTGTAGCCTTCAGTGAAAATCTCGTGAAATAATGTATATTAGAGTTTCAGTTCTACTAGATGATGATGATGAAATGGTGTTTTCAATATAAATAGAGGCAGAGCCATGTTGGAGAGGGCACCATGGTATTAGAATTTTATACCTACTTTAATAAAAATGTGAAGTCTTCTTTTTGCTCTATTTCTATATTTTTCTTGATGTGCTTTGATTGGTGCTGATACTGACAATGGCAAGTGTAGATTGTCTTCCACCAATTCCAGTGAATAAAAACCTTTTACACTTTCTGTGAGATACTGTTGTGAACTTAACTAATTGGCCCGGTTTCCCATACAGGGATTAAGCCCTAGTTCTTAACTAAATCACCTTGTAAACCAGGACTCACTGAAATGGCCTTCTCAGACATGGATTAAATTAGTCTCAGACTTGTCCTAGTCTTGAGTTAAATAGTCTCCTTTCTTGAAGGAAGATTAGAGCTAATCCCGGTCTAAATCAAGACTTAAATTCAGAGTAAAGGCTGTAGGTCTCATGGTGAAAATCAATGACCTCGACTACATCAGTGATGCTGAAAGACCACCACTAATACCAGAAAGAAGATAGCTCAGAGACAGAAGTAACTGAATGAATTTGATGCTACAGATTTTCGTGACCGTTTTCATACCTACAAACACAATGCAGCTGAGATCTTTTGTTTGCTTCAGACAAAGCTTTCAAGCGACCCAATGACGGAACTACTACTACTACTACTACCTCTTTCCTTACAAGCACTTATTCCCTAGAGGCTTGTGGTGCAGGAAGTATGACAGCAATAGGAAGCAGACTGGTACACAAAAGCCATCACATAGGCGAAGCAAGGGCAGTGGATGACATGGGAAGGAGTGGAAGCAAGGAAGATCTCCTGGGAAGAGCTGTGGGATACGGAGACGTTTAGAGCAAGCTTCATCATCAAGGCGGCCTATGATGTCCTACCATCACCGAAGAACCTCAACCAATGGTATGGTGAAGACCCTACATGCTCACTCTGCCTGACTCCAGCTACACTCAAACACATCTTAGTGGGCTGCAAGACCAGCCTCGCTCAAGGCTGTTACACCTGGCGGTACAACCAGGTGGTAAAGTGTCTGGCACTAGTGCTGGAAATGCAGCGGATGAGTGTTCACGACCTTCCACCCACGTCCACCCGATGGCAAGAAACAGCATTTGTCCTGGAGGGTGAGGGTCCTCTTGGGCGGGCCCATCTCAGCTGCCCAGGATCTGGGCAGTTGAGAGGGGCTTGTGATTGGAGGATGCTGGTAGACCTGGACCGAAAGCTCTGCTTCCCACCTGAGATTGCATCCACCAACCTGTGACCAGACCTGGTGCTATGGTCAGCTTCACTTAGACATGTTTACATCATCGAGCTCACAGCGCCCTGGGAGAGCTCAGTAGAGGAGGCCGATGAGTGCAAGAAGCTGAGGTAAATGGAGCTTGCTACCGATACAAAACAGCGAGGCTGGAAGGTGAGGGTCCCACCAGTCAAAGTAGGCTGCAGAGGATTCGTAGCCACCTCCACATCCAGGCTTCTCCAGGAGATGGGAGTAGGTGGGAAGGCCCACCGACAGGAGATCAAGGACCTCTCCAGAGCTGCTGAAAAGGGAAGTCAGTGGCTGTAGATGAAGAGAAAGGACTCCACCTGGGCCTTCAGGTGAGTAGACGGCTTCTAGAGGGTGAACCTGGGATTCACTGCTGAACCCTCTGGAGATGTCGTGGGCCTAGCAGCAAAACACAGATGAAGGAGGGCACCCACTTGATAACCCAGAGGATGAACTCACTCACTGGACCATCCCAGAGTCTTAGGTGTCTCATGTATGCAAGAAGGGATATCAACATCTCGTCCTACACAACAGATTTATATATAAACGTACCTGTCCGCTGGTTAATTAATTACATAAGCACTTGGAGGCAGGGACTTCAATACACACGCATACTCCCAAGTTATTGTAGGATCATATTCTACATTTTTATATATAATGTCTATCTATTATGTTAACAAACATCAAGATATCCCAAGTAAATGGAGACCACACCATGGAACGTCTAAACAAGGAAAGTTTATTCATCAAGTAAACAAAAGATTATTTTTTCACCCCAAAAAAATACATGTTCATAGCACCACAGCTGATATCAGACAGAACTGTCACATGATGTCAAACAGCTGTCAACTCAACTCTGTAGAGTCCACAACCATAATGGAGCAGCTCATTTCAAGTTGCAGATTCAAGCTGCTCTTCATACTTTTGGCCACCAGATGCCACCAAAGAAAACTGTGTAGAGACGCTTCAAGTAATGAACCCTTTTTCCGATACAAGCTTCAGAAAGCTTCACAAAGCTTCATTTGGTCATCATTACTAATTGGCCCGGTTTCCCGTATGGGGATTGAGCTCTAGTTCTCGACTAAATCACATTATAAACCAGGACTCACTGAAATGGTCTCAGACATGGATTAAAATAGTCTCAGACTTGTCTTAGTCTCGAGTTAAATAATCTCCTTTCTTGACAGGAGACTAGAGCTAATCCAGGTCTAAGTCAAGACTAAACTTCAGAGTAAAGGCTGTAGGCCTCACAGTGAAAATGGACTACCTTGAGTACATCAATGAAGCTGAAAGACCACCACCAAGACCAGAAAGAAGATAGCTCAGAGATATAAGTAACCTGCTGAATGAGTTTTAGTGTTTTCATACGTACAAACACAATGCAGCTGAGATCTTTTGTTTGCTTCAGACAAAGCTTTCCTGTGCCTCAGTGAGGGGAACTTCCACACCTCCATCCTTACAGGTACTTATCACCTTGAGCTTTTTGGCATATGGAACCTTCTGACCCACCAACTGATTATTGTAATGAGCCACATGTTCCCATGGCAGAAGTAGCCAATGATGAAACTGGACACATTTACAGAGACACCTTTGCGTTGCGGCACTTTTCATTAAAAAAAACGTGTAGAACGATAAACAAGTGATGGCATTTGTGTTATTTTGCTTTATATATTACATTTTGTGTTTTCTGCCTAATGTGTCATACTCTGAAAATGGCAAAGATGAAGAGAAGTGATGGAGATGGTTCATTGCTTCATAAAATTTGGCTGAACTGTTATTGTACTGTAGTGTTTTTAATTCACAAAGTCACCACGTTAACGGGGACACCGTTACAAAGAACACTAACTTGCTGCTGCTGCTGCTGCTTTGTGTCTCTCTCCATCTCTTTGATGGACAACTCAACCTGAAGGATTCTCATCTTGAGTTCATGCTCTTCTTTTAAATACTGTAATTTACGCTCATGGAACTCTACAGCCAGTTTCTCATGGAGGTTCAGTCGTTTCCCTCTTGGCCTGCCGATTGGGTTGGAGATAACGCCTGCTGCTGCTACAGACGGCTGGTTTTCTTGGCTCTGCTCCGGCTCCTCCAACATCTGGTTCAAGCTTTGCTCATCTTTTTCTGGAAAAGAATTCCAACATTAGACATAAGATTTCAAGAGTTGAAGCCATGACAATATTTTTTTAATCAGAGAGCAGAAGACAAAACTATTTAGCTTATATGCTAACCTGCTGGGGAAAATAGTACACACTAAAGCTAATGAGTATTGGACTGTTTCCCCACCAAACTGTCCAGATTATCATCATCTGCGACACCTTCCAATGGTTGCTCACGTTCAATCACTTCTTGAATTTCCCTTGGGATTATCTATCTATCTATCTATCTATCTATCTATCTATCTATCTATCTATCTATCTATCTATCTATCTATCTATCTATCCGTCCCAGTTAACAAGTCTCCTGGTCTAACTGGGAGTCCCCCACCTGTCTCGAAACGCTCCCTGGCTGCTGTTTTCTTTGAGTGTATTTTAACTCTTGTGTTGTCTTAGGGTCAATGTTTAACGGCAGAGAAAAACCTCTAAATGACCTTTTTTCAACTTGAAATTTGATGACTTTTCCTAAAGTGACCCCCAACATTAGAAAAAAATCTAAATTTGTCTTTGTTTATATTTCCATTAAAGCTGTACACCACCATGGTACAAAGACTGTCTGATGGTCATATTTGACCCAGGAGTTAATAATCACAGTCACAGTGGACTAAAACACACACCCACATCACACAGAATGAGAATTTAAGATTTTATGTGCTACTGATTGATCTCAGAAAAACATCAACTTTTCATGTGCACAGTTGAGTAAAATATTGCTATTTGACAAAAATGTGATTTATCGCGATTAACCCCATTTTCCAGACAGGGTGACCACTGTATCCTATTGTTCTAGGATTCTGAATGGCAGGAAACCAAACCACTTCTGTTCCATGTGACTGATTTCAAATGGGCCCTGATAACCTCATTGTTTCAGTTGATGCATCCAGCGAATTTTTCTTGATTTTGGTCGATTTTGTAAGTTTTACTGATATATATATATGGAATCAACTTTAGATATTTTTAGGATTTTTTAGGAAGATTTTTACTCATTTTTTGAGAATATTTACAAGAATTTTCTTGCCAAATTTGGAGGATTTAAAAAAAAAATAAAACTTTTAAGGGAAACTTTTAAGGAATTATTGGAATTTTCTTCCTGAAGGTTTTGCAAATTTTCAGAAATTTTTTTTCAAATTTTTTGCTCTGAATTTTTGGATTTTTTTCAGACAAAGAAACAATATTTTTTTCGGCGCCCATAAGTGAAGACAACAGGAGGGTTCATGTGTCCTGTGTGGTTAAACACCTCGGGCCCCCCAGTAAAAACAGTCTAGAACCGCCCCTGCATGGATGTAAACTACATCTGGGCTGCTAGTTTTCAATCAGGCATGAAATCCTTCATTTTCTACAACTGATATCTGCTGGTCATCGAGTAGGATGAAGTTTAGCAGCTTCTCGGTGATCCTTTTAGCTCTCCCGGTGTGTGGAGGAAGTTTACCTTGTTTCAGGAATGCCTCCAGAAGTGGTTCCTGCCTCCCCCTCTGGTCTTTCTGCCCCATGGATAGAAAATCCTCGTGCTCTTTAGTGTGGTGCGTTCTCAAATGTCTGATTAAGTTCGTCGTGTTGAAGGTCGCCACGCAGCTTCCGCCTCTCGGTACACCGGCTTTACAGACATCGCACCTTGCCGTCTTGCTTTTCGGTGTGTCTAGCGAAAAAAATCTCCACACAGCCGACATGTTGCGATCAGAGACCGTCTGAGGTTGTGATGAAAAGTTGGTTAGCCACAGCGCTGCTCGATGCTAGTCTGCTAGCTGGCTGCAAAATGTGGAGTGGATTTTTTGAACGGAGTCGGGTCTAAATGGGTTCGAATGAACTAATTGAAACCCGTTCAGGAAATCCAGTCCACATTTTCCAGCCAGCTAGCAGCGCAGCCGGCGGGCATTCACTTAGTCCAGGGGCCACATTTTCAGCCCAATTAAAAAAACTAACTAACTAACTAACTAACTAACTAACTAACTAACTAACTAACTAACTAACTAACTAACTAACTAACTAAATAAATAAATAAATAAATAAATAAATAAATAAATAAGTATAAAATCACAGCATAATAACCTATAGATAACCACAACTCCAACTGCTTCCTTTGTTTTAGTGCAAAAAAGTACACATTTCAGAAACAATCTTTTTTGTCTCATTTTTGTCGTTTGTCCATTCTTTTTTGTCGCTTTGTAACGTTTAACTTTTTTGTCTCTTTTTTTGTTTTGTTTCTTGCCGTTTGAAGTGAACTACTGCCAATGCTCATCCACTGTTTGCTGAACAAAACAACCACTGCACACATTAACACGACTGTTCACAGAACTACACTGATTCACAGAACTACACTGATTCACTAACAAACTTAAATGCCTTATACTTTTACTTTCACTACTATTAATTCATCTGGAATGAATTGTTGTTAATACATTGTTCCACATGTCATATTTACAAGCAGATGACTAAATGAACACTGTGCAACAGTCTAACAAAAAACCATCTAACACAAAGCCCTATTTACTTACAAGCACCTACAAGGTAAGTTACATTTATATTCACTTAATTATTCAAATATTTAAGTAAGAGGCTAATGCAGCTCATGTTCTTAAAACAATTACCATGCAACACTACTGATACATGGATGTCATATGTCTTACACTAAATATATAAATTCATCAATCTACAATAAATGTAATGTTCTATTGATGACTTACAAATAAAATGTAAACCTTTCATTGCTATTTGAAATATGACAGATACCCTAAATACTACAGAAACTGTACATACCATTACATTACCAAAACAACCTTTCACTAACAACACACACAAACATGTCATTTCATATTATATATTTATTCATGCTCTTTAACCCAGTCCTCATGGAATGACCTAGAACAAAAATAAAGCCTATCATTTAATCAAGATCTTGTGGCCCATGTTGTTACTGCAGGAACCTACAACTTCATCCTGTGACATTCATGTACAACTCCATACTTTAATTTCCTCTATATATTTCAAATTATCACTAACACAAATTTACAAACCACTTACTGAAAATAAATCACACAACACAAATACATATATGCAATACTTCAACCACCACATTACAAGGCCAGATCTAAAAATGCAAACACTGCAACACAACTTAGACATAACTGCATGTTCACAGTTGAATTATGTAAACTATTGAAAAACAAGCTAAACTAGCTCATTCATTTGTATGAAATAAAGAAAAGGGGCATCACCTACATCTTCAAATTAAACAGCAAGGTCTTGCTCTCCTCTAATTGCAGCAATACAAGGAAAAACAACACATGACACAAGAATATCACAGACCCTCTCAACAGTGACCCTGAGGTGACATATACACTATAAATGGGCTCTTGTCCTACAATGAGCCTGGTTGAAGTTCTGTTGGGGGTCAAGGTAGAAGATCATCACTCTGGCTTGACATGGTAACCTCTATCACCCAGCAGAAGGCCATCAAACTCTCCTGTAATGTACACTGCATACATTAGAATATATTGAAGGAGGTAGACAAGTCAATTATATTGTTAACATCTTTACACTGCTTATCACATTGCAGTCTGTTGCTCAGGTTAAACTCATCATAAATCCTCAAGTCATCGAAACTTTGTTCAGGAAGATTTCTCAGTAGCTCAGAGGACAGGTTGCTTTTTACACAACCTTGTAAGAGAATGTCTGTCAATGCTTTCAGCAGAATTTAGAAACACAACACTTCCTAAACAGATATTTTGAGGCTGTGAGGTTGAACGTTTGAGAGTATATCAGTGTGTTTGTTTGTGGTCTTTCTGTTTCTAGGTGGAAGCTGAATTAGTGAGGATGACTCCTGCTCCTGTCATCTCTAAGCTCCTCACATCTTTACCTGCACATGAGGAAAATCACTCCTGTAGAATGCAGGTATGTTTGTCATTATTATAAAAAGATGTTGCCTGGTGACCTGTCAGAAACCCATCATACAGAGTCAGCCTAAATGTTTGCACACATCAGGAAAAGAAAAAGTGGCATAAATATTTCAATACCAAATTTATTCAGACACCAGGAGATTAATAAAAATTATCTTTGGCCTCTACAATTACAAGAGGTGCTCAAAGTGGAGGCCACTGGCTTCCAGACAAAACATCGTACAACAGGACACAGAGTTATCGTGATTTGATCAAACTTAGAAAGAGGAATCTATATGTATAGAAGTACTGATACAAATGAAATATTCATAAAAGTTTTTCTTTTCCTGATGTGTGTACATTATTTTGACTGACTGACTCTGTGAACTTAATGAGAACAAAACTGTCATTTAATTGTTGCTCTGAAAGCTTCTTTCGTGAAAACTGGCTGGTGTTCTGCTTTGAAACAAACTGCTGTTGAGGTCTGTGTTTTTAGGTTTAACCCCACAGTTTCTGAATGAACTGATAGTTTGTTTTTTCCTGATCAATGTGGAAGTTATAATTGATGGTAACATTTACTGTGTCCTGTGGATTCTGTGGATCCTGTGGGTTGATGAGTGGGTCCTACCTAGACCAGGCTGATCCTGGACCATCCCACAGATGCTCCATCAGATCTGGATGTGGGGAGTGTGGAATCCAGGTGAACAGCTTAGCTCTGTCGTGTTCCTCGGACCACTCCCGAGCAGTTTTAGTTTGTCCTGCTGAGGGTGGCAGCTGGCATCAAGGGGCCATCTGAAGGATGGATAGATAGATAGATAGATAGATAGATAGATAGATAGATAGATAGATAGATAGATAGATAGATAGATAGATAGATAGATAGATAGATAGATAGATAGATAGATAGATAGATAGATTATAGATAGATAGATAGATAGATAGATAGATAGATAGATAGATAGATAGATAGATAGATAGATAGATAGATAGATAGATAGATAGATAGATAGATAGATAGATAGATAGATAGATAGATAGATAGATAGATAGATAGATAGATAGATAGATAGATAGAGCGCGGCCCGGTGAATAGTTACTTAAAATTCAGTCAAAGGTTCCAGGTCCCCAGCCTGTAGAAGAAAAGAGTCAAACATAGTAGATGCAATAACATCACCAGCAACTTGACTGTCTATCATCTCTATCTCTTGTCTCTTCTCATCCCTGTCTCTGCTCTCCCTGCTTCACCTGTCTGCACTCAGCTGATTACTGCAGGTGACTCACATTGCAGTAATCAGCTCATCTGCCCTCAATATCACCTGCTCACTATTTAAACTCTGCTCAGTCAGTTGTTGCCTGTTTGACCGTGAACTACTGGACACCTGCTTCCCTCCAGGCTCAGATCTCTGCAAAGACTCACATGGCTTCACATGCTCTGCTCCCTCATGGACTCCTTTTTCCTTGACCCTTTTTCTCTGTTTTGTGAGTACTCCTTCATTTACTTTTGTTAATCCAGTTTAGTATTGGTTGACTTCTGTTTCTGTACTCATAGTGTTTGCTGGGTTTTGAATAGTTAGTTTAGTTTTGTTTCCCCAGTTCAGCTCTCCATTTATGTACTAGTTTAGTTATCTTTTTAAATGAAACTCTTTCCATTATTCACCTGTCTGGAAGTCTCTCTGTGTCTGTGCCTGCATTGTCCAACTCAGGGCCCAAAGCGTCCCTTAAATAACCCTGGGTCCGTTTCACGAAGCAGGTTCAACAAACACTGTGTAACCCTGAACTCTTAATAGCACCCTATTCTGTTATTTCATTTAGCTGCAATCCTGCGGGGGAGAAGCGCATGTGGCAGCAGCTGAAGATGAAATATAAGAACATTGTTCAAACAGGTAAGAAGTCGGCATAATCTCATGGAGTTACCTCATTTTGATCATGTTTTACATTGTAAAGTAGCTTAATTATTAAGTGGCTGTTTGACTGTGCAGTGGTTTTATCCCACACAGAGCCTAAATGTCTGTATCCATATCATGTTCTGTCAAACAATTAAGCCTATTTAAGGAAGCACAGAGCACTGCATTGTTTCTGCGTACGAGCGACTGTGTGTGTGCAGCCACAGCGATGGCATGTGTGAAGGGGTGTGCTTTAAAGATCGTGAGTTTAGTGAGCGAGAAAACGCTCTCGGTCTGTGCATCTGTACTGAAGATTTAACCTCCATGCAACACTCTGAGTCAGAGAGGTTGCTGGGGGATTAGTTTCTCACCTGCCACTAAAGCCGCGATTCCACAAGCACCTACTCAGCGCAGTGTGGCTCGGCTCGTCTTTGTTTGCGAGCGTTTCCATATGGATTTAGTGCATGGTCTCTGGCACGATTTTCCGTACTTTCTCGGCTGAAGTTCCAACCGAGATGACGTGAGCCGGGATGTGACGTCTACATAGTGCAGGCCACTGATTGGACAGGAGTGCAGCCCACTGATTGGACAGGGAGTGACGACACATGAGAGCGACTCCAGCACGAAAACAAAACCGGCATTTAAAAAAAACTAAACAGCGACAGTGTGCATTGCTCTTCACAGACCTCTCTGCCATCATAATGTTAATATGACAGCCAGACCTGTACCGTGGGTCAATGAAGAGGTTGAAACTTTTCTGTCTTTGGTGGTGGACCAAAGAATACAGAGGGAGCTGGACATAGAAAGTTTATCAGGAGGTCTCTGAGCGGATGGCCGCTCACACATACAGTAGACTGTATATAAAGAGGACAGAAGCAGTGTAGGGAGAAGCTGAAAAAGCTCAAAAATGACTATTGGTCCACCAAGGACCACAGCGGCCGGCGTGGGTCAACCAGGAGGTGTTGGAAGAGGTTTAATGGACGCTACTGACTGGCACCGACGAGCAACAGGAGGGAGACTCAGCTGCTGGAGACGTCCAATAATGGTGAGTGTTTTGTGACTTCAAGAAACTTTTACATCATTTATCCCATTGGTGACAAGCTTCTTTTAAGCAAACAAGTACATTTAGAAAGTAACATTGTTGTCTCCTGTAGCGGACAATAAGCTAGCTAGTTAGCCATCAGCGCTAGCTAGTTAGCCATCAGCGCTAGCTCCGTGCTCCGCTTGTATTTCGTGCTGCTGTTTCTAACATTTAGCTCTCAGAAGGTAATACATCAGTCAGCATGACGAACTAAGCTAGTGGTCGTACAGGTTTATTTTTTTCACAAGTTACAATGTCGTGTTTTTCGTGTACTTAGGGTGAATGTTTATTTCTGTTCAAGAATCCCTTTCGACGTGCGAAGCCTACTCCACCTCCGTCGCGAAGCCCCCGGCTCCCCTGCCTCCTCTCCAGCACCAGCTTCGACACCAGTACCAGCTCGGACACCAACACTGTCAACATCAACCTCCAGCACGTAACAACAACGTCTTATCACCGGTAAGACACGGTAAACAGAGAGCATGGTTGATTTTCGCATTATTATTATTACTACAGGTGTAAATGCCTGCAAGCATGATCAGAACAGAGACCAACGACCAAGAATTCAGACAGGTGTAAATGCAAACTGTGCAGCAGCCAGCTCAGGAACGCCTGATGAAAGCTACAGGTAGCTACAGTGACACATAAACAGAACACATGCAGCTGCATTTTTTTTCCATCGACTTAACAAGCAAGTCACTCTAATTTACTGTGCAATGTAGTATTGCAACCATTCTTCTTATAGTCACTAGGTAACTGTGAAACTGAATGAAAATATACATAGAAATAAGAAAACACAGCTGTTCTTAGGAACTCCAAAATGTGCACAAGATGAAATGAAGTTCACACCACATTGTTTTTAGTTGTGGTGGAGGAGATACTATTTGTGCTTCAGTTAAAGTAAAGAGTGCCAAAAATTTATTCAAGTAAAACAATCAAAGACATGATCATGATTGAAAATCAATGGATGGGTGGCTAAACACATCACATCATAGCTGTGGAGTCCTTCTAGCTCCTGGGGACTACAATCTCTCAGGACCTGCAGTGGGAGACGAACATCCACTCCATCCTGAAAAAGGCTCAGCAGGGGATGTATTTCCTACAACAGCTGAGGAGACATGGCCTGCTGCAGGAGCTGTTGATCCAGTTCTACACTGCAGTCATTCAATCTGTCCTGTGCACCTCTGGATCAGCCACACAGCAGGACAGAAACAGACTACAGCCTATAGTACGAACTGCAGAAAACATCATCAGAGACCCCACTCACCCTGGACATTAAACTGTCTCCCCCCCTCCCCTCTGGCAGGCGCTACAGATCCCTGTACACAGAAACCTCCAGACACAAAAATGGCTTCTTCCCCACTGCCATCACTAATAAACAGCTGAGCCATTCCTAAAAACCTGTACAATAGTCAGTATTCCAATGGACATATATACAGCATTTTTTTTCACCATGAACAGCATTCTCTGCTTTTGCACTACTGTGTTTATAGCAATTATCATTTTGCTCATGTGTTTATTCCAGTCTAGCTGTAAATTTCTGTATATACTGTTTAAATTAATTTTGCTATTTCATTTTTCTTCCTGTTCCTCTTTCTATAGTTTATTTTTTATTATTCTCTTCCATATTCCTAGTGTGACACCAACAGCCAAAACCAAATTCCTTGCATGTTGTGTACTTACTAAAGCTGATTCTGATCACTTTTCTGTCTTTGGTCTAGGCAAGAGGAAAAGGTGCAACAGAAAATTGGACCTTCCAAGTATACTTGTGCAGATGCAGGCTGAGAAGGAGCTGAACCGTGCCCAGCATGATGAGAACATCTGGTTGCTCCTCAGCGAGGCAAGAGAGAATGAAGTGGCCTTGCAGCGGGAGAAGATGGTCCAGAATGCTGCCTTCAACCAGTCATTCCTGGGTGTGCTGGGGCAGCTGGAGCAGGCATTGCTGGGGCAGCTGGAGCAGGCAGTGGACAGCCAGCGAATCCACCTCCCAGAGACTTGAGATTTAGTTGTATATAGTTTTACTTTTAGCCCTCCACTGTAGGACAGGCCCACCACAGTTTGTACTTTGCACATTGTAAATAGTTTTGATTTTGCTGCTGACTAATAAACTATTTTGTGACTTATGTGATTGCATCATAACTTTTCATTTTGTCTGTTAAGACACTGGTAGGAAAAGAGTCAACAGTCTGAACCAAACAATTCTGTATTCTCTAATAATGCATTTATGTTTAATGGGATTTAACATGTTTGAACACAAACTCCTTTATGGTTCATAATACTGTTGACTGAATTACACCTAAGCAATACTGATTTATCAAACTGGAATATTAAAACGGCTGTTTCAATGTTTTGGTGTTTAATTTGTCATGTAGTCTTGCTAACCTTCACAAATAAAACAATAGCATAGACACATCTGCAAAATGTACAAAAGTTTGTCAGAATTGCATTAAAGAAAACAATAGCGGTCTGGGGACAGAAAAACAGAAGAAAACCAGTGCCATAGCAAGGGTTCCCTGGGGCCCCAAGCAAAAAGTAACAGTGGGCCCTCTGAAGTACTGATGGAAATATGGGGTGTAATAAATTATACTTTGCCATTATAAGGAATTGCCACAGGTCAAAGAAGTTGTTATATGTATGTAGTTTTTATTTTAGCATGTACTCAAAGACAATGACATTGAAAATCTAGTACCCTGGCAAATTCAACAAGAATAAGAACAAGATAAATAAATATATGTTTGTAAAGTGTCACAGTTTTTAAAATGCTTTTAGAAAAGAAAAACTATAAAAAAAACTATAAACACCACAACAATAAAAGCAAACCACATAATCAAATAAAAAAATAAATATTAATCAAGTATGTGCACAGGTTCCTGAAATGCAACGTGTAAGAAACACAGAAAAGTGTATATAAAAGTGCACATGAGCCTTTTGGAATTTTTTTTATAAAAACAAAACCTACCAGTGTTGCTTTCTAGCCTTGGCTTGTGCAAATGCAGTGACCATGTCTTCTAAATTCAATGATCGTCCTACCTTGTGCTCAATCGAAATTAAAGCTAATCCTGAAAGCCTTTCCTGAGACATAGTTGATCTGAGATAATTTTTTATCAACTTGAGTGATGAAAAGCTTCTCTCGCCAGAGGCAACAGTGATGGGCAGTGTCAATAAAAGTCGAAAGGCAAGACTGAGATTTGCATACAGATCCAGAAGCTGCTCTTTGTAAATATAGTCAAGCATTTCTCTTGGGGAAGTTACATTATCAGGAAATGCATGATATGCAGCTCTGACCTCCAGTATTAAATCGTCACAATCTATGTCATGAAGTGCTTTTTCAAATTTTTTGCACTTTTCTGTCAGGGTGTCATTTTGAATAGCTGCAGACATTTCCTCCTTTGACAAAAGAAAGCCATAAAGGTCATAAACATCTTTAAGTCTTGAAATTTACTATTTACTGAAGAGCACGCTGCACACGCTGTCGGCACCTCTCTCTCCCCCTCTCCCTCTGTCTGACAGAGAGAAGGAGGTGAGGGAGGGGCGAGTTTGACTCACGGCAGAGGGGGCCCCTTCAGGGGCTCTGCGACGGGCGGTTGTCATTGCACCTTGTAACTGCAGCTGTCTAGTGAATGTATTCTGTCGCTGTTTGTGTCAATTCTGTTGGCCCACTTGGGGCCCTTCCTAGCTAGGGGGCCCCAAGCAATTGCCTGCCTTGCCTAATGGCAAGCTACGGCTCTGATCAGCTCCTCTGTTGAGGAACCAGCTTCCAGTTTGGGTTTGGGAGGCAGATGTCCTCTCTACTTTTAAGATTAGGCTTAAAACCTTTCTACTTAATAAAACTTACAGTTAGGGCTGCAGGAGGCGCTATAGGAGATGACATGTTTTCAAATATAATTGAATTGAAATGGAATTGAATTGACACCTCCATGTGTTTAAATGTGGAGTAAAGAGGACAAGAATCAGTTCTGCAACAAGCAAACCACATTATGACATTAGGATGTCTTCAAGTATATGAATAATTACTTTAAAAAGACAAATCAGCGGAAAGAACGTAGTCGTTTCCTTCTTGTTCTTGTCGGTGTCTCTTTACAGGTCGATAGGTGGCGGTAATGCTCCTGGAAACTGACAACAAATCCGGACACGAAGAAGAACCACCCGGATCTCCATGGCAACGACAACTATCCGTCTGCCGTGTTTCGCCTCTCAGGTTAGCTGTTACTGACAATATCAACTATTTGGATACGATTTTTGCTGCTTACATCTACAAATGTGACGAAAAACTAGCTAAAAAATTACCATTTTGTTTTTTCAAAGCTCGTAAAAAGACAAAAAGACAACAAACGAGCTGTGTGCTAACTCAAGCTAACGCTGCTAACTGCTACGAGCTAGCATCGAAACAACATTATTTCCTGGACTTTATAAAAGCGAATTCATGGCAGACTGCTGGAACACAGACATCGGAGAAGCTGTGTATCGGTCCCGGGATGCTGTCAAAAACTTGAGAATAAAGTAGGTAGCAAACAAAAAGTGGAAATTATAATTTAATCCTCGTCCTGTTGACACCAATGAGAGTCGTGGTTGCACATTTTAACTGTGATGCTAGTGGAGTAGAAGAATCTGCTTCTGCACACACAATCCTGAGTTTGATACGTCATTTCAACATTTGTTTGTGCCTTTTAGGGTGCGGATAGAGAGGGTGACCTCCACCGCAGCCCTCTCTCAGCACCTCCAGCAGCAGGTTCTGTCCCAGCAGGACAGAGGAGACATCGAGCTGGAGACCCTCACATCACAAGGCCAGACAGGTAAAAGATGTTCTCCTGCACAGAGAAGCGGCTCATGGCCAGGAGAAAATTCACACTGTACTATGAGTGAAAGCATGAACATCAACATCCATTATTTGCTTAATATTTAGTCAACATTGTGTTTTTTTTTCTACATTTGCCTGATTTGACTTAGTAATTATCAGGTGAGCTGACATCAGAATTATTTCAGATCACAGTGTTGCTCACCAACTCAGATTTTGTTCAGTTTACTATTTTGAATCCAAAATTAAGTTCTGTAGAAATATTTTAGCTGAATTTAGAGACTTTAATGCTGTCAAACGAGGAATTTTTTGTATTTTCACCCTCAAAAACAAAACATCTTATCTGGTAGGCCATTTGTAGGCTTCAATATCTCCAGAAACACTATGCTCTCAGCTGTTAAATATTGTAAGGACCTGGACACAAAATTGTTTCCTGTACATTCAAATGATTAAATGACTCCAGCAGAGACCAAATTTTATATTATTGACCTTTGAAGATAGAAAAAAATGGTACCTTTTTCAACCAACAATGGTATTGCAGGCCCAGTATGCATATTGTAAGATAACATTAAATTTTTTGCCATTTTGACATGCCAAAAGCCTCATATGTTGATAAATTTCACCATGAAGACAACATGGAAGAATTTTTTACTTTGGGTATACAGTGACAACATATATATACCTACTATTTTTTGCATCATAATCACCATTTTGTTCGTCAAATAACAGCAAACTGCAACATTGTCTTACAGTACTTGCCACTCATAAAATCTACTGATGTTAGAGGCCTCAGAAGTTGGTGAAATATTGATCAATGGCAGCTTTTTTAGTAGAAAATATGGAGACATCTTTATCTAAACATTTACAGGAAGTTTCTGGGGCCGCAATGCCACCCTTGTTTGAACTTTTTGGTTTGATATTTCTGTTACTCTGTCTCCAGGTGATAATGAGGAGGAGGTGGTGGTGGGCTGGCAGGAGAAGCTCTTCAGTCAGGTAGAACTTTGAGTGTTTGCTATCCTTGTCCTACAGCCAAATATATACATAAATCTGTTTATGAACCTCTTTACTGTCCTGTTTCTCTGTGGTTCCAGTATGAGATGGAGCTTTTCCAGAACGAGGCGGCGTGTCAGACCCCTCTGGACCGTCAGTATCATGTAGAAGTCAAGGCCCTCAACAGGACCAAGGGCCGACGGAATCACAGGATTTTCACGTACACCGACCACGACCGCTACACCAGCTGTCTTCCACTGCACCAAATGGTAGGTTCCACCATTCAACAGCAAGTAGGGGAGTTTCCTGTCTTTGTTTGCTATTGATTACTATTGCCAAATTAATATTATTTCATGAAATATAATTAGATAATATGCAGTTAAGAGTAGATTCAAACTAAAATCATGTTGTAGATTTTAAAAAAAAATGTCTGTTTTGACCAAAGAACAAACTTACTGCCTTTTGCACATGAGACCAAACCGACTGAATTTCTGTTTAATCTGAAGCAGCTTCCTTGTGTGATTAGTAAAGTGTTGGACAGTGTGGAAAGTCATATCTGACAGTAAAGTCAAAAATAGAAAAGGCTGTCATTTGTTTACTGGTCCGTATAGGCCCTTCTCAGATTCCAGTCCCTCAAGCCCTTTACATCATTATTCTTTATCTAAAGATGCTGTACATGGAGCTTAATGTGTGGTGGCATGGCATGGGTTTTAGGAAGTTAAATGGAAGGTTGAGATAATTCAGTATTTTTCCTATCATCAGCCAATTCCATGAAAAGATCAAAACCAGTAAATCCCCAGTATGTTGACTAATATTTTCTGTTTTTCTTACCTTGCCTATAGTAGCTTAATCCAGATTGATTGATTCTGATGAAGTGGAATCTAAGTCACAAATCAGGGGCAAGAATCTTAAGATTTGACCATGTTGAAATGTTAAAGATCTTCACCATTCAGAGGCAGCAGGATTTATTGTCGACAAAAATCCAGGAGTAGTTCTCAGCAGGGATTAACACTCCAAGAAAAACCCGAGATACTGAGCTGTGCATCGTCTTTTATGCTGTGAGAGTTGGTCATTTTTCCACGCCTATAGGGCGTATTATTGCAGAGACAGTTCTGACACCATTATGCTTTTCTAAATCTATTGGTCAGATCATGATGTTAGGTTATCATATTTCACCCTAGATCTCTCCCTACAGAAGACATTAGGTTATCATTAGATCATGTTTTACTGAGAACATGCCCGGACAGTATTGACTTTGTCCTGTTATTCTGAGACAGATTTCATGCATGTTATACCTTTATGTAAAGTTATGTTTCCGATACACCTCTTTTAAGAGTTATATTGCTGTAAGTTTACACCATTATGTTTTGTGTACACCACATATCTTTTTCTAAAAAGCATGTATCTTCACGCCGGTTATACTTTGTGATCTTCCATCTGTGTGTGTGTGTGTCCTTCACAGACACACACCATCATCAAAACATCAGTGATTACTAGAACCTTCATCATTATGTAGCTTATACACGTCTTAACTCTATTCCTCATTTTAACAGCATTTGCCATAATTATATCATCTTTTACTTTTAGCACGTCGTACCCAAGAAATATTACACTAAAATTCCTTCTAATGCTTTGAAAGGATGGAATGCATTTCCAAGAGGCCTTCAAAAATAGAAGAATTACTTTATTCTGTTGGATGTTCCGTGACTGTAAATCACTGTTTGTCTTTGATCCTGAATGCAGCAGTCCGGTGACTTACTGACCACAACCAAATCCAGTCCGACCTTCCTGGCTGAAAGGATGGCCAGCGTGAGACACAGACGACAGGAGAGACGCACCACGTAGGTTAACCACAGCTCTTTGTATTGTGCTGTGTAGCTCTGTGAATCTAGCCAGTTCAGATGACATTTTTCATGTTTTGCAATGTTAAACAATTTCTCCTCAGGAATCAATCAAATATTTCTGATTCTGATTTATTAATCCTCACACACAGCACATGCAATGTTAACTGATTTAAACAGTCATTTGATGTCCTGGTCTGTTGTGTTTTACAGGGATTGTAATATCCCGAAGACCAAAATCATCAACTGGGAGCCCACAGAGGAGTTTGTGAAGAACAGTCATGTGGTGAATAATGCCATGCAGACGATGCACATCATGGGAGACCTGAGTCCTACTGGAAGGTGAGACCATGAACACAAACACCCTGTTTCAGCCCAGTTCAGTCTTATCATCCTGCGTCGGTAATACAGGACAAAAAGACTCATCCAGTAGTCTAATATAATAATAATAATGATAATCAAGCAAGATATAGGAGACAAGTCAGAGCAGTCAATTAAAATAAATAGTAAAAATGATTTTAAAAAATTTAATTAATAATTGTCTAGATTAGCAATCATATCAAACAAAGAAACTAGGCGGTTTAAAAATTGAAGATGACATCATACCAAAGAACCAGGCAGCTAAAAGTAAAATGAAACAAGAAAGAACACCTAAAATAAACAGGACATGATACAAAATAAAACAATAAAACTCAATAAAACTAAAAATAAACCTCACATTAAAGCAAATCTATAAAAGTGGGTTTTCAGAAATAATTTAAAAGAAGTTAATGATTCTGCAACCTTATCTCCTCACTCAGATAAAGTTCTACCTGGTCTTACACGTTTTCTGTATGTGGATAATGATGTTTTATCAAAACCTTTAGATTTACACCTGGAATGAATTCACAGTGCTGATAAGTTGATCCTGCCCACACTGTAATAAATCTGTAAATTAGACGGGGGTAGCTTGTTGTTTTTTTTTTAATTAAATCAAAGGAATTTATTTTACTGTATTTGCTGGGGGTATTTTTTCCTTTTAAACTGTTTATATTGTGTGTATCAGTTGTGATTTTCTCTCTCTGTATTTGCTTTCTTTCTCAGGCTGGGCCAGAAAGAGAACGAGTGTTTGCTGATAACTATAAAAACAGACGGCAGTGGAACAGTCATCGTAAAACCTGATTTCAACAAAAACAAGGAGCCCTACAGGCAAGTTCTCAACAATCCTGAGGCACAGTAGCGACAGTATTGATAAATAGTGATTATAGTTTTATCAGCAGGTTTTTAGTGTTTGACCTCAACAAAACGCTGTCCTATGGCTTTTCAGATTAAATATACTGACAAATATTGAACAGATTATTAAAAAAAAAAATTAATCTATGCCTTCAGGATAAAAAACACTTGATAATTAAATGAATGCCAGTATGATGTGTGTGTTGTCGTGCAGAATCGTAACAGACGGGGAGAAGAGAGAAGTTTGGCGTCTCACTGTGGAGAATATATCCACAACCATGAAGCCAGAGGAGAAGGACAGGGAGCAGAACATGTACAAAGATGTGAGTTTATCTTCATCTCCTGTCCTGTATAGATCATGTAAGGTGTAAAGTTCACAACACACTTACCAGGACATGAAAACATGAGTTTTCTCTGTCTCTAGCTCTACGTGAGGCACAAAGAGTACCTGAATAGCCTCGTCGGACAGGACTTTGAAATGGTAAGACAGAGCTGAAGGTTACATGTTCAGACTGACTCGCCGTGAAAAATTCACAGTATGTAAATAAAACCATACCATAAATAGGGTCAGTATATAATAGTGGGACTTTGTGTATCATAGTTGACATTTTGTCTGTTTTCAGGCCTAAAATCAACATTTCTTTTATTCTAACCAAACACCACATGGCATTTTTAGAGAAAGATTCTTCTAAATATTATATGTACAATTGAGTAAAATTGAAATGTAAAGTTATTTCTAAAGATATTGTAGTAAACCTGTTGACTACTTTATATTAAATAAGTCAGAAACCTTGGAGTCTTGAGAGGTGTTTTTTTAATGGGTAACTTAGTTGAAAATGATTTAATTTGTTATTTTCCATATAAAATTTGATATACTGCCAAAAAAGAATTATCTGTTATGATTCTCTCAGCTTAATAAAAAGAAAACAATCCAAACTATTTCTGAATCAGCTCATTTTATTATTGTTTAGCTCATTAGAAAGTGGTTGGTATTAAATTCAGACGGTTATTTAGGTGACATTTTAGTGATATCCAGTCATTTTTATTAATAAGTGATTGTTTCTATAATAAATAATTATGAAATTTGTAAAGACATGATCATAATGAACATAAAAAACAATCACTTTTAACTTTTAATAAAAATATATGCAAGATATACCCCATGGACTTCAAAAGTCCCTCAATTATATATTGACCCAATAATACTATGGGTCTTAACCTCAGTATTTAACTTGTTAGGTCATTTTCGTACCACAAATTATAATCTGTTTTACTGAAAAGCACTTTTACACGATGGTTGTTGCACGTTGTCTCCACTAGATTGAACTATTTTATCTTGTTTATATTGAAGGTTGGGGATCTTAATATTGAGTATGAATTTGTTGTCATTATTTGTCTAATTTGACATTTGCTTTTATGTAAAATACTTTGGAACTTTTATTTTAAAACCCAAAGAATTATCATGTATGACAACAAAAAGGATGAAAAGTGTCTGACGTTTTGAATAAATGCTGCTCTATAATCATTGTTGCTCCTTCAGCCTCCTGCAGGTATTCTACGTTACCTCATGAACGGAGAGATAGGTGAGTATGAAGGCTGTGCTCGTTATCACAGACACCTTTGAAAATCTGTAGCGTTTACATGTCCTTCTTCTTCTTTCTACACAGTGTCAGCTAAAGGCTTTGAATATGATAACTTGTACATCCACTTCTTCATGGAACTGCCCAACAGTGAGTCGAACGCAGTCTGTGATTATTCTGCAGATCTGTTGAATTCTTTTTAATTTGGCTGATATTATTTTTGTCTTCTTTAAGATTGGTCCAGCTTGCCCTTCCAGTCTCTGTCAGGAGTTACTCAGACCTGCCGGACCAAAACATTAGAGAAGGTGTGTATTAATTAACTTGTTAACTGCTTCAGAAAAGGGCCACTAATATTTTCTAAACTCTCAGCTTCCTGTCTTCCAACAGGAAAACGTAGCTGTCTTCAGTTACCCCTTCAACTTTGAGGCTTTCTACATGAGTGAAAAAGAGAGTGAAGGTTAGTATCAGTCATTGTGTTTCAGTGGATTACTGCATTTTAAAGAGTGGACTGATGTGTTAGTTTCTACTTTCAGAATCTATTCTCCAGTGGCCGGTGCTGTACTTTAAGGTTCTTTCTCTGGATTCCTGGCAGCGCTACCGAACTGAAGGCTACGGATATCTGCTTTTTCCTGCCATGCCCGGTACGCAGGGCGCACTGAAAAACAAGATAGTATTCCTGCTTATTCAGAAATCACTCTTTTCTACAAATGGCAGAAAATAGCGTCAAAATAATTAGAATTCTCAGCTGGTTGTTTAATAAAGAGCTGCAGTTCAAATAAAGATTTACAAACATTTTTTACATTTTATATTTTAATTTTGATTGTCTGATTTCAGGAGAAGTTGTTGGTATTTGCTGTAAAATGCTCAGAATAATCACTAATTATTGAAGTTCTATCTTAATGTTTGTGTGTCTGTGTGTGTTGCCAGGTAAACACACAGTGAGGTGCCACACATGGAGGCCTCTTCAGACGGGGACTTCCTCTGTACTGAGGCGCTTCTTTATCGGAGGCTCTCCGGAGCTTGAAGACCACAGCTACGTCCGAATACCGGGAACCTTCAAGGTGAGCTCAACACTCTGTAGAAGCTCTCTGGACATGACGAAAGATTAGTTATAGCTGAAGATCATCATTTTGCTTTTATTTTGCTGGTCAAAGATGCAGATTTTGTTCAGAATAAACAGGATCTTCTGCTGTAGAACGGGATCACAGAGTTGTTACCCAGTGTCTGTTGTTAATGCTTACATCCTGCTCACACCTGCAACATTTTACAACAGGCATTAAAACTTAACACAGTTATACCTGTAGGTCAGTTTAGCAGCATGATTACAAACTACTCCACTCTGATTTTAACTTGTTAGTTTATTTATTCATTATTGATCATTATTTGATTGGACTCTTCAGATCATTGCAAATGAAGGTGAACCCTCATTGATTCCTTGAGATTTAAATAAAGGTTGAGACCCAGATAAATTCGCAATAAATAACATTTACTGAACTGTCTTATAATTTTTTAAGCAGCATATGCTCTGGTTCAGCGCAGTCTATAGAGTAGAAATGCGTTCTAGTATAGTGGTTAGAGATGAGAAGTTGTATCAGTGTGACTCCTGACAGACAGACAACACTCAGACAGTTAATCCATATTTATTTCTGACTCAGACTTAGTCTAGAGTACCCAGACGGATGTGGTTTTAAGGTATCATCCTGTATCTGCGGTTCAGCAGCTGATTACATATATTTGGTGTTTGATGTTAAATCTTGAACTCACAACAACAAAAAACAAAAATCTCTGTCTATAATCCGGAAATAAGCCACATCAGAACCACTGGAGATTATTGCTGTGAATAATTTCCAGCTACAGTGCATATTCATTTTATTAATTAATGGAAAAACATTTTGAAATAGAGTTCATTACACATAATAATGCATTATATTCATAGCATGAGGTAAGGGTGGGTCCGGATCGACTCGCTGTTCAGTCCAGATTTGGACTGAGGTCTGGACTTCAGGAAGTCCTGCTTCAGAATCAGCTTCTTCTAATAAAAAACTAAAGAGAAAAATGATAGAAAACACAAAAAGCGTCCGAAAACTCTGCAGCTAATTATTAACATTTTATTTTTGATAGCTTCATATACTTCAAAATGTATATTATTCTTTATTTTTTCCAATAAAAAAAAACTAATAAAACCAAGAGGATTGCTACTATATTACTTAATTGCTCTGTCTAAGATTTACTGGGAAAAATATAGTTTCCTAAATTTTAAATGTGCTGAATTAAACCTTTTTTTTAATTGCCACTTTTCTTGTTGCATTCATTGTTTCTCATCAGACACAATGTCGGTGCACTTGAGGCCGAACAAATGCAGTCAATTCATTTCCCTCCTGATACAACACATGCAAACCCTGATATTTTACATGGCTGTTTTATGTTAAGCTAATAACAATATTTATTTATTATTTATGTGTCTGCAGGGAGAGAGGCTGAGTCGCTTCGGCTTTTGCACTGAAACCACGGGGAGTGTCACCTTTAACCTGCACTGCATCCAGCAAGCCCGGTAAGATACAGGTGGAAGGGAAACATACAACACTACATGTCTGGGACTGATGTGCTCTGGATCCACGTTGTTACAGATTCATCATGTGTCTCCTATAGTTAGATTTATATTGTTGTAATAGTTTCACCATCACACCTGTCTATCTCACTTTTATTTCCTCATGGTGTCAGATGAAACATTAGGAACCAAATTCAGCTCATTTACTTGATCAGAGATACATTTCTCAGGTGAAACTCGAATTATTTTACAAGAAAATCAGCATCTCAGCCACCAAACCACAAGTTTCTAGTGTTGCAAACTGGCTTGAAATCAAAAAAGAATTAGCAGCTCCAATTAATTTCACATCCAAAGCTCTGTCAGATGTTTCAGATCATGTTGCTGACAGACTCTGTCCATAGTGTGGCTCAGTAATCTGGCTGCTTATGTGGAAGAAAAATAAGAAATTATTTATTAAAAGTCTAATGGAATTCTTTCACCAGTGCTTTAACCCTCGTGTTGTCCTGCGGGTCAAAATTGACCCGTTGTAAATTTAAAAAAATTATATTTTCACAGTGAAACTTCTGATGTCCACATTTTCAACATTTTTGGGAAAAAAGAAATTTTAAAAATGTTTCTTTTTATCTTGGTTGATTATTATATGAATGTTCTTAAGAGAACATTAGAAGTTTTACTGATACATATGGAATCACTTTCGATATTTTTAGAAAATTTTTTTTGAAGATTTTTACTCATTTTTTGAAAATATTTACAAGAATTTTCTTACCAAACTTTGGGATTTTTTTTTTTTTTAATTAAACTTTGAAAGGAAACTTTTCAGGAATTATTGGAATTTTCTTCCTGAAGGTTTTGCAAATTTTCAGAAATTTGGGGAATTTCTTTGCAGAATTTTTGGATTTTTTTCAGATGAGGAAACAATATTTTTTGGTGCCTGTAAATGAAGACAACAGGAGGGTTAATCACAGTAGGACAAACATGACTTGAATATGTGTGTGTAGGTGTCCACAGAATAAATATCCAACCTTCTGTGAAATAAATCATCATTTATCACAGTGTTAAATCTAAATATTTTAATTTGCTCTACAGTGTAGTTTAATGTGTCCATGTTGAATCTGTTGCAGGTCCTTTGTTGATGCCGCCATGTTGAAGAAGAGGAGACAGAAGGTTTTTGACCAGCTGGGAGGATTCAGTCAGCAAGGAGCTGTGTGCAACATTCTGGGTAAAGAAATCACACTGAGCTCAGGTTGTAGGGGTTTAAAGTCTAAATTAAGTTAGAGATCAGCTTGTTAGGATACAAGGTGGCTCTGGCATTTGAGCCAAAAATATTTAAAATGTAGATCTCTGGGTTGCAGCCAAGTGGAGCCAAAAAACTGGAAGAAAAACTTTTTAGTGCTACTTTTAGACCTGGTTTGTGTGAAATGACAAGACAAATAAGCACATATGTTTATCATTGCCTGTTAACAAATATATATACTGTATATTTTGCGTTTTTATTCTGTATTGTTCATAAGTTTTTGTTTCCTTTATCAGAGGCCTTCCAAAGAGCCAGGAGAAAGATGCAGGAGGCCAGAGAAAGTCTTCCAAGAGACCTCATCAGCGCCACTTCCCAACTCCAAATCGAATCCTCTGCATAGGTGTGAAAAATGCAGCTGGACTCAATCTGTCAAATATGTTTAAAAGTCAAATCTCTCCTATTTTGAGATTTTGAATAATCAGGAAGTCTGAAAACAGGCCTGCGATGGACTGTAACCTGTGACAACAGTGTCTGCTTCATACTGCTGATGCACAGCTAAACATGCAGGATGCTGGGAGGAGTAATAATTCAGTTAAAAATGGATTTATGTGTGGTTTCACCTCGCAATGCTTTCTATGTACAGTCCATGTTTGTGTCAGATTTGAGTATATAGTTTTATTTTTTAGAGTTTTAGACAGTGAGTATTTTCAAAACTGATGTAATGGAAAGTAGAACTGTTTTTTAAAATTTTATATATTTTTATTATATTTTATGTATATCAACTACTTTACACATTAGAATCATATTTGCTGTAATATACACTTTTTATATGAAATACTACTGTTATTTTTGTGTCATTTCTTTTATGTTATCTCCACTTTAATTAATTTTTTTATTTTTTTACAGTACATACTTGAGATGTAATAGGAAAGAGATTTACAGATTTAGATTTTACATGAAGAAAACTCTGATTCATTGCTATATTTTACTCTACTACATACTAAATGAATAGATTAAAGTAAAATTACCTCCACACTGGCTTACTAAATTTAAATACTACTTAAATGTTAACTCTGTAGTTTTCTGACAGTCAGGATGTCAGTGAGACGTTTCTCTCGTGTTGTATTTAAAACTGTAGGAAACTGCAGCACCGTAACCAGTCACTGCTGAGATCTGTTGTGTATTTGTAAAACTCAATCTCAGTTTAGTCTCAGCTTACACAGATTTATTTTTACCTGTGAACCTAAACAACAAATGAACTGATTCATCTGTCTACATAGAATTGATTATGGGTGGTAGAGGAGACATAAGACAGGGCTCTGGATGTCCTCACCCACTATACTACATTGTACTGTAGTACACTATACTATATTGTTCTATATTATAATGTACTGTACTACACTATACTATGCTATATTACATTGTATTGTACTACACTATACTAAACTATAGTGTACAATACTATACTATACTGTATTACACTGTACTGTACTATACTATACCTTACTGTATTACACTGTACTACACTATACTGTATTGCACTGTACTACACAATACTATACTATACTGTACAGTATTATACTATACTGTATTGCACTGTACTACACAATACTATACTGTACAGTATTATACTATACTGTATTGCACTGTACTACACAATACTATACTGTACAGTATTATACTATAATATGCTATACTATGTTATACTGTACTGCGCTGTACTACACTACACTATACTACATTGTACTGTAGTACACTATACTATATTGTGCTATACTATTCTAGACTATACTGTGTTACATTGTACTGTAGTGCATTATACTATATTGTACTATACTATACTATGCCAAACTATATTACATACACTATACTATATTGTACTATACTGTGCTATATTATAGTATACTGTAGTACACTATACCAGGTTAAACTATACTATACTATACTGCCTCTTTCCTGTAAAATCCTACAAGAACTAACCTTCAGATAACGTTCCCTGAAGGTTCCTGTTTGCTGTCTCTGGTCTCAGCTGAAGAGGGAAGCGCTCCAGTTTCCGATGACAGTGAACGCAGCACCACAGTCCCGGTTCTCCATCTTCCTCCAAACAGGCGAAGGACCAACCTGCGTCTTAACCCACTGGAATATTTTCCCACGGACAAACACTGACCAAACCAGGTATCTGACGCATTTTACACTTCAGAAATGTCTCTAACATTATAATTGTTTTAGTGTGACGTGATGTCGATCGGTTACCGGGCAGCTCATCGTCTAGCTACGGTTAGATAGCTCCTGGAAACTGGGCCGCTGCTCACTTTTCTGCTTTCAGGTCAGATTTAACAAACGGCAAAATGAAAACATATCTTACAAGACTGAAAACAGCCTGCTGGTGCTACAAACCCCGCAGATGGTTGTGGTTATGGGATTTTTAGCTGCTGTGTCGCTGGAGGCAGCTGATGCAGTTAGCATGTAGCTAACGTTAGCTGTGGCTCCAGTCAATAGAAGCTAACTGGATGTTGAAGAGAGGTCAAACGTTGTCACGACCATTAATACGCTGTTTTAAATGTCACGACTTCTCTATGGTTAGTTATAATAACAACTGAGTTCATTAAATTCCCAAACAGCTTCTTTATTAAACACTGCAGATGTTTAATTTGCTAAAGATGTAACGTTAGCTTAAATAGAAAGGCATTGATCTGTTTGTATAAACTAGCTAGCTGCTGAAATAAAACTGAAACATGACTAAATATAGTTTATCATGCACTTAAAGAAGGTTGTGATCGTCAGGTTAAATGTTCAATATTGAACCCTGTGGTATCAGAAACGGTACTGCCTTTTAGAACTGCAACGATTAATTGATCAGCTGTCAACTATTAAATTCATCGCCAAATGCTTCCACAATCGACCAAATTTCAAAATGATCATATTCCAGTTTCTTAAATGTGAGTGTATCATATTTTCTTTACTCTTTTATTAGAGTAAACTCAATATCTTTGGGCTGTGAAGAACACGAGTCACTCATCATTTCCTGACATTTTATTGACCAAGCAACTAGTTGATGAATCAATATAATAAACAACAATAACAAGATATTTCATTTTTGCCGTTTTGATTTTGTCTTTTTTTTTCATTTTGTTTCTTGTTTTTGTCATTCTGTGTCTCGTTTTTGTTGTTTTATGTCTCATTTTTGTTGTTTTGTGTCTCATTTTTGACATTTTATGTCTTGGTTTGTTGGTTTGTGTCTTGTTATTGTCATTTTGTTTCTTGTTTTTTGTCATTTTCTGTCTCGTTTTTCTTGTTTTGTTTCTTGTTTTTGCCGTTTTGTGTCGCGTTTTTGTTGTTTTGTTTCTTCTTTTTGTCATTTCCTGTCTCGTTTTTCTCATTTTGTTTCTTGTTTTTGTTGTTTCTCGTTTTTGTTGTTTGTTTCTTGTTTTTGTTGTTCTGTGTCCCGTTTTTGTCATTTTGCACCTCGGTTTGCCATTTTGTGTTTTGTTATTGTTGTTTCTTGTTTTTGTCATTTTATGTTTAATTTTTGTCATTTTGTGTCTCATTTTTGTCATTTGTCATCTCGTTTTTGTTGTTTAGTTTCTTTTTTTGCCTCATTTTGGCGCTCTTTTGTGTCTCATTTTTGTAGTTTTCTGTCTTGTTTTCTTGTTCTGTTCTTGTCTTGTCTCCACATACTGGAGATATTTAACTATTTCCATGTATGCATAGGATTCATGTCTTCCTAAGACAAATGCAAAAGATTTGAAATCATAATTCTTTTATAGGGAAGTTTGTGTCTCATACCCCTCCCATCAGAAAAAAATGACAGTCAATCATTCTGGATTTTGTTGAACCATTTTAATGAAGTTTTGTTCACCAACAAGGCGAACGGTGGCTCCACAGAATTAATTTCTCACTTGTTTGACATCTGCCATAGAGAGAACATAAGACTTCTTCTACACAGCTACCTACCAAGCTCTAGCTGGCTTCTAAATTATGAAAAACAACCTTAGACCGTTATTTCTTCTTCACCAAACTTCCAAACCTGGATTGGTCTGCTACACTCCCAGATAGTGAAGCCTGATTCATCTCCCTGGTAAACATGCTTCTAGTCCTCCTCAGTCTAACGTTGGTCTGCTTTATGTCACCCCAGGAGACATTTAGCAAACAACAGTGCTGGCATTACATCCCGGTTCAGTTTGGAAGGATTTCAAATGATATGGTGATCCCGTTCTGCGAGCTCTTGTGGCTTGCTGCTTCATGTGAAGACCTGCTGTTGCTTCCAGACAACTCTGTGTCACAATAGCAACATTTACAGCTATGTGGGACAAACCGAGCAAAGCAGAATTCTGACAAACTAACGCTGACTTTTAGGAAATACGGCATCCTGTAGCAGTTAATTAAAGGTGGAAAGAGGTGTTCCACATCCTTTTAGTGTAGCATACTCTGCATTTATGAAGCAGTTAGGAAATTAAAAACATCAGGGTGATGTGCGTGTTTCAGCTTTTATATCATTTGTAGATCTATAGGATAAGTAAAGATGTAAACAGAACCTCATTGAACTTCTCTGTGGTTTGATCACCACCATGGCACACAGTCACATGGCAGATCTGGGAGGAAGGGGGGAGTTAAAAGTAAAGAACTGAGCAGTATGTAGAAGGCTGATGGTATAATTCTGTGCATTTCTTTCCAACAGACTCAAAGGACCACAAACATGACGGACTCCAAATATTTCACGACAAACAAAAAAGGTGAGCGTCTGAATTTCTTCCATTCAGGTGGTTCAAGGTGGACTATATGATCTTATTTCTCACAGAGTATCAGTAGGTTTAAACTTCTGCTGTCAACTATGGCTGTGATTCATCTTTCAGGGGAGATCTTTGAACTGAAGGCCGAGCTGAACAATGAGAAGAAGGAGAAGAGAAAAGAGGCAGTGAAGAAGGTCATCGCTGCCATGACTGTTGGCAAAGATGTCAGGTATAGTAGAAGATTTAGGCTTGATGTGAAGTAGTTGGTTCTGTAGTTTAATCAACAAACTGTGGTATGTTCAGCATAGCGACATGAGGCTTTTTATTACTTGAATTTTTATTACACGAATGGAAATGCATGCAAATTGGAAAGTTACAAAATTTGTGCGATACAGTAATTAATAATATAACCATTGACAAAAACAAACAAACATTTTGCTATATTAAAATAAATGGCAGCATTTTGTAGAAAAAACATTTTGTTTTGGGTGTTCAACATAAAATAAAATAAAATGAAAGAGCACAAAAACACTGCGATTAATTACAAATGTGTCTTCAGTACGAGCAGCTCAAAAAAAGTGCTTTGCTTCTTTTTAAGTTTTGTAAACATGAACCCCTTGATGCCTGAATTTACTTACAGTTAAATTAAAATTTTTTGTGTGTTTTTGCTTTCCAGCTGATGCTAAAATAAGTGGAGATTGTTGATTTGTCTATTACACATAGAACATATATATAATAATAATAACAGATATATAATAATTCCAATAATCGTTACATATAAGGTGGCTCTTGTTGAGTTCACTTCTGCCGTCGACGTTGTAGAAGCCAAAGTGTTTCCACACATCTGCTTTTAAATTAGAAGGAGCAGCTCAGGTCTCACGGTGAGGTGGGTGAAGGTCAGCCAGGTTTGTTTTCCTCTGTGTGCGTCTCGGCGTGTCCATTCCAGGTGCGCATCCTAAAGTGTCCCGGTGGTGAAGCGTACCGCACTTCTTAGTTCTGCATTATTTAAAACTTTCTGTATTACTTTAATTAACAGATTTAAATAATCGAAATTTGGACATTTGTGAATTGATGCAGATTCGTCCACGTCGGAATCGCGATGCATTGAAGAATCAGAAATTTCCCCCACCCCTAGAATTAACCGTAGAAAAAGAGTTTGTTGATCGCTGGAAACTCACCTCAGCACATCTGGCCAGTAGTCTCAGAGAGCAGGCATCAGATTAGGAAGCTGATTAGTGAAGTCGAAAAAAAAAGTGTGGATTCTCATCAGGAGGTTGAACTATTCATCCGTTTTAGACTGTCGGAACAACACCTCTGAGAGGATGTGTAAAGGGCTTTGCTTTGTTAGTGTAAGATGAAAGAATCAGCATTACGGCCTCATACTGTAAACTCTGACCATGTCCTGTTGCTCTTCTATCAGTTCTTTATTTCCAGATGTGGTCAACTGCATGCAGACCGACAACCTAGAGCTGAAGAAGTTGGTCTACCTCTACCTGATGAACTACGCCAAGAGCCAGCCCGACATGGCCATCATGGCTGTCAACAGCTTCGTCAAGGTAATTTGTTGTTTTAACTGCATCTTAAGCTGTAGCGACACTCATCTACAGTAAGGCAGATAAATCTATACACACTTTTTTTCCCTTACCCGTGCTCACATGAGAAAAGATGGACTGTAAAAGTGAGCTGAAAGTGTTTCTACATGGGCTTTCCACAGGTCAGAAGAGGTTAAGATTATCCTGCAGTTTGGAGACATAGTTTGCTGATAAGTCAGGACTTTCAAAGCCTAAACAAATGTTTACTTTTTGAGTGTAAACTCGCTCTAATGAAACCTTTTCTCTCCTGCCCTCCAGGACTGCGAGGACCCCAACCCTCTGATCCGGGCTCTGGCTGTCCGAACCATGGGCTGCATCCGGGTGGACAAGATCACGGAGTACCTGTGTGAGCCGCTGAGGAAGTGCCTGAAGGATGAGGACCCGTATGTGAGGAAGACAGCGGCCGTTTGTGTGGCTAAACTTCATGACATCAACGCCCAGATGGTGGAGGACCAGGGCTTCCTGGACTCCCTGAGAGACCTCATTGCTGACTCCAACCCCATGGTAGGTATCAGTTAATTTCATCTTCAGTCTGTTTTCTGATTTCACGACAAGAAAATCCTTATTGCAGAAGAGATACTCTAATAGTTGCAGGGAGTTCTTCCTGGATAAATTCTGGATTAAGTGAAGCTTGCGTGCATTTTAATATCATCTGTTTTCCACAGAGGAAAATGCTAAATTTATGTTTCACCCTTTGGTTTTGCTACTCTGTAGCTGTGGTAATTGTGTTAAAGCAAGTGGATTTTCCAGTCTTGATCAAAAGATCAGGATTGGTCCTGATGAAGGCAGTTTTTAACTAATCGTTATTGGTGCATACCTAAACCTGATCTTTTGTTTTTGTCCAATGTCACACAGGTTATAATATATGCTGATGTTGCTGTATTAAGCTTCTGATGTGGGCTCTGAGGATGGCTGTTATGTATCTCACTGAGATCTAGGAATTTCTGTCCTAGTTGATCCTCACCTTGATGTAACACAAGTTCACTGGCTGCATGTCATTATGTCTCACTGAGGAGTTAGTTATTGTGCCCCTTAGGGCTGGACCCGAATATCTGAATCATTGTGGTGATATCCCAGTATTAATTTTGAGATCCTAATGCTCGGAACCCCCCTGCTGCCACCCAGTAGCTGCTTTACTGTCATGTAGCATTTGTATTTCTCAGTCTTGTGGTCAGCGTTACTGTTGATTGGCCAGTTGGTTGGCTGTATCACGTGGACCTATCAACTCTGATGTCATGCTTCACTTCACCCGTGTTTGTACACAGAAGACAAGATGCTGAAGACAGATCCATGCTAATGCTGTCGGACTCCGACGATGAACACCCTGAGAGCAAGACCAAAGTGCCAAGCCAGAGATGGAAGTATTTGGCAGACTCTACTAGAGTCCAGTGTGGCCCACTTGGATGGTGGAAACTAAACTGAGACCGATAGCCTAAACTGGCTTCAGCAGCCAAATGCTGCCTGTGCGTTCTGGCCACTTCCACCCCGTCAGAGCGTGTTTTCTCAAAGGCTGGCTACATTGTGAACAAAACCAGGAGTTCACTTTTGCCCTCAAAATGTTGATATGCTCATCTTAGTGGCACATAACATGAAGAGAGTGTAGGTAGACTACTGAAATGTCCATTCTTGTAGCCGAGCCGAATATTTGGATATTCATCATTAATTGGGCCCGAATATTCGGAGCCCAGAAATTGCTATTCAGACCAGCCCTAGTGGTCCTTTACTGACTAAACCCCACAGTGCTCTCTCCTTGACAAAAAAAACTGTCCACTTCCTCTTGCTACTACAGTATTAAACTCTAACTGTGAGAAAATGATATCAGCTATCGCCAGATACTAAACATTAGATTGGATCAGAAGCAAAGAAAACTGGTCTGAGACGTCCTTAGTGTTGACTGCTGTTTGAATGTCTCGTGGATTATAGTGATAACCTCCTTGCAGCCTTAAAGATGTGTTGAGTAACAGCCCTGCCTCTGTCTTTCAGGTTGTGGCCAATGCAGTTGCTGCCCTGTCAGAGATCAGTGAGTCTCACCCCAACAGCAACCTGCTGGACCTCAATCCTCAGAACATCAACAAGCTGCTGACGGCCCTCAATGAGTGCACAGAGTGGGGGCAGATCTTCATCCTGGACTGTCTGTCCAACTACAACCCCAAGGATGAGCGTGAGGCTCAGAGGTAGCAATGACATCCAACCAAACAAAATGCCTTTGTTGATTTGTGCTGCTTAGGAAGAGAGATGAAAACCCTGTAAACCCAACAGTATCACTGCTTCACCCTCCTTTCAAATTATAGCGCTCACGCCTGATTCAGACTCTCACCTCTCTCTGCTTCCCTCTCAAAGCATCTGTGAGCGTGTCACTCCTCGACTGTCTCACGCCAACTCAGCGGTGGTTCTGTCAGCCGTCAAGGTGCTGATGAAGTTCTTGGAGCTGCTGCCCAAGGACTCGGACTACTACAACACGCTGCTGAAGAAGTTATCCCCCCCGCTGGTCACCCTGCTGTCTGGAGAGCCAGAGGTCCAGTATGTGGCTCTGAGGAACATCAACCTCATTGTCCAGAAGAGGTGTGTGATCACAGATGGCTGAAGATGAGCTGTGTTTTTACATTCATTGGATTTCACGTCACTAACATGTTCTTAGTGGAACTGGATTTAGCAGTTTAAGCACTAGAAACTACTTCTCATACAACACTTAGTCATATCCATACTGTAAGAGCTGGAAGTCGCACATTTTAAAAGATCTTATTTTCACACCAACATTTTTTTTTTAAACTATCAATATTCTGCAGAATCGCTCCTGATTCCTCTGTGACTTGTTTAATGTGGGTCCAGTTCTACAGTCTAATGTGTTGATTGTGTGCAGGCCTGAGATCCTGAAGCAGGAGATCAAGGTGTTCTTCGTCAAGTACAACGACCCGATCTACGTGAAACTGGAGAAACTGGACATCATGATCCGCTTGGCGTCTCAAGCTAACATCGCCCAGGTACAGAATGTGAACACTTACTGATAGGAAACAATTTTTTAAAAATCTTTTTGGGCCCAGATAGCTCAACTGGTGAAGCGGACGACCCATGAACAGGGGCTATAGTCCCTGATGCAGCGGTCTGGGTTCAATTCCAGCCCTTTGCTGCAGGTCTTCCCCACATTCTTCTACGCACTTTCCTGTCTGCCTCTTAACTTAACCTGTCCAATAAAGCCAAAAACAGCCAAAAAAATAACTTCTGTAAAAATCTATATGTTACTGTTTACCATTATGCCCTAAAACACCAAGTCAAATTCAGAGATTACTTTTTAATATCCAAATAATGTCGTTGATACACTGAACATCCATCTGAAATGTGTCCCTTGCAGGTTCTGGCTGAATTGAAGGAATACGCCACAGAGGTAGATGTCGACTTTGTGCGTAAAGCTGTACGAGCCATCGGACGCTGTGCCATCAAAGTGGAGGTAAGAAATGCCGTCGCTTCTTCTTATTGACTTCAGTCTGGTCACTACAGTGTTGTGTTGGTGGAAATGTCATAACGCAGGAGCAGAGCAGACTGATGCTAACTTTATAAGGACCTTCTTTTGACCATGCAGTCTGTATTATTAAAGAAATTTTCACTGAAAGAAATCAAATCAGTTTGGGGCAAATTGTTTGTGAAAAAGGTAAAAAGATTTGTTTGTGACTTTTGTATATTTTAATATCTTATTAGAGCTTAAACGATTCCTTGAGTTATTCGAGTAATTTGATTACTAAAATTCCTCGAGGTGAAATTCTCTGAATCGATTCTTTGTTTAATCCACTACATCCTAGACACCAGGTCATGAACTGATGGACCCAGACTTCATCCTATACGGACCCGGGCCTATGATCAGTGAACTATGAGGGCTTTAAATCTGACGGGAAGTTTCTATTTTAACCAGCGCAGTTTTTCTAATGTTCACCGCATTTATCAGATCAGAGGCTGAACTATGAAGGCAGTTTGACATAGTCAGGTTTTCTTTGTGTGAGTCAGCTCAACAAAAACTAAAGCTGCAGCCATATATCTTGTGCTGTGTCCATGTAATCTGTATTATTAAACAAATTTTCATTGAAAGAAATAGAATCCATTTGGGCTGAATTGTTGGTGCAAAAGAAAAAAAAGGTTTGTTTGTTTGTGACTTTTGTATATTTTAGTATCTTATACTCAGGAGACGCTTCTGGTGAAAAATGTTTATCACTTTTGTCAGGTCCCGGTTGACACTGCTGGTTTGCCAGTTGAAATTGTGCTGCACTAGACTTTCTATGACTCGTTTCTCCAACTAATGGTGACATTGAACCCTGTTCCTCTCCAGCAATCAGCTGAGCGCTGCGTCAGCACTCTGCTGGACCTGATCCAGACCAAGGTCAACTACGTGGTTCAGGAGGCTATCGTGGTCATCAGGGACATCTTCCGCAAATACCCCAACAAGTACGTTTCTCACCGACTCCTGAGAAGGGATCAACAATTAACGAATTACTAATCAGCTTTGACGTAAACATTTTTCGTTGCTGTCCATCCAGGATTGTGTATCTCGCATGTGTACGGTAGTTACATGCTGGATAAGAAGTTAACCTTTCAATGACCTGCTGTTCTTCAGGTATGAAAGCATCATCGCCACACTGTGTGAGAATCTGGACTCTCTGGATGAGCCTGATGCTCGAGCTGCCATGATCTGGATCGTTGGCGAGTACGCTGAGAGGATCGACAACGCCGACGAGCTGCTGGAGAGCTTCCTCGAGGGCTTCCATGATGAGAGCACTCAGGTGGGTTCATCAAAAACAGCGAAAGTCAGATTTACACTGGCAATTAACTGAGGCGCACGTAATCATGTAAATACAGAATCTAAACCAGTTTCTGACATTAGATTAAACAAATATGGAGAGAAAGGAAGCGTTATGCAGTGAACTTTGTAGTACCGATGTATTTTCTTACACAAAAATGAAACAAAATGTTGGAAAAAATTTAAGCCCAGTTGAATTTGGACAGTTTAACCAACACAGTGTTTTCCTCCAGGTACATTGTAGAGAGTTTTATTTAGCCCTCTTTATCGCAGGCAGCTTGTGGGTATTTTTTGCTCCCATTTTTACTCACTGTGGGCTCATTTTCACTGCAATATAAAGTACTACACAACACAAGCATGGCTAAGAAGCAGAGAGAACTCAAATAGTTTTATGTGCAGCATAACAAAGTTTTAATGCCATGATTATGAAAACATTAAAATGAAAGTTGGGGTTTCTTTCAAGAATTCGGAAAAATAGAATCAGAATGCCCGACCTCCTTAGAGTCTGTGACTTTTCCAGGAGAGTCCACCAAGACATTTCTTGAGTTCCCATGAAAGAACACGGGTCATTGCTTAGAAAGCAGTGCACTCTGAAAAATACCACATTATGACTGTATGTGCTTTGATCTGCAGGTCCAGCTCACTCTGTTGACTGCCATTGTTAAGCTGTTCCTGAAGAAGCCGTCAGAGACTCAGGAGTTGGTGCAGCAGGTCCTCAGTCTGGCCACTCAGGTCAGTGTTGTCTTTTACTCTGAAGAACATTAGTTTGATGAGATCTTTACTGACTGTTGGATACTACTGCTGTCAAACCATGACAATAGTTTAATGTTTTTTTTTCTCAGTTCATACAAGAAGCCTTGAGAAACATGTCTTTCTTCAACATGTGAAAGGGATTTTTCCCCAGTGTTCTTTGTCCAGATGTTGTCCTCAAGCTCTGATTCCTCCACTGAATTAACAGTTTACAGCTCATGTGTTGACCTCTTCTGTTCCCTTGCAGGACTCTGACAACCCTGACCTGCGTGATAGAGGCTACATCTACTGGCGCCTGCTGTCCACCGACCCTGTGACTGCCAAGGAGGTGGTGTTGTCGGAAAAGCCCCTGATCTCCGAGGAGACGGACCTGATTGAACCCACCCTGCTGGACGAGCTCATCTGCCACATCGGCTCCTTGGCTTCTGTCTACCACAAACCTCCCAGCGCCTTCGTGGAGGGAAGCCACGGAATCCACCGGAAACACCTTCCTGTTCAGCACAGCAGGTTCGACACAAATCCACGGTCATTACAACGTCAATACTGCACATTATTGCTTTGTTTCATCTCATTTTGTTACCAGAAGACATTTCAACGTTTTTACCACCTGATGTTCAGCCTGCAGGCTGCATCATGGTGTAGAACTTTTACCAGCTGCGTGCACGTCTTCCTCCATTAAAACAGTCTGGCAGCCCAACAACATAATGAATCCTTAAAAATGTTGACATTGACTTTGTTACGCCCAGTCTAGGGGTTACTGAGTGTACCATGAAGTGCCGTCCTGTCGAGGTCTCAAGCAGCACACACCACAGCTTTTCCCAATGAAATTAACAATTTATTTTCAATAAACAAAGGTTGTGTTAAACAAAACTAAAATTAGGGATGAGCTCTAGTCCAAATCAGTAAACAAAACCACACTAAGCTTTCAGAAAACAAGACCAAACGAAAAGTTGTTCTTCCTTTGATTACATGCAAATGAGTCATAGTGGTTCCAGCTTCGACTCTGTATTTAAGCTAAGAACCCATAAATCAATATTCTATCGTGTATTTATTGCTCCAGCAGCTGCCTTGAATAGCAGGACGTTGCACAACTGTGAAGATGTTGCCTCACTGATATTTATTAGAGAGAAAAGAGGATCCAGTGCTGCTTCTGGACAGGAAGTTGTGGATGGGAGTTTTCAGTTTGTCAGTGAATGTCCTCTGAAATCACTGTCTAGTGTTGTTTTTAATGAGAAACTTGTACCTGCTGCAAATAGATTTGAGTACAGAAAATCATAATTAGCAGCTTTCTGTTTATAAACCCAATCAATATGAAACCACTCTGGTACTTTGGTTTAGATGTGACTTTGACTTAAGCAGTTTAAAGACTCTGTAAATTTGACTGTTTTTAAGGTTCTACACCTGAAGATCTTAAATATCAGAGACAGTTTTTGGTAATATTCATGCTTTAGTGTGTGTGTTTTTGCTTTGACAGTTACAGAAAGCATTCGTGTGACTTTTTGATCGCTACTTGAATTAGGATTTTGAACTGTAGTACCTCTCTGTTGACTCTGGGTCCTTTTTAAATACCTGTCCCTCACCAGTCTGCTGCTTCCTCCTTTGACAGCATCGACACAGGTGAGAGCCCAGTGAGCGGCGGACCAGCGGCTGCCATGGACCAGCCACATGTGATCCCCAGCCAGGGCGACCTGCTGGGAGACCTGCTGAACCTGGACCTGGGCCCTCCGGTCAACGTGCCCCAGGTCTCCTCCATGCAGATGGGTGCAGTGGACCTTCTGGGTGGAGGCCTGGACAGTTTGGTGAGCTGGAACGCACACATGCACACGTTTATTTACATACTTCAGAGTGGAAGCTCAACACGGCTAAAGATCCAGTCAGCCTGAGTGCTTTCTGTCTTTGTAGCGATGAGACTGATTGTTCTGAACAGTAACCTGACCTTAGCCGTTAGAAAATAACAGCTGAGAGGACAGGATAGTCAGAAAAGTAGCAAATTATCGTCTTTTTGTTGAATTTAACCCTCTGAACCCAAAGTGGTTTTTGGCGTTTTTTTTGATGTGGACACATTTTCCCTCACTGTGGACTCATTTTTCACTATAATATAAAATCCTGCATCTCTATGGAAACAGCACAACCATGTCTATAAGCAGAGAGATCTCAAAAAAGCCTTGAAGTTATGAAAAATACAATCAGTAAACTGAATTTTACAAAAATTACAAAAAATACAAAAACAAAACAAGTGCCCACAGGTTTTTTTTTTTTTTTTTAACCGTTATTGAACCAGGAAGTCCCATTGAGATTAGAGATCTTTTTTACAAGGGGGACCTGGTTCCTAGGTGTGACAGATACTGGATAAAATGGTAACTCTAAATGCTGTAGATATTTACTATTTAAAAGTGTAATTTGTATTTGCACTGGTATCCTGTCTGTATTGTGTAAACACAGCCTTCAGTTTAGTCCAGTTCAGCCAATAAAGTCAATTAATTTTTATCTTCTGACTGTTGGTCGCACCTGAGTCACTAATGGCTTCCTGGTTGTGCTGAGGAGTGCAGAATACAGGGGGTCCTCGGTTTACGACGTCCTCAACCTACAGCGTTTCATCGTTACGTCAGAACTGGTTACGTGGAACTAGTTGATGAGCGGAACGGATGAATATGTCGACATGCGACGCTATCAGACGGCTTTGTTTCCATTCTCCGGTTGTACGCCACCTTGGATTCTCTCATTAAAACAAACTATTTTGTGGCATTTTTAAAAAATGAGTTATGTAAAATAAACTGATTTTGGTAGAATATCAGGATTTTAAGCTTAGATTTGTTTAATTTTCCTGAGTGAACGTCATTTAACAGATGAGTTTCTCAAGGACTGTTGGAAAGTTACTATTTATTTTCACATTTTACAGTTTCTTGCTCTGATATATTAGTGTAATTTTAGAGATTTTTTAAAAAAAAGCCAACATGCCTTTCATGTTTTGGGGTTCAGAGTGTTAAATCTCTATAATGGATCAGCTGTTTGGCTTCCCTCAGATTATTTTATTCTGAACGTGCTGATTACGTGACGCTGCTTCATTGCTATCACAAGATGTTGTAGATCTGACTGGAGATTAAGGAGAAAAGATATGTAGTCATTTTTTTAAAAATATAAAGCAGCATTTTTCTTGAAGGAAGTGATATGTGTTGAAATATTTCTGATCCTTACTATTGAATATCAGAACAGCAACTGACATTTTTAGCATGAAGAAAAAGCTCATTCAAGACTTTATAAGTTCCACAAGTAAAAAAATGGTGTTAGTTTTTTGTCATTTGTAAATATTTGTGTAATTTAAATGATTCAGTAACTGTTTTGTGCTTTTGCTGTATCTCGATGAAACACATAAAAGACTCAAACTTCAAACATGTCACTGAAATGTGTTAAAATAATGAACGACGGTGGTTCATTATAAACATCAACAGTATATTTCCTCTGCTTTACCGTTTCTCCAAGCTGCTGGAATATGTGGATTTCCTCATAATCTTCTCGCAGATTAATTTTTGAAGCCTAACATGCAGAGTTAAGATCCTCCCACACAGTGAGGGCTCCTCTTGATGGGCTGCGGTTGCTAAGAAAGTCTCTGTCTCTGTCTCTGTTTGTGTGTTCGGTCTGTCTGTGATGTTTGGATGCTGTCTTTGGGGGCCTCTCCTCTCTCCTGTAGCTGGGGGGAGACCTGGGCGGAGGTGTTGGGGGAAGTCCAGCAGTAAGTCAAGCCCTTCTGTTTGGCCGTCTGCACGCTGCATGCCTCCTGACTTTAACCCACCACACTCTCAGATCTTCAAGTTTCAACCCGGATTCTCTGTTTCACACTCATGTATTTTCAGTTTGAAGACCACACAGATGTTTTGAGTTGTTTTAGCCCATTTCCTGGAAGGGAAAAGCCGTCATTGTATCGGCCAAACTAATTTCATGCTAAAACTGTGCAATAGATGACTGTCAGTTTTCTCTTTAACCCTCCTGTTGTCCTCATTTATGGGCATTAAAAAATATTCTTTCCTTGTCTGAAAAAAATAAAAAAATTTAGCAAAAAAATTCTCCAAATTTCTGAAAATTTGCAAAACCTTCAGGAAGACAATTGCAATAATTCCTTAAAACTTTCCCTTAAAATGTTATTTTAAAAAAAATCCCCCAAATTTGGCAAGAAAATTCTTGTAAATATTTTCAAAAAAATCCTAAAAATATCTAAAGTGATTCCATATATATCAGTAAAACTTCAAATATTTTCTCTAAGAACATTTACATAAAAATCAACCAAAATCCAGTGAAATTTGCTGGATCTTGGTTTATTTTTTTGTGTGAATGTTCTTCAGAAACATTTTTAACATTTCTTTTTTCCACCAAAAAATGTTCAAAGATTTCCCAAAAATGTTGAAAATGTGGACATCAGAAGTTTCACTGTGAAAATATATATTTTTCCCACATTTTCAAACTTTAAAACGGGTCGGTTTTGACCCACAGGACGACACGAGGGTGAACTCATCAAACACTCATCTGTAAACAAGCTGAAAAGTCACTAGTTCCCTCTCTGGCTTCCAGTTTTATCTTTTGCAAAATAACAGTGAAGCAATCCGACAAATTGGGTTTCTCTTTCGGCTTCCTGTTTAATTATTTCAGCTCTGATGGTCTCCCACACTGCTGGTCTTTGCTTATTAATCCGTAAAGACAAGCTGTAAATGCCAGTTTTCTGCTAAATTCCTCCCCAAAAAGTGTTTCTAAATTATTCCAAGGTAATAATGAGCCACAAGAATCATATTAAGGAGCTTTCAGTATCTCTGTATGGATCCATTAAAAGGACAAATAGTTTGACTTTCAACACATTGTGGTGGTAAAATGTTTTCAGACACCCTTAAAAGTTTACACAATCTCAAATATTATCATTAAATATTTGTGGAAAAATCTTTTTTGTGTTTAGAAAGGTGGATTAGACAGACACAAACAAATACAAATAATATTTTTTTTTGTTTGTTGTTTACAAGAAAAACTACCCAAAATGTCTTATTTTTATGGAAAGAAATCAATTTTACATTTTTAATGTTTTTTTTAAAGGATTTATTTAGTTGTTATGGCTGTGATCGTACTAAAGACCTGAGAGTGATTCTTAACACAATATAAATGCAAATGTATGGAGAGTCTGAAAACTTTTTCCCACCACTGTAGATTCGGCTTCATTCATTCATTCATTCATTCATTCATTCATTTTGCCACACAGTTTGTATTGTGGTTAAATTCTCCAGTTTTGTTGGAGCAGCATGGACAGTCACTGAGCATTTGTGGACACTTATATTAGACACTTGTACGTATTTTGTCTGGTTTTTAGGTCACAAAATTAGCCAAAAACTGACATTCCACGACTGAGTCTCTCAGAAATGGACTATATCTCAATCTATACAGCATAATCGACCATAGAGATTCTACTACATCTTTATATATAGCTTATAATATAAAAGCTTAAATTGATGAGTCTGAACTTTTGCTACAACCTCTCTGAAGTATGGAATATATCTAAATTAATGGCTTCGTAGTTTATGGGCTAAAACACACAAAACCCTGTAAATTAACCTCACATTTGATTTTGGTCTTTTCCTCTGGGCTCTTTAGCAAATCACAGTCTTGATACGGTTGAAATTGTGTTTTCCTCATAATGCCTGAATCATTATTACTCATCTTTTCTTTTGGCATGACCTCTCTGTAGGTTTGTAGCAAATTTATCAAGTTGCCTCCTGGAGTTTTAGTTATACTTAGATTGTGTGTGTCTGTTGTTTGCGTTTGTGTTTTTGTTGTGATTTCTTCAGGTGGGACAGAACTTCATCCCGTCGTCTGTCCCCAGTACTTTTGCTCCGTCTCCAACGCCTGCACCTCCGGCTGTGAGCAGCGGCCTCAACGACTTGTTTGAGCTTTCCACAGGCATGGCCATCACCACCGGAGGCTACGTAGCTGCTAAAGCCGTGAGTTCACGCAGCCATCACACAACTTTTCCCACTGAGGTGCATTTAAACCTGTGTGCTACTCATATTTAGTACATTTAAAATTCTCCATACAATGTACATTTTTGTTCATATAGAAAACATACAGAATATCTGAATTCCTACCTGTGAAGGATCTGTACAGTATCAACAATTCTCATGTATATTTCTTCTTTTAGTTTTCTGCAGAAATGTCTATATTTTGTAACACTGCAAATTTCCCCACTATGGGTTAAATAACAGTTTGTCTTCTCTTATGAGCGGGCTGTATTTTTGCACTGTCAGTCTGAACACATGGATGAGGCAGCAGTTACAGCAAACATACTAATCAGCTCAGAGCTGAAGCTGCTTTTATAGAAAGGTGAGATTTAGTAAATTGAGTGTACAGCCATCCCTTGCCATATCGCGGTTCACTTTTCACAGATTTTTACCTATCTTGCGGTATATAGGTATTTTATATATTTATAATGTAGCAAGCTGCATTGAATGACACTGGAGAAAGGATATCTGCCTTTTATGCACTCCGCAACTGGCAGATGCTTTTATTTTGACACCCACAGGGAGCAGTATTGCAGAAAATGTGGCAGGAAGTGATCAAACACACTTTACACTCACGATCCTGACAACATAACACTAAACCAACTAACTAGGCTGACTAAACCACAAAAACACAAACATTAATAACACTGTAACACTAACATAAACAACAATAACAACATTTAAACCCTCAACACACCAAACTCCCATGGTGCATTGCAGCACAACAGTTCAGTCATAGACCGGCTCTACAATCGCTGCATTATTTTAATTATTTTTTGTAGCCTAAAAAATGTAAAACAATTTAAAAGAATATAAAAAATAATTAATAAAACATATTAAAAGAATATTTAATTGAAATAAAATGTGCAGTGTACAGCGCAGGGCTCTGATTGGCTCTAGCATCAGCCTCCTCTGTGTCCTGCATAGCAGCATTCAGCATTTTGCCTCCGTTTCACACAGATGTCTGATCACTGCATAGTGTTGCTCTGCAGTGTGGGGAGGGTTTATAAAGCCTTAAAATACATATACATAATAAAATAAATATGGTGGCTACTTCGTGAGGGACGAGGGACCACTGTACATAATGCTGCTTGCAGGACTGATCATATCGACGTGTTTTACCAGGTGTGGCTTCCTGCAGTGAAAGCTAAGGGGCTGGAGATCTCTGGAACCTTCTCTCGCCGTCAGGGCCACATGTACATGGACATGACCTTCACCAACAAAGCCCTGCAACACATGACTGACTTCGCCGTCCAGTTCAACAAGAACAGGTCAGAGACATGAAGGGAAAGTTCCCTCCAACTGCTTGTTCTTCTCCTTTAGTTTTAGCTCCGTGTACCTCAGGAATCTGCAGCTGAGTGTTGACGTTTTGTTTGTTTGTCTTGTAGTTTTGGGATGATCCCCACCAGTCCGCTGCCCGTCCACACTCCACTGATGCCCAGTCAGAGCATCGAGGTGTCTTTGCCTATTAACACCATCGGACCAGTCATGAAGATGGACCCACTCAATAATCTGCAGGTACAGAAACACACTTTAAACAGCTTTGTGACATATTTAAAAGATGCACAGCAGCTGTGAAGCGAACTACCAAGCTGGACACGCAGAGAAAGCTTGGAGCTGATTCCTCCTATTTAGTGCAATTTTTAAAATCTCCTTAAAGAAGCAAAGCACCACAATGATTGGAAACACTGGTATAAATCATAACAGATATATAATTATTAACACTGGACAGTCATAAGTCAGAAAAGTTATGTTTAACTTACCCTTTTTACCTTTATATTAGCACATGTGTACTTATCCACGTTCTGTTTTGTTTACTTGTGTACAGGTGGCTGTGAAGAACAACATCGACGTGTTCTACTTCAGCGTACTCATCCCTCTCAACATATTCTTTGTTGAAGATGGAAAAATGGGTACGAGTGTTACTCAGCTTTTTAAAAAATCACATCTGTCTGTACTCCGTCATTTAGACACGTTACACAAACAGTGAAGCAGGAAATAAAGTTCTTATTAGTTCATCTAATTCTCATATTGGATGTGAAATGGTTTATAAAATACACATCAGAGTTTAAGACAGAAACCACCACATTGAGATTTCTTTGAGCTGCTATAGACTATTAGATCAAACAGTTAAATTAATGCTTTGTTGTAAAGTTTAATTTGAATTCCTAATGTCAAAATTTAAATGAATCATTAAAAATACAATTCAGGACAGGGACACTTGAATATCTGTCGTACACGTGACTACACACATGACAGAATACCAGACTATCGACCATCCAGTAGTTTCTGTGTCTCCAGTGTTGATCAGTTTGTGGTTTTTCCTTCTTCAGAGCGACAGGTGTTCCTGGCTACCTGGAAAGACATCCCCAATGAGAACGAGCTGCAGTACCAGATAAAGGAGTGCCACCTAAATGCAGGTAGGAACGTTTGTCACTAAGTTGGTTTTGGACATTACTTTTCTATTTCCACATTATCGGGGCCTGTACTTCTGTATATATTTATAGAGAAACCCATTGAAGACGTGTGTTTTATTTTCTTATATGTCAAAAATGGCTTAGAATATATCGTTTTTCTTGAGGGAATACGATTTATGCATAAAAGAATGTTTGTTTGAATCAAGTTACTCTTTGTGCAGATGATTCATAGCGTTTTTGAGGCTGTATGTCCAGAGTGTTCTCTGCCAGCTCATAAAGCTGTGTGATTGGCTGAAAGCGTCCAGCTGGAAGTGTTTGGGAGCGTAGTGGGAATGACCTTGTTGTGACTCAGTCTACCAGTGATGTTCAGGCAGCTTTGTCAAACATGTGGTCAAAAATCTATTGTGGATCAAAAGTTGGAGTCTTCAGAGTCTGATGCGAATAATGTTTATTCAATCCAGAGGCTGTAACAACAAACATGAGCAGCGTCTCCAGATTGTAACTGACGACACAAAGCGTTACCTCGTCTTTTATGCCGCTGCAAACTTCTTCTAAACACTCCTCGTCTGTTCTGGAAAGCCACAGCCCATCGTCTTAAAACCCAATCAGGATGTATATGATGTAATCGTATCAAAAGTTTAACCACCTCCTCTTTTTTATTTCTGCTAGGTTGGCATTATTTCTGCTTAGCTCAGCGTGACCTCGGTTCATGGGCTTCCATTAGGTTGCCGTTACTTCAGTTGACACATTAGGTCTTCCAGTCTTATCATTGTTAGCTCTAAAATTTGATTCACGCATCCTATTCATCTAGTTTTATCATTTGTTCAATCTTAAAATGCCTCAACAGGCTGAGGATGTTAGATCTGTGAATACAGTTTATGTGTGTTGGTGCAGCTCTTGACTAATGGACTAATTAATTGGCTGATATTTCTCCACCAAACATGACCTAGAATGAGGACTTTTTCCTTCAGAACACGGCTACAGTTGTCTTTCTTATATCTTACACTTATCTCTGTGTTTTCTCTCTCCACCCACATGCCTGTCTTTGGATTCTTCCTTCTCTTTTGTACCGAGCAGCCTTTTCTACGGTGTCTTTCCTTTTAAAAGCTGCCAGTAATGGTGTGACTGTAGTCCTGACAGCAGGATGGCTGACAGCACAGCCCGGCCCAGTGGTCAGCTTTACTGAAATCATTACAATCCTGATAGAGCTGTTTAACCTTCTGCCGGTAGTCGACTTAGCTCATGTGTGCGCTAGCGTTAGCACCTGTAGTGATTCCAGCCTCTTTGTCTTTGCTCAGTAATTAGATGGTAGCAGCAGCTGCTTTATTGACTATCTGAGGTAACATTGTGTTTTTCTGGTGTGGCAGACACGGTGTCAGGGAAGCTGCAGAACAACAACATCTACACCATCGCCAAAAGAAACGTAGAAGGCCAGGACATGCTGTACCAGTCGCTGAAGCTGACCAACGGGATCTGGATCCTGGCTGAGCTCCGCATTCAGCCCGGAAACCCCAACTACACGGTAGAGTCCTCAGCAGTTTCTTCTGATGTGTTCTTCTAGATAGAAACAGGCTGAAAACATTATAAATAAGGAGTTTTAGGTCTTAACCCTCCTGTTGTCCTCATTTACCAAAAAATATTGTTTCCTTGTCTGAAAAAAATTCAAAAATTCAGCAAAAACAATTTCACAAATTTCTGAAAATGTGCAAAACCTTCAGGAAGGAAATTCCAATAATTCCTTAAAAGTTTCCCTTAAAAGTTTTATTTAAAAAAAAAAAAAATTGGCAAAAATCCTAAAAATATCTAAAGTGATTCCATATATGTCAGTAAAACTTCTAATATTTTCTTTAAGAACATTCACATAAAAATCAACCAAAATCCCGTGAAAATCGCTGGAAGACACATTTTAACATTTCTTTTTTTCCACCAAGAAATGTTCAAAGATTTCCCAAAAATGCTGAAAATGTGGACATCACAGTGAAAATACTTTAACTGTGAAAATATTTTTTTCCCTACATTTTCGAACTTTAAAAGGGCATCGAGATTCATTTTTCGTCTCAGCCGATTCGAATCACACATTTGTATCGATTTTCAGCTCGTGATGCATCGTTCCATCCAGAGTATTTCCTCTGCTCATACTGAACCTCCTCTGTCAGAGCCACTGTTGGTGATTGAAGGTGTCTCTCTTGTCTTTCCACAGCTGTCTCTCAAGTGTCGGGCCCCTGAAGTGTCTCAGTACGTCTACCAGATGTACGACTCGGTTCTGAAGAACTGAGCCGCTCCGCTTCATCCTGACGACAAACTGCAGTGTTTTGTCATTTCCTGTATCTGCAGCTAACTGCCAAAACAAGAGAACCCAAACAGCAAACGATGGATTAAGAGTCTGGAGTAGTGGGCGATTTCACAGCTGATACTGAGGTATTATTAGAGATCAACACACTGTTGGTGTTCCCTTTATTTTGGCAGTTGAACGCATTATTGAATCCTGTACTTCAGCTCCCCGTTTAGATTTTTACCTCCCAGTGAAAACACGTTCGCCATTCCATCCTTAACTTAGTGTCTTAATGTGTGAAGATGATGAAAATGTCCTGAGTGGAAAAAAAATCCCCCCAGTTTCCATGAAGCCATTGTTTTTTATTACTTTGTACAGCGTGTCGCTCGCACTTCTTCCAGTTTATTTTTGATACTCGCTTTGCTTTAGTTTTGCTTTCAGAATGATTCCAGTGTTGATTTGCTCTGTTTGCCATTAATGTTTCTGAAGATTCAAACCCAGAAGGTTTTGACGTCTTTTTCCTGCCGTGACTTTAACACGGCTTCTTTCATGTTTACTAGAAAGCAGCTTTTAGCTACTAACGCCTCCAGTGGGAACCAATGATTGAAAAACTGTGAAGTGAAATTTCAAAAAGTTGCGATGAGTAACTGGATCCTAACTCCTAAATCGTAGTGTTCCACTGTGGGTTTCCACTGGCGTTCATAGTGGAGGTGGTAAAACCCTTTTCCAGCCTTCAGCACATTCTGGCTTTATTAGCATTCCACCTTTTCCTACTCAGCTAGTTGTGAACATCTTTAGAGTAATTTGGCTTTTTTCCTGAATATTAAATCATTTAAATGTTGCAATGAGGATTTGTAAATGCAAAAAGAAAACAAAATTTTGGAACAGCCTAATTGATACAGGATTTTTGTGGCTGAATTTATCGGCTGATATTCTTAATCGACACGTTCTGCTAATATTAAATTGATAAATTTAAAGGATGGCGTCACTGTTACCCTTCCAGCGATGTATTTCACAAGACACCGTTTGACTCCACACCACCGTCTGTTCAACTGTGATACGTTCTCTGCTACATGCGCTGCAGACGGAGCGCGCTCTGCTGGACAAACTAAGCAATGACATCATTTTTCAATTATAAATTCTCAATTATGTTCAATAAAGGGGAAGGTTTTATGTCAGCACTGTTATACAACACATAATGATAAAAACTGATACATATAAACAATTTTATATCAATCAGGCTCTAAAAATTTGCCAACTTTACAAAGTCATCTTCAGAAATGTTTAAAATATTCAGTATAGTGAGGTGTCTAAGTGGCCAAAAATCCCCAATATTTCCACCTCCAACCACTAGACAAACCACTGCAGCTGTTTATAATGTGTTAAAACACCAGTGCCACTCCATGTTAAGAATATTTGCCAATTTGTTTTGCCCAGTTTACTCGACACGGCTTCATTCCCCTCTATATCATTCCTTTATTCTGCATCTGCCTGTTTCCTTTTAACTGCTCCACTTCTTTGTGCGTTAATGTTTCCACTGTTTCTCTCAAAGAATACCAGTGTTTTTTTCTTTTTCATGCCAGTCTAAACTTGTGGCGACTCGGCCAAACTGAACCCACAGGACCAAGCATTCAGAGTAAATGTCTGTTTTTAACACTCCAGTGTCATTCTAGCCTAGTGTTGGCGTTGTGTGTCCGCTATATGAACGCCCTCAGGCCCAGAGTTGTAGTGTAGTCCAGTGATGGTGTCGTCTGTGTAGCTAATTAAAGGTTTTGTTGTTACTCTGGAAATGAAACGAAGCGTTGCCCCCTCCTTATTCGACCAGCAGAAACAGCTTCTTCCATGTATCAGTTACACGATAACACAAATATGTTTATGTGCCTGCATGACCTCGCTGTCATTTTATCCTTTTTCATTTCTACTCGAGTTAAAGCTTCTCTCCTCCACATCTCTGTCGTAGATTTTTTTTTTTAACGCAGCATCATCACCAATAGAAGTATATCCAAAGTTGTTGCCACCAGTACAGAACGTATGACCAGATCCATCATAGCAGCTTATGAAATTGAATATTTCCAGCGTCGTTGATGTAACCCTGTTGTAAATGATTTGTGATTGTCACAGTACCACATCAAATGTCAATAAATTGTCAAACTCATCATGCAGCGTTGTCTGTGTGTTCTCTAAAGTGGTATAAACTCAGCAGAGCAGATTTTAGAGACACTGGTGGATGATAATAAGAAAAAAGGACAGATTCATATGTACCTTCATTTCTAAACAACACAAGCACCTCAACAGGAGTCTGTAGCATAAAGCAAGAGTGTCCTGTCTTTTTAATCTATGTTGTACTTATGACTATGAATATTATGCATGTAACGTAATCTAGAAATGAAGTTTATACATATATATATATATATATATATGTACATATATACAACAACATATATATATGTATAGAGAGAGAGAATATTTGCATAGGGGAGAATTCTCTAGTCCTTTCTTGCCTAGTATTTTTCGGCATTATTATTATTATTATTATTGGGTCACATTTTCCGCATTTATAATGCTAAAGTTTCCTCCTCCAGCTGAAGTCACCAGGCAGAGTTGTAATACACGTTCCTAACATGTGGTGGCGGTAGTGGTATGACGTAGCCGCATTGTGTCATCAAATTACCAACGAAGAAGAAGAGGAGCCAATCAGCGTTCCTGGCGGGTCCTGAGCTGTTGCTGCTCCGGACTGTTCCAGTTTTCTGTAAACATTTTAACACTATTTCTTTAAACGGCATGGCGTCGTTTGTGGCTGAAGTTCTCGCCAGCTCCGGCAAACTGGAGAAAGAGGACCTGTCGGGGAAAGTCAGTAAAATGTCGCGCAAAGTGGAAGATACGAAGGTAAACCAGTGGCTAGCTTAGCATTAGCCGAGTAAAGTTTGAACTAGCTGTTAGCTCTGACTGTTAGCTGACTTTGGCTGGTTTAACGGTGATTCCTGGAATAACACTCGACTGTAAATAAACGTTAACTGCACCGTTAGCTAACACAGAGCAGAGCTAATAAGTTCAAAGCCATTTTACGGCATTGTTATTAGCAGGACCGTTAGCTGTAAAGGCTCAGTACTGACATCTGGACTACGTGGCTCCTGCTGGGTTCAACATCAGGGCATATTTGAAACTCTCTAGCTTTACTTTCACCCTAAAAACAACGTTGATACTAAATTTAAGCTATAGAAGACACCGGGTTGATGCAGAGACTCCTCATTATACTCATAAATAAACCATTAGTGTAGCTGAATGAGGTAAACAAACATCCAACAGTCAAATAAATGTAAACTGTAAACTAGCTAGAGGACCAGCTGCTAAAGTAGTTCTGCTGATTTAACTTTTGTGCAGCAATTAGAGCTGCAACTGACAACTATTTTCAATTTCGTTGTATTTGTTCACTTTCTCAATTAATCGATTAGTTACTTCATCTATAAAATGTTAGAAACTAGTGAAGAGTGAATCTTAAAGAACAAAATGACGTCCAAAAATATTCTGTTTACTGTAAACGAAGAACAAAGAAACCAGCAAATATTTAAATATAAAAAGCTGGAATGAAGCTGTTTAGATTTCTTTTTTAAAAATTATTTATTTCAGCTATTTGACAATTATTTTAATAGTTGATAACTAGTATATCAAATCACTAATCACTGCAACTTCAGCAGGAATGTATGACTGTTGTTAAACTTACAGTTAACGCCTTTAATCTTAGTGGGTTTTTTGCCTTAATGGATTAATCGTAAATATAAAAGGACAGCAGTGGTAGTGCCACAGTGACTATTCATCAGCTGAACAAATTGTAAGATCCATCAGTTGTTATAAAGCAATCCCTGATTTGTTCCTTTCTCTTAATTGTGATGATTTGTTGTGAATGGACACCTTTGACTGACTGAATGTTTTCATACTTATTTTTGCTGTGATTATTGCTTCTACATTCTTTTATTGATAGATTTGTGTTTCTCGACATAAAGTATTTTGTTTAAGAAACTGAAGCAGCCACGAGCTTCAATGCTTCAATTGATGATACTTGAAAAGAATTTGGTAAAAAGCTTGAAGTTAAGTTATATCTGCCATATCTATAACAGTCACTGAGATTTAATGTAAATTAATCATGAATCATTTGTACAGTTATGTATGTGTACAAACAAAAGAAATTAACAGTAAATTTATACCAAGTTTGACAGGTGGGAGATATAATATACATACAGGGTCTGTGTCACAACTGTAGTCATACGCAAATGTCTGCTTCAGTAATAAAGTTTGTCTCAAATAGCTCAGTTTTCTTCATGTATTTCCCCCAGGAAGAAGTATGTGAGATGATAAACAAGAGGTACAGCGACTTCCTGCCGACCCTTCAGGGCTCTGAGGATCTCATGGTGCAGGTTGAGACGGTCTCCAAAGAAATGGACGCCCTTAAAACTTGTATCGAGACTGAGGTACGTGTGAAGTGTTTTTATAAATTATAATGGGTGGGTTCATGGCAACGATGTTATTTTTAACTATTTGTGGATCCAGGTGCAGCCAAATATCCACATGGCTGTGGCGGAATACACGAAGCTGAAGCAGCAGCTGGAGAAAAATACTGTCATCATAACAATGCTTGGACATCTAAAAGAGGTAAAACACACAGGGCAATTTTTCAAGTCAGCTTTCTTGTTAATGTGGTTCTACATCTGTAAATGATAAGTGCAGATCGTATTGTCAATGATCTGCATTTTGAAGAAAAATAAGGTGAATGCGTTGGGTTTTGTCTCAGCTATAGAGCAGTGCAAAAAGGTTTTTGGACAACTCATAAATTTGTGAAATATTGCATTAAGAATCACTCGTAAGTGTTCAAGTGTAATTTCTTTTAGTACAGTCACAGCCATAATACTAAACTCATCCTAAAAAGCCATTAAAACCTTAAAATTCGTTGGTTCCACAAAAATAAGAAATTTTGAGTGGTTTGTCTTGTAAGCAATAGACACAAAAAAAATATCATTTGTATTTGTTTGTGTCTGTCTAATGCAGCCACACCTTTTGAAACACAAAAAAGATTTTTGCACAAATATTCCAGGATAATGTTTGAGATTGTGTATAATTTCAAGGGTGTCCTAAAACTTTTTTCCACTATTTCATATTGCCAAAAGTCTTGTGTTCAGCAGAGAACAGTGACGTTTTATGCATCTATCCCTTATATGTCTGAATATGCATGAGGCTGATACATCTTCTGCTTGATTCAGTTTCACAGTGCAATGGAGGAGTTCAACAAAGCTTTACAGGAGAAGAAGTATGTCGATGCAGCCAACCAACTGGAAAGGGTAAGAGCTGCTTGCATCGAGGCCAAATAGACTTATTTCTACTCCCAACCAAAACTGGACAAGGAACCTAAAACAGATATTTTGATCCTGCAGAATGAATGAACCTGAAAGTACGAAAATCAAATCCATCTCCTCGTAAAAACAACAAACCACTGCCAGTCAGTGTTGTAATCTGCAGAGGGAAGAACAAAACGAGCCTCTTGTACTTACTGTCGGATAATAGAGCATTGTTAGGAGATTAGCGCTGCTCATTTGGGATCACTGTGTGTTTATTTGTGCCTTGCAGTGACACTGGTAATGCCATTTTATCAAATCCTGTGAAAAGACAGTCTGGATCAGATTCATACGTGGCTGTATCGGTCAAACATATACTGACAGCAGATGAACATGGCTCAAATGCCTCCTGTGTGTCTGTTGTAAACGCTTTTATCTCCTTATAGCTGCGCAACCGGCCAGAAGTTTGGAAGCAAGATCAAATTTTTACAAAAAAAATAAGATCACAGTTTCATTGGTCTACTTTGCAGCAAAATAAACATGATCTGAATACATTGTTGTTTCTTTACTCAGCTGTTTCTTTCTGTGGTAGTTATAGAGATATGGACACAGTTGAGATTTATTAGGATTTTTGTTTGAAAACTCTCAAAAGCCAAAGAGCTAAAGTGAATAATTCAACCTGTGATTTGTTTTTTTTTTACTTTTGTACTGAAGTCTTGTAAATCTACTCAGCCATGAAACTCAGCCCTTCTTTTCTTTTCTTAACATTTATTCAGGAATTGTCTGGTGACTTCAATGTATATCTAAAGGTAAACTGAGGAAAATGGTGCACATCAATGAAAGAAAAGTCTGATCATGCAGTAAATACATCCCAAAATCTATAGAATTCATGGTAGGTTTTAAGAAAGGCTTTGTTAGCAGAAACTTGAAGTTGCTTCCAGACTTTTGGCATACAGTGTTTATGAACTAAAGATGTATTGATTGACTGAAGACTGTAGAGAACTCAGCTACCAACGATCACATCACTCCTGTTGTAGCGTCTTTCCACCAACTCCCAGCATGTTTTAAGAGAAATTTTAACTATTACCTTCGTACTTTTAAAGGCCTTCTATCCTGGCTGTATATCTGACCTCGCACTTTGTCTTTAATTTCCTTCAATATCTTTGAAGCTTTTCCTACATTGGATTGGTGTTTAAGATGAAACTTGTCTGAAATCACACATTGCAGCAGCTAGATAATAATAAAACAGAGTAAAAAAAACAAGACAAGCCAAAAAAATGTGCAGAAATGGCATGATAGATAAATAGTTTTTCTCCTATGTCTTTGATTTATGACTTGTCTGTATTACTATTATTATTATTTTTTATTAAAATAAGCAAACCACACCTCTAACTGAAGTGAAGGATGGGAGAAATCTGATCACAAATATGCTGCCTGTCCTATTTACAGTTCCTATCAAGCAGTGTATTTTCTGATTACCTGCCTAACCTGATTTCTCTTTAATTTTTTTTAAATCGTACTGATTGATGGGTCGTATGTTTTTTCCAGGCGAGGGATAACGTGGATTCACTGAAGAGCTGGAAAATTTCTCAGCTGCCGCTCCTCAGCGCCATCAACTCTGAGCTGACGGTGCAGAGAGAAAACTTAATTTACCACCTGGGAGACGAATGGAAGCGCCTCGTCATCTGGACATTACCATCCTCAAAGGGTAAAACATCCTCAGAAAACCTGCTAAAAATGTGTCAGATGTTGAGCCAGTACTTTACTAATTATAGTCTTTTATTTACATTTCATCTAACAGAATAAGCTCATTAAATGCAGCGTTAAGTGTTTTCTGTACAGAATCTACATGTTTATGTGCTTCATTCTCACCTTTCAGCTGCATGAATTCTAGTTCTAATCTCAAAATATGACTGACATTTTCAGAAATCAATCCCAATTGGCTTGTACACAGATATATTTTATAATATAGTATTTTACTGGTACAGGAGGTCCTCGACTTACATCTAAGTTCAATTCCTACGGTGTGACATAAGTTGAGTTTCGCTGTAAGTCAGAACTCTGGTGAAAATGTAAACAAATCCGTTCCGTGCATCACGACATCGATCAGTTCTTCATAAAGTCATGAATACCAACGACTTTCATGCATGTATGAATCATTTTACTAGAAGATAACAGAATATTGTAACGGACTGATATTGTTGTTGATGTTGAGGGTTCAATGTTTATTGTTCAGTTCCAGATTTACCTAATGTCAGTGAACGTGCCATGTTTAGTTAGCTCACCTCTGATTGGCTGAGAGTCAGCAGTAGAGAGAGCTGGGAACGGCGGCTAATTCTGGAGCTAAGTTATGGGGTTTTTCTAGTTATTCTGGCGTTGGCTACGGTCCACAGTAGCCTGTATGAAGGTTCAATAAACCAGCAGAGAACCAGATAAAGTCTCACTCATTCATCACAGAGGGTCGCTACAATATGTTGACCTGTTTTTACAACTAGACCCATGTTGGTCGGTGTTTCTTCTTGTTCCCAGCGTTTTATTTTATCTAATTTCCCTTCCATGGAGACGGCTTTCCTTTTCTTCCAAGCATCAGAAGAGTCTGACTTACACTGGGAGCCATAATGAAGGACAGAAAGTTAGTGAATGTAGCACAATCCAAGGTGGAGTACAACCAGAGAATGGAAACAAAGCCGCCTGATAGCGCCATGACGACGTATTCATCCGCTCTGATCGTCAACTAGTTCAACTGAACCATTTCCCACGAAACAGCGTGCATTAAACCGAGGACCTCTTATTCTATGTGTCAAAACTTAACAGAAAGACTATCTGAAGGTATAACTTTATCAGTAACTGCTGGATGTCTTCCTCCAGAACCTGCAGGTCAGAATTCCTTCCTGAAGGTGGAGCTGAACCTGAGCAATGCTTGCAGTGGAGACGGTGAACTGAAACCATCCGCTCTGCTGTGCTGCATCCTCCAAGCTCTGGCCATCCAGGGAGAGCTCCAGCATAAGATCAAACTCTTCAGTAAGAACTAGCAGCTCTGCTCAGTGAACTCTAATGACCTGTTCAAATGTAGCTTCCAGACTCTTATCTGTCTTTGATTAAATATCGTTAGCATATTTTTAGTGACTGAAAATAAACCACTGAGTGAACTGTGCAGTGGAAACACTTGATTATTCACTAACTTAGTGACTGATATATGCACTGATACTGATGGATTTTGCAGCAAGCTAACACAATCTGTTTTTTTTGCCCAGTTACTATATTGATCTAACTCTAAAGCACAATTTATCAAAGGTAGGAACCTGCTCAGCCTTGGTTTCTGTTGTTGTCCAGGTCAGGTGCTTGTGAAGAACATGTTGAAGCCGTTGGTGATGTACGCGTCGCTGTCGGTGAGGGTGACGGAGCAGCAGGACGAGGGAACCATTCTGGCCTTACAGTGTTTGGATGAGAGCCATGAGGAGCGATCAGCACCTTCTCAGGTCTACAGCAAACTGCTGCTGGTGCTCAAGACGCTGCACTCACACCTGCTAGGTAAAGTACGGTCGCTTAGAGGTTGTATATTATTATATACACCCGATCATCCACAACATTATGACCACTGACAGGTGAAGTGAATAAAATCGATCATATTGGTTCTATGTGGTGTTCTGCTGGAAAACCTTGGATTTTGGCATCTGTGTTGATGAGAATTAAGGCCTCTACACGCTGTGTGATTTTAACAATCTTGTAAGTTCACAGCTTGCTCCACTGTACGACATGAATCTTATAATCTTTGGGCACGACGTGAAGTTTGCTCTGTGCAGACTGAACGATGAAAATGCAGCTGAATCTCAGCCTACGATGAACATGAGTGAATGCGCAAGAATAAAATGTCATCATCATTGTTATCTTTGGTCTGGGACAGCTGAAAATCACACAGTGTAGAGACTTTTAGACACCCAAATAAACATTGTCCCAGAACAAACACACTCCCTCATGTAAATGGAAATCCCAGATGTCACTGACCTAGAAACATCTTGAGACGTTGATTTGACCTGCAAACTTCCTAGACCCCATTCTAATCAAACATTAACAGGATGCAGAGGAACAAGTTTGGTTCACAGAGACTCCACTCCACAACACAGAGCACCCAAAGGATCCACTAACAACGTCCTGGTCCAGACACAACATGAAAAATGTTGGACTACAAAGATCTCGCGGCGTAGGAGCACCAAGCGCTAGCAAATGAATTGTTTGTTTTAGATGAAAAATGTTGGACTACAATTGTTTGGAGCAATAAATGCACAGATTATTGCAACGTAAACATTTGTCTTGACTCTCTTCATCAAATGCGGTAAAGCTTGTCGACGTGTCAACTTTTTAAGTCCTAGTGAAGCACCTCAAGGGCTTCAAGCATTGGCTTAGCCTCTACAGACCACACAAGGGAACCAACACAGTATTAGGCAGGTGGTCATAATGTTATGTCTGATCAGTGTATCGTGCTGTATTTTGGTTAGTTTTTTCTGTTTACATCAACACTTCATGGCCATGTGCAGGGTTTTTCCTGCAACTTTTGGTGACTAAGGTGAAACCTCCAGAGCCAAAATGATCTGATCGATATTTTTGATTATCAAATTGTTAGAAATGACAGAAAAATATATATATAGTTTTATGTGTCATTTTTCATTCCCAAACCAGTCAGATCACCATGTAGACAGCAGCTGGACAAATGATTATGTCTGTTTACTTTGATTTATGAAGTAGTGACAGAGAGGCTGAACATGAGAACAGATTCCCCTTGTTTACTTCAGGCTTGGTTTACAGATTCCTCAGTGAGCAGGCTGCTTTTGTGCTGTTTTTCAGACGTTTCCATCGGTGATAAAAAGCTCTCGGCTATCCTGGGTGAGCTGATCTGGGAGGAATTGTCTCGGTGCATCATCCATGAGTGTCTGGTCCACTCCATCCCTACCAACAGCAGCCAGCTGGAGAAATACAACACTGTACGAACCCAACAGATGTTTGTGTAGCGTAATGATGTACAGGAATCACCTACAGAGAAGAACTTTGTCTTTGTCCTGCTGATCTAAGAGATTATTTTCATATTGGTGACTATTGATGAGAGATACGTTTTTACTGAATATATATTTTTTTGTTCATGTTCAAGGTGATCAAGGAAACAGAAGACTTTGAGAAGTCTCTGAAGGAGATGGAGTATCTGCATGGCGATTCCACAGACCTGCTCAAATATGCCAGAGACGTCAACTGTCACTTTGCCAGCAAGAAGTGCAAAGACGTCATCGTGGCGGCGCGGAAACTCATGACCTCCAAGATGCACAACACCGTCAAAGTAAGTGAGCTGAAGCTGAATGTCTGGACGGATGAAATGGATGCTGGGGACTGATCCAATAGCCTTAAAGGAAATGGAAGTTAAGAAATATTGAGCACTTATCATATTTGTGAAGTCACCTGATCACATTCTTTCTTGTCTTCTGTGATCGTTAGACTCTTTGATCTCCCAGTCATGTTGTTCTCTATCACTGATCATTTTTGGCTGCATGAAACCGTCTTATTTCTGTAGTTAAGACATCAGGAGACACTGTTTCAGTCATCAGTGCTTTGTTATTTAGTTATGTGACGATCGGCGTTGGTTTATCTGTTTGTTGGCAACATTACACAGACAAATGGATTTGGATGAAATTTTCAGGGAAGGTCAGAAATGACACAAGGACCAAGTGATTTGATTTTGGCAGTGATGCAGCTGATAGTCTGAATCCATGGATTTGTTAGATTTCTGTATCATTACCAGATAGCGTCAAAGCGTCACTGTAACCATGACAACAAGTGAACACTACATCAGCTGCCTGCTGATGATCACATGATTGTGATCCTACTACAAATCCACCACTGAGGACTTATCAGGACTTATCGTCAGAAATGATCCAAGGAACAACTGATTAAATTGTGGGGGTGTTTCTGAGTCCCATCAATTCCTGCCGCCTGCTACATATTTAGGTCACATGATTCAGTATCCGTACATAACATACACATGCAGAACACACACCTGTGCTCAGAGCAAGGTCATTGTGTTTGTGGGTACAGAAATATTAAATGGACACATTCTATGTAGCCGTGATTTCTGCCATGAATTTTTTCAAGACTTTAGCCATCAGAAATGATACGACTGAGCAGCCTTGGAGGAGGACTGCACTCTGAGCGCTTTTCTTGTTATCACTGTAGCAACAAAACGTTTTAGCTAAGCTTAAAGTTAAACTTCCTAAACACTAATGGAGTTAAAATACAAATATGACAGACTTAAAGAAGCTTGTAAACATGGCAGCTTCAGATATTACAAAATGTAACACTCTTTTCTTGTAAGGACTAGTTGTAGGAACCTGTATTCTCTTTGTTTAAGAACAAAAGTGCTGTTGTAGATATGTAAACATCTAGAAATGTTGTATATTTTGGACAATATGGTCTTTAGTCCGTGCCTTTGGGGTGCGTCCACATTTTTGCATGATACAGACATTTATTAAATGCTTTGAGTGGAAGCCATCCTTTTTCGCTGTAGTGCAGAAATCCACAGGTCAACTTGAGTAGCATCTAATGAACAAAACCTGAGAAGGTATCAGTCAGTGATCCAATTATAATCTTTATACTGCTGCTGTTGCACTAAATATCTTGAAAAGTGAATGTACACAAGTCTTAAGTATGAGAAAGATATGTATAAAAAATAATTATGTAATTGTTTATGGTGATAATTGAAGTCTTGGTACAGGTCTGATATCTTAAAATCTCAGTATCCTTTTTGTTGGTCATCTTATTTCATTTCTTCCATTATTTGTCAAACCTCCTCCGTTAGATCACACCAGAGTCGAAGCTGCATCTCCCCAAACTTCCTGCTCCGAGTTTGGAGGTGAAGGTGAAACAAGACATCGTGAAGGAGGAGGCGACGATGGAGAACTCGAAGCAGCTTTCTGCTTGGAGTTTACATCTGCCTGCCTGTCGAATCAGTGAATCTGTGCAGCAGCTGATGGAGCTGGCTCTCAACACGCTGCGTGAAGCTGTGGGAAGCTCCACTCAGTGGTAGGTTTCAGTCCTCAGAGACATGAATATGAGTCTAAATGTGGCAGCATGGACGAAAAAGGATTCCTGTAATACATGTCAGTGCTTTACAGGCTGGGTTGATTCTTGTCTGACCATCATCTAATGAATCTTTCTGGTCTTTTTAGCGCTCTACAACTCTTCTTCACTGTGAGAAACATTTTCCAGCTGTTCTATGACGTTGTACCAACGTATCACAAGTAAGAGTGTTTCCATCACAGAGCAAACCAACACATTCCCACAGGAAGTTTGAACGGTTTGTCTCATTTCTGCTCCTCCATCAGGGAGAATCTGCTCAAGTTTCCTCATCTAGCTGCCATCCAGCACAACAACTGCATGTACCTGGCCCATCACCTGCTCACTCTGGGCCACCACTTCAGAAACCACCTGCCAAATCCCCTCAGTGACGGCGTCGCAACGTTTGTTGACATGGTGCCCGGATTCAGGAAGCTGGGTAAGCAAGCAGCTCTGGAAACTTTCCTCCATAGTTACCAGAAACAAACTGCTCGTGATTTTAGCGATCTTTTGTTTAAAATCTTTCATCTATGACACGGTATCTGCAGACGTACTGCTCTGATGTCATTACAGTTACCTCATTTCAATTCTCAATACTTGATCCTCACATTTCCTTGGATTATGAGCAGATGCACGACTCCACCAGCCTTAAGGCTTTCTGTTGTTTTCCTGGTAGGTGCCCAGTGCTTCCTAACGCAGCTCAACGTTCAGAGAGCTGAACTGCTGGAGAGACTTTCCACCGCTCACAACTTCTGCAACCTGGACGATGAAGACAACTACATTGCAGCCAGCAAAGCAGTAAGACAGGTGAGAGGAGATAATCCTTTATTGCTCCCCAGACCAGGGGAAGTTGGAAGAACAAACTACTCTGTAAAACACAGCACTATAAAGTGGCTTGAGAGAAGACACTTTGAAAACAACCTGTGTCTGGATAGAAGGCCTAGGATGAACACCAGCACCTCCAGTGACAGTACTGAGCTAAAAGTCACCCTTGTTTTGGAAACACTCAAAACCCAATACACAACCACTCCAACCTTTTTCACACCACAGACAGATTTCAAGGAACACGACTTTCTACAGACCGGTCATCACACACATAACAAATAATAATAATCTTTCTTTTTAGTATTTAAAAAGTGTCCTACACAAATAAAATTACTTTTTATTGCTGAATATGTATTTAATTCTTGCTTATCTCTGTCTCAGCCTCTCCCATTTATCAAAGAAGCTCTCCAGAGACGTTTGTTTTTTATTCATTTTGGCAGGGGTTGGATTTTACGGCCTGACATGAACTGACAGAGTCAAGTACGGAAAACAAGCACAGACAGAAGACGATCTAGCCATTTTTCAAAATAAAACACAGTGTAGACGCCGCAGAAACTGAAATAAAACATTTCTGTTCTTTTCCTGCCCAGTGTTTGGGGACCACTGAAATACACAACCAAAACCTCAGCTATAAGCTTTAAATGTTGTAAAGTCTTTTATTCCGCCTCATGCTCTTCTGCTTATTTGATTTCAGGTCATTCATCAGTTGAAACAGCTCGGCACAGTGTGGCAGGATGTCCTTCCTGTCAGCATCTATTGTAAAGCCATGGGAAACCTCCTCAACACGGCCATCACTGAAGTCATCACCAAGATCATGATGCTCGAGGTTCGTCTTTTTCCCATTGCAATGCTTTTATATATATTTAGGCCTTGGGCATGTGAGGTTTTGCATCAGTAAAAGGCACATGAAAATAATAACAGAGGTACCATTAGCATTAATTACAGAAATTTTACTGAATCTAATTAGTTTTACGGGCTTGAATGTGTAGTAATCTCGGGTTTTTAATCGTAAAATATCTTCTAAGTCTGCATGAAAACAGATCTAAGACCAGAACGATGAGGATGAGCTTTAGAAAAGTAGATACTGGTTAATAATGACGTCCTAGTGAGGAAACATTGAGGACGGTGCCCTGCCATGGGTCAGATGATAAATTTTTCATTCCTGCTGAACTAGTGGATAAAGATTCTGATCACCGGTTTAACTTTGGCGCAGTCTCGGGTTGATAACATTCATTAAATTCAAAGAGCAACAAGTCTCTTACACAAAAGGTTATTGGGTAAGACATGAAGATGCTCTGCTGCTTATTCAAATAATAATTCAGAGTCATAAATACTTTATTGATCCCTGAGAGGGTAATGCTTTAATGCTAATTGATGTGTGTTAAAGATGATATTTGTCTCCGTCTGCAGGATATTTCATCTGAGGACGGTGAGCACCTTCACACACTGTGTCAGACCATCATTGAGGAAGGCCCGCTGGTCTTCATCCCTCTGGCCGAGGAGCACAAGAACAGGAAGTACCAGGAGGAGGTGCCGCTCTACGTGAAGAAGTGGAGTACGTTCAAGGAGCTCGTCATCGTGCTGCGGGCGAATCTGCAGGAGATTGTCGACAGGTAGGAAGGAAACTTCACAGCAAAATGTGAATAAATAAACACATCTGAGGTAGTAGATGGGCTGAAAAAAAAAGAATTAAACAGATGTTAAACATTTAACAAATCTGTTTCTACATACAGGCATTAAGGTACTAAATTTCTTCAGTGTATTTTTATGTAAAGTGACTGTACTTTGATTTTATTTTATTTGTTGTCCCTCCTGATGATTTCCCAAAATATACCTACAGCAGATTATTAAACAGATAATATTAAAACTATTTTTATATTTTTTTGTTCTGGCTGTATGAAACCTGTATGTTCAGATAGTCATTAAGGAAATTTAACAAATTGTTGTCACTATTTTCAGACTATTGCCGTGGGTTTTCTGCTGTTATATAGTTAGATTTGTATTTAAGTTTTCTCTAATTAGCAGTAGAGTTGTAATGTGCTACTTTAAAGATTGGAGTCAGCAAGAGGAGCTGAAGCTGAGCTAAAGTCAGTGTCACCGTATCGCGGATTTTTTGATGTATCGCCGGATTTTGTGGTATATAGGTATGTTTATATATTTATTATTGTTTTGAGCTGCATTGGAGAACGACGCTGGAGAACGGATATCTGCCTTTTATGCACTCTGCAACTGGCAGATGCTTTTATTTTGACACAGAGCAGCACCACTCAAAGTGTGGCAGGAAGTGATCAAACACGCTTCACACTCAAGGTCCTGACAACATAACACTGAACCAACTAAACCACAAAAACACAATAAAACACAAACACTACTAACCCTGGAACACTAACATAAACCACAATAATGACATTTAAACCCCCAACACCCTGAACTCCCATGGTGCATTGCAGCACAACAGTACAGTCATAGCAACCAGCTCTGCCATCGCTACATTATTTTAATTATTTTTGTGGTAAAATGAGTATTTTCTAGCCTAAAAAATTGAAAACAATATAAAAAATAATCATTAAAACATATTAAAAAAATATTTAATCTATCTAACCTCCACGATAGACGAGGGACCACTGTACTTGGAAACATGAACAACGATAATGAAAGAAGCATCATATTTTCTCCCATGTGTGTCCGAACGTCTCATTCCTGTGATTCTCCTCCACAGGTGGGCCGACAGCAAAGGTCCGCTGGCCGTGGAGTTCTCCAGTCCGGAGGTGAAGAGTCTGATCCGAGCCTTGTTTCAGAACACAGAGAGGAGAGCTGTGGCTCTGACTAAGATCAAGTAGATTGTTGGAGCACACAAACACCAGAAAGATACTATAGCACCTTTTCCTCTGTGGAAAATACGCCTTTATTCATTTCCATTTTCTGTTGTATCCACCGATGTAAACATTTCTATGTGTGTCGGCTGAACAGTTTGAATTGGAAGCATCATGTGGAGATATCAGCTGGTCCTAATCAGTCTGTGCTCCTTGTCAGACTGCAATTAGTCCTGCAGAGATTACAGGGAGGCTTCTGTACCACCAAACCCACTGGGGTTGTGTAACCAGTGACTGACCATCTGTTGATGTGCTGCAGGATTCAGGGTTAACTTTGCTGCTTGTTGTTAATCAAACTTCTCACCCTCGTTGGTTCCAGAGCTCCCAGCTTCTCTGTACTGATTGTTCTGTTTGATCCTGAAAATGACCATGAAGTTCTAACAAACGCACTCTGGACCTTTCATTTGTTATTAATTTTTGTCATGTACGAGCCATTAACCTCACCTCCCCATAATGTATTTATTACTTGTCCAAATAAACCCAAAGACTCAGAACCTTTTCTAAATGTTTGGTCTTAGTGAATACAGAGATGATGCCGAGTGTGACGCTGAAATGAAAATGCAACTTCTCATACTTTGATCAGCAGCTGCATAATAGCTATGTTCATTTCTTTCCCATTTACTCTCCTATAACTCCTAATGTATTTAGTTGGACCTTTTCTCTCCATCAATGAGGAATTTAATTAAATACGAAGTTAGTTTGAGCCTTGATTTACTAAAACATTCACTCTAAGATTACTGGAAACCTTTAAGAGCAGTCATCAGTCCTTGAAAATAGTTTTGACTTTCTCGTCTTTTCCTTTTGCAGACGGTCAGCTCTCTACAGCAGCTGACGGCTGAAATGATGTTCAGGGAGCAGATGGAGTTAGCTTGGCAGGGCGAGGCTGAAACCACCTGAACGTCCCACAGAGTTGTGGGTTTTGAGTTCACACTGATTCAGGTCAGGTTGGTGCTGACAGTTTCCTCAGTAGGTCTGATCAGGATGTAGAAATCAGCCTGCAGTTGGACAACAGTTGTCCTGAATTACAACAAACTGTATTCTGTAAAGAGAGGAGCTTAGCAGCCTGTTGGATGATAGAATTTTAGTCAAGGAACAGTGTGAGTTCTGAAATGTCATTAAAATAAAAGTGAACACATGGATGTTTGTGGAATCGTGAACAGACATTTACCACCCAAATATAGGGGAAACATGAACGAAACAATAAATAAACAAAAAAAAAATATAAACCCAAATATAGAAAACGTATATAAAATATTTAAAATTTTATATTTAAATTATACACATATAAAATATACACATATATACATATACACATAAATATGTGTGTATATATATATATGTGTTTATAGACACACATACATATATGTATATAAACCCAAATATAGAAAGAATTATATGTATGTCATAGAAAATATTTTTAAAAAAACCAAACATTTTTTCTATAGTGAGTTTTACAGGTTAATTGCATTTATCAATAAGGTCTTGCTCACATTTTTAGCTTGTTCTGTCTTACTGAGGGTAAAACCTAAAGTCCTTCTATTTGTTATTCTGTGAACAATCATGGTTTCCAAATAATAAATAGTTTTGTGTAAGACAACATTGATTTGCCTTCTACACCACTATCCGGCCAAAATTACATCTTAAACAAAGGAGGAAGCAGAGAAAGCACTTTCATGAACCGTTTCCATTTAAGATGATTAATGAACATAAAAGAACTTCAGCTGAACCCACACGAGTTTTCTGTTGATGTTTATGAGGCTGAATGAATATTAATTATATTAAACAGTAAAAGTGAAGGTCAGAGCGTCATGTAGAGCTTTGGGCTGAACGTTGTCAGTGTTTGTTCTGTTAAAGCTTCAGAGGGAGGAGACAAACAGCAGCAGCTTTTAGCTTCAAACTGTCTCCGCCTTCATAAGATGAACCTGATGACTGCAGAGAAGTTTCTCTCTGCCAGCTGCTGTTTCATCTTCAGGATGCTCTGCAGAGGTACGTGATCACTGTCTCTTATAGTGTGTGATCTTGGACATGAATGTTTAAATTTCTATCTTTTTCTTTAACATTTTTGGTTGATTATTTTCTTCATTAATTCTTTAATTCATCAGTTGATTGCTGTTTTGATCAACTATGAATAAAACTATATAAACAGCTAAAAAGCTGCTCAGAATCAGGTGACATTAAATGTTTTCTTTTTAAGCAATGGCAATATTATAAACGTTCAGTCTGTTGTAAACAAGGAAAAGCAGGAACCACAGAAAGTTAATTGATCTCTTACATCTAAGTGACACATTCCCTAAATGTTTCCTGGAAATAACTACTCGAAAAAGCATTCACTGTCAAAAAAAACCCTGAGAATATTTGAGCCGACAATATGTAAAAGTGTGGATATTAAAGTTTATTTTGGTTTAAATTTAGCTTTTCTTTGAAGGAAATTAAAATTCTCCTTATGTAAAAACAAATATTATCCATTATTGTTAACTATCATTCATTTCCAGGGAACTTCTGTAGTTATAAAATAGTCATGAATTCAATGTTAATCTATTTTTGCTCTCATTATTTCCTCCATGTTATTTTAGATTGTTGCACATTTAGGTTTGATCATTACCACACCAGTAGTTCTTATTTTTATAATGTTATTAAAGTCTGTAAAAGTGGGTTTTCAGAAGTGATTCAAAAGAAATGTCTGATTCTGTACTCTACAAAATGGTTTTAAATAATTATAAAGGATGTCTGACATTTTTTGTGACTTTTTTCTTTGCTGCTCAAATGATTGCGACATATTTCCTTCTCCATATATCACAAGATATAAAATGAAAGCTGATCATTAGACTCACACATAAATCCATTTATTAATTTACTGGTAACTCAAAAAATCCAGCAAGACTCAAAAACATATTCAGGTCATGATTGAGTAACTTGAGCTAAAAGAACAGTTCTTTATTTGTTTGTGTGTCGGTTTCCCGTCCGTTGGATTGGCTCTGCTCCATGGTTGTATTTGTACCACACAGGCGTGTGACACGTGTGTTCTGGATTCAGAAACGTGTTCACATGTTGCATGTGTGAGTGTGGCGACACAGTGATCACGGCACAGTTTGAAGATTTTCTTAAGAGACGAGTGAATTTCACACAGTCCATTTGGTCACATCTGGACAATGCTTTCTCTAAGCCTTCAGGCAAATACAGTCACTAATCTTTCCAAATCCATCGTGTTCCTTGGTGTTTCTCAGATTAATTTGGAGGATTAGCGATAATCCCTAATGTGCAATAAAGTGCAGCAGTGACTGAGACACTGATCAGCCCACTTCAGATTGATGAAACCTTGTGTTATGCCAACAGCAAAGTAGAGCAACATTTGTTTTTAGCACATCATTATAATATCATCACAGCTCTGGGTGATCTATCAGCCATAAATGGATTACTGGATGGACCTGGATCAGGATCAGGGCCTAAGGGTCAGAAGGTCCTGGTCCAGAGACTCTGTCTGAAGTGAGGATCACCGTTTCTTGGTAGAAAGGCATTTAAACAACCACAAAGACGTGCAAAATTCCTCTAAACAACTACAAATAGACACAAAACGGCAACAAAGCTTCAAACAACTACAACAGTAGATGCAAACTAATAATAAAGAAATGAAATTTAAACACAAATAAATGTAAAATGACTGCAAAGATGCAAAAAAGACCAGAAAGGGATTCACTGAAAAGAGACGCAAACTAACCAGAGGGATGGACTGCTAGATGCATAATGGTTGCAAAGAGATGGAAAACCAGCCCAGAGACTCAGACCAACCGCCAAGATATACAAGATGATGGGAAAAAGACGGAAACTGACGCCAAATAGATGCACAACATCAGCAAAGAAGCATCAAAGAAGTACAAGGAGACACTGAACAATCACAGAGACAAAAAATTACCAGGAAGGGATAGTTAAGGGATAGTTAACAGAGATTAAACCACCTTTAAAGACCACTACCAGATATAAAATGGCTGCAAAGAGATGCAAAACAACCACATAGAGACTTGGAATGGGCTAAAAAGATACGTATACTACTAAAAAGTAATGCAAAATGGCTGCAAAGATACACCAACTGACCAGAAATACATTAAAACTGACTAAAAGAGATGCAAAACAAACACAGATGCTAAATCAACACAAACTGACCACCAAGACTCATTCATTTGTCCTTGTATTGTGATTGATGCTGTTTCTTTGCCTGAGCAGAAGCCTGAGCAGTGATCCTGAAGACTCCCAGCAATGATCTCCACTGCGATGCTCAGCAGAGAGACGCTTCAAAACATTCAGAGCAACAATCACATCAGGAACGCCGTCAGGATCGAACCTCGCAGGAACTCCATCCCTCCAACGCAGACGCTCACCGCCAAACATCTGCTGGCGTATCTGCCCAGACCTCAGTCAGGATCCCTCCGCTACTCGCCCTACACCTGCAAGGTAGAGACTTCTATTGTCTCTGAGAGTTACCACTAGTTCTATACAGATGTGCTGTAATAACATTTGAATCCCATTTAAGATGCTGCTCTGGCACTGAGTCATGCTTAATTACATGCCAGAGAAGAAAAACATACTTACTTTTTGATTAAATATAACACTGATTGTCTCTTCATGACTCCTGTTAGTTAGTTGGATATATTAGGCAGCAAGTGAGCATTTTATCCTCAAAGTAGATGTGTTAGAACATCATGGCTAGATGGTTAGTGTGAGCTTTTGGTTTGGACCTGGATGCAGAACATGAAGACAAGTATGATAAAAAGGGTGAATTTTTATAACAAGAAGCCTCAGAAGGTGAGGTGGAGGTTGATGGCTGGCAGGCTTGGTGGTAGATGGTTGGAGTACAGCCTTGAGAGACAAAGGCTGAGGTGAAGGTGGAGCACAGGTGGACTAGGGGTTCTACGGAACTCAGGGTGGTGTCTTGGATGAATGCCCCATTGGAACACAGAGGATCTGACTGGTTCAGGGACAAACGGATGGTCTTGTTCGCAGGACGAGGGTGGTTAATCTCCCACCTAGTCACTTTCACCTCAAAGATTCTTCCTCTTCAGGACATGCATACTAGAGCCAGAGGTCATCTGGCTGAATGTTCCATGAACTGGAGCTACAATTAAAGGTACTTGAATTTCCCTCTGGATTAATAAAGTATCCATCCATCCGTCCATCCATCCATCCAGCTGACCAACCGACCATCCATCCATCTGTCTGTCCAACCATCTGACCGTCCGTCCATCCATCCAACCATCCGACCGACTAACCGACCGTCCGTCCGTCCATCCAACCGACCATCCATCCAACCATCCATCCATCTGACCGACTGACCGTCTGTCCATCCGTCCGTCCAACCATTCGACCGACGGTCCGTCCATCTATCCATCCATCCAACCATCCATCTGACCGACTGTCCGTCCATCTATCCATCCATCCAACTATCCATCCAACCATCCATCCAACCATCCGACCGACTAATCGACCGACTGTCTGACCATCCATCCAACCATCCATCCGACCGTCTGTCCGTCCAAAGTTTAACCTCCCAGAAACAAAGTCCATCGAGCCTGGTGAGAGTTCAACCTGTGAGCTGAATGCAAGTAGAACAGGTTGTTGGGGTCGGTCCAGACCACAAAGATGTCAGCATAAGGATTGAGTTTGACAAGACGACTGGGTCAGAGCATCTCCAGAACTGCAGCTCAGTTCTGGCGATGTGGTGAACCGGCGACAGAGTCGTGGGCAGCCAAGGCTCAGTAATGCACCTGGGGAGCGAAGGCTGGCCCATGTGGTCCAAGTCAGGTGGTCATAGTGTTGTGCCTGATCAATGTATCGCAAACAAGTATCCACAGCCACATTTATGTACCACATTTTGAAAGAAGCTACAGAAAGAGGCCTGTGAATCTACTGGTCGTTTATTTGCATTTTGTGACTATTTTCTATTGTTGTCTGTTATTACAGGCTGCTGCTAAATCCACCGTCGCCGCCATGATGCTCAGTAAAAGAGGTTCTCTGATCCACAACTGGAGCTACGTTAATGGATCGTCACTCCCGCCATCCCAGGACTCGTCTCCCTGTCAGACTCAGAGTCCCTGCAGCCAGACCTCCCAGACGTTCCCTCCAGCTAAACAGGAGCTTCCTCAGCAGCACGTCGTCCAGGTGGCTCCTCTGGAACCAGTAGAAGACAGCTTTAAACCTCAGGGACTGCATCGCAGCAGACAGTTCAAACGTTTCACCGTCAGATGGCAGTCCAGGGGCTCCACCAGCAGCTTTCACAGCTCTGAGAAGCTACGTGGTGCAAAGAGCCACAAGAAGCGCTGTAAGCTGCTGGGCGACGAGCACACGTTACACGTCTCCGCTAGCAACCAGCGGCAGCGTTACGTCACCAAGGACGGCAAGTGCAGGGTCAATCTGGGGCCTATCGTTGACAAGTATCGCTTCATCTCAGATATTTTCACCACATTAGTGGACCTCAAGTATCGCTGGTTCCTTCTCGTCTTCACTACTTGCTACATTCTCACTTGGGTGACCTTTGGTGGGATCTACTTCTTCGGTGCCTGGTTGCGTGACGACATCGCCCACGTTCACGACCCTGAGTGGAAGGCGTGTTATGAAAACGTCGACAGCTTCCTGTCAGCGCTGTTGCTGTCTCTAGAGAGCCAGAGGACTATTGGCTACGGCTCCAGGATGGTGACGGCCAACTGCCCCGAGGGCGCCGTGTTCCTGATGATCCAGTCCATCGTTGGCTCCATCATCGACGCTCTCATGGTGGGCTGCATGTTCGTAAAAATCTCCCGCCCGCAGCAGAGAGCCCAGACGCTGATCTTCAGCAAACACTGCGTCATCTGCGAGCGCGACGAGAAGCTGTGCATGCTGTTCCGCATCGGCGACCTCAGAGAAAGTCACATGGTGGACGCCAAGATCCGGGCCAAGCTCATCAAGTCCAGGCAGACCAAGGAGGGTGAGTTCATCCCGCTGGAGCAGTCGGAGATCAACCTGGGCTACGACACCGGAGGAGACCGGCTGCTGCTGGTGGAGCCTCAGACCATCACCCACGTCATCAACGAGAGCAGCCCCTTCTGGGAGGTGGGGGCCGAGCGTCTGAAGAGGGAGACGATAGAGATCATCGTCATCCTGGAGGGCATCGTGGAGGCGTCAGGTCTGTATTTTTAATACAGGTGCATTTCAAAAGTGTCTTCTGGTTAAAGGTAAATGGTGCATCTGTGAACAGGTGTGGTTTGGTGGGAAGATGATGTTCTGTCTAGTTCAACCTGCTCCGATTGCTTAGAAGTTAGTGACTCTGCAGGTCTGATCTCCTCAAGCAGGTTGTTCCAAAGTCAAGGTCCTGATGGAGAACGCTCGGTCACCTTTAGATTTAAACCAAACGACCAAAAGGATCCACCTGAGGATCATACAGGGTCAACAGATTATAAATGTAGCTCGGGGTGAGACCCTGGCGAGCTTTAAAAGTGATCAGTAAAATCTTAAAATCAATTCTAAAACCAACAGAGAGCCGGTGGAGGGAAGGATAGGCGTGATTTGATGTCATCAAGTGTGGATAGAAGGTCAGAAATGGAAGGAAAATACTTGAAAATGCAGCGTTGCAGTCCGTATATGGTGATTTAATGCTGTTCTGAATCCGTCAGGTCTTTTTGGATTGGATGTTTTGTGTTTCAGGGATGACATGCCAGGCGAGGACTTCCTACACAGAGAACGAGATCTTGTGGGGCCACCGGTTTGAGTCGTGCATTTCCTTGGAGAAAGAAGCATTTCGGGTGGATTACGCTGCATTCGACAAAACCTTTGAAGTCCAGATGTCTCTGCTCAGCGCTAAAGACAGAAGCACAGAAAAGAACCGAGAATCTGTGTTTTAGAAAATGAAAACATGTCCGGTTTAAAGAAGCTGAAAATGAACGCTGCTTTTATCCATTATCTCAAGATGACAAGTTAAATATGTTGTTAGCAGAGAGAACAACAGGTGAACCTTTTTCTATTTCACAAGAAAATTACTTTGTGCACATCGACATCAGTAACTCAGGACGAGTTGTAACTTCTGTACCTTCTTCTGAACAATAACTTCACATAAATGACTGAATTATTGACAGTCATCTTCATGAACATTCATCTCAGGGTAATTTCAGTTGTTTTGTTTTTCATGTTTTAATATTTCCAGTATGTTTCCACCATAATATGCGATTTAAATCTGGTTTAATGAACCTTGATTCTGTCTGTTGAACTGATGATTCGGTCGTTATTTTCAGCCATATTTCTCCACTAGCTTCAGAATAGGACACAATCTGTTACATCAAGAAATATTTATCTTATGTTTGTATTGTATTATAAAAATAAACACCTTGCTGAACCGAGTTTTCTCTGGTCATATCTTGGCAGTGAGAGCAAGAAGTAATGTGGGGAAAAAAGTCTCATCAGGTGGTCAGATAAGTGGTATAACACTTTAAAGTACTCATCATAGGGCTGAATGTCTCTGGAAATGTTTTACCATTGCAGATATTTTACAAAATAAATATTTAATGTTTAATCTAATATGTTCTGTGTGTAAAATCCCAATCTGCAGGGTTATTATGAACAGCTGTCACTGTTATGTATACCATCAAAGTGCTTGTCAGTAATGAAAGAAGATTTCAAATTTAACTATAAAGTTTAAATATTAAGGTTAAGGCCCTACAATATTATATAATACTCAAATTCACCTGGTTAATATAAATATTAAGGCTAATACTATTATTTTCATATACATTTATCTGATTAATTTGAATCCTAAAAGTAGGGTTCTACAGTATTATCTTCAAATTTACTTGACTAATTTATGTATTAAGAAAAAATGTTAAAAAACAAATTTACCTCACTGATGAACATATTAAAGTTTAGACTCTACAGTATTATTTTTATGTGAATTTCACGACTTAAAGATTAAGGTTAAGACCCTACAATGTTAGAGAATATATTAATTCTTAGTGTTAAGACTACAGTATAATTATTCAAATATAAATTGACCCAACTAATTGAAATATTATGCGTAATCCTCTACAGTATTGTTTATTATATTATTTTACCTGAATAAATTAAATATCACAGTTTTGCCCCTACAATATTATATAATACACAGATTTTCCAACATGAGCAAATACAGAGGTTATGAAAATAACAATCCTCCAGTGTGGCACCAATATCTAAAAAAAATGCATAAACAAGGTGCTGTAAAGAATGCCCTGTTTAAATCAACTTCTGAATATTCATTAACCCTCCTGTTGTCCTCATTTACAGGCACCAAAAAATACTTTTTCCTTGTCTGAAAAAAATCCAAAAGTTCAGCAAAAAAAATTCCCCAAATTTCTGAAAATTGGCAAAACCTTCAGGAAGAAAACTCCAATAATTCCTTAAAAGTTTCCCTTAAAAGTTTTATTTAAAAAAAAAAAAAAAAAAGCCCCCAAATTGGGTAAGAAAATTCTTGTAAATATTTTCAAAAAATGAGTAAAAATCTTCCAAAAAAAATTCCTAAAAATATCTAAAATGATTCCATATATATCAGTAAAACTTCTAATATTTTCTTTAAGGGCATTCACATAAAAGCCAACCAAAATCCAGCGAATTTCGCTGGATTTTGGTGGATTTTTTGTGAATGTTCTTAAGAAACACTTTTAACATTTCTTTTTTTCCACCAAAAATGTTCAAAAACGTCCCAAAAATGTTGAAAATGTGAAAGTTTCACTGCGAAAATAATTTTTTTCCCCACATTTCCAAACTTCAAAACGGGTCAGTTTTGACCAGCAGGACAGACAACACGAGGATTGATTAAATTTGATTAATGGATTTGGTTAGTTTCTCTGTATTATACTGTTCATGTCGTCCCCCAGCAGCTCTGTAGGTGTCGCTGCTGCTCATAAACAGGAATGTGACCGCCCTGAATTCCACCGAAGAAGAAGTAAAGTGAGCAGAGCAGCATGATGGGATATGAGTCCTCCGGCGGCGCGCTGCCGCCATGTCACCGAGAGAGAAACACTTAGCGCTGCTGTCCGCTGTGGGCCTGGTTACTCTCGCTTTTTACTGTAGTCCTACTTTCCTCTACGCGACTTTAATTCTTGCCGTTTGTTGTTTTGCTTGTTACTATCACAGCGGAGAAGCGCTTCCCGCCAGGCTAGGCCCCAATCCTCGGGGTGGACTGAGCGTCCTCGGCGGGCTCCGACGCTGGCTGTGGGGTTGGGGGGAGACCGGCGTGTCGGTGGGCGCCCGGGGGAGGACGAGGAGCGGCAGCAGAGCCGAGCTCCGGGAGACAGAGGGACACTTTAGACAAAGGCTCGGTGAAACCGGGATTTACCGCAGGGAAGGTTTGGGGAGTGACTCGTTTCTCTTCAGCCCCCGGGATTTCCTCATGGGGAGCTACATCGGGAAGCCCGAGAGCCCGACCGGGAGGCCGAGAGCCGTTAGGAACCCCCGAGAGCAGCTACGGGAGAAGCTGTCCAGACCCAACCATGCCGTCTACACCCCCAACAGGAGGCTCTCCTTCGCTGGGTAAGTCCATGCAGTCACTAAACTGGAGCTCCAGCAGATAAACGGTCACTTCTTGGCGGGTTTTAATTATTAACTGGAGCCGTTTGAAGTCTTTATCTTCACACACACACGAGAGAAAACACCCTTTAACTTCTACATACAATAAAGTCACAACAGTAGTAAGATAACTCATAATATAAAGTAGAAGTAGGACTGTATATCTACCTTACATTATCCCGTATTTACTAACGATGCTAAATTAAAGTATTCAGCAGCTTACATACAATAAAAAAGGCAAGATTAACTTTAAAGGTTAGTATATACTCTAAAAGACATGCTCTGCAATACTATAAACTTTAAAACAGTGCTATAAACCTCTAAATTTAACACCTATAGAAATACTAAATGTGAACCCAAAAGTCAATAAACAGTATTTACACATGATTTAAAGTGATTCAGACAGGTAGTAAAACAACAGGTGTAAGTGAATAGACATTCTCTGAGTTTATAACATAACTGATAGGTAGAGACACCTTTACTGTCAACTTGTGTGCTGTTGTAATGATTGGAAACTTATATATGATAGAAAAATAGAACTTAAATTCATCTAACTAGTTTTGGTTTTGGTTTATTAACTATATTTTACTCTAATGTGTTCCTGAAGCACAACATTGTCGGCTTTTACCCAGAAAAGAACCATAAAACCATGGCTATTTGGTTTATAAAATGTCAGAAAATTATCAAAACTATCAATCAAAGACCCAAGATGAGGTCCTCAAATGTCTTGTTTTGTCCACAACTCAAATATATTCAGTTTACTGCTATAGTTGAGTAAAGACAACAGATAATATTCCATTTCCAGTAGCTGGAGTAAAAGTATTTATAATTATTTTACCTTTAAAACAATTCATAAGCTATGATTCAATAATTAAAATTAATGACAGCTAATTGAATAATCATTGCTGCTCCAGTTTGTTATATTTTATTATCTTTGTCTTTCCTTTTAGAGTATGAAACTAGGGAATTTAATCATATAAACAAATAAAATCAACACTTTTTCTCTCCCTTCAGTCAGTGATGTGTATTTTTACTTTCCCACCATGTGCCTCAGCAGTCAGCTAGCAGAGATGAACACTTCAGTAATTTCTGCATTTCTTTTTCACTGAAACAAAAATAAAAATGAACTTTGTTGCGATTTGTACCCAACAATCATGTTTCTGTGATTGCTGGAGAATGATTTGTGGACGAGGGCATCTCTGTAACGCCACAATTTACCCTTATCAAAAATTACAGCCCTTGCAATTTGAATAATAGACTTGATCATATTATAATTATAATATTTCAATTAACTGTTCCATGACTGACACAGGTATGCAATACATTTAGAAATATTAGAAATAAGAACAAAAAACTCACTAATCAACACTTTTTCACAAGATTCACTCACTGATGTACGTTTTAATTTCCCAGAATGAGAAAATATCAGCTCAAAAGTCCAGCAGCTTGTTTCCTTTGATCAAAAGCTGTAATGTGTTCAGATACAGTGGCTAGTCAGTTGTTTATTTATTCGTTTTTGACAATTAAGTGAATATTTTTGGACAAAACAAGACATTTGGGACACTGGTTGATATTTTTCACGACTGGGGGGAAAATATAAATTTAAAAATGCTCTCCTGCAGCAGATTTAAGCTTCAGAAGAACTTGTGATGATGTCTTAGATGTGTGTGGTCATGAAATGTTTGCTTGTGGTGAAATCAGCGTTTGAGTCTAGTATTTCCATAAACTATGTCGGTTTAACTTCGCGACTTCAAACACTGCACTGTGTAGAAATATTACATTTAGATGGCTGGTAAACATTTTATCTGGGACCAAAAATATCTTCAGAAATCCAGATTTCCTCTGAGACTTTGTGATGAACACCGAGGAATATTTAAGGGTCACAGATGAGGCTCTGTGTGATGTAGAGCTGCTGTATTCTTCTCATAACATTACTGCCTGTTTTTCCTCCTCAGGGAGCCGCTGGGCACGGTGGGCAGGTTCACCATCACCCCCCAGCGTCACTACCCCCTGCAGCAGCCGGGTGTGTCGCCGGTGGGAGTCCTGCCTCCCGTCAGATGGGACGGCTTCAGAAAGAAAAGCATCCTCAGTCCTCGTAACTCACCGGCAGCCCTCAGCCCCGTCACCGTGAAGATCGCCAGACCCGACCACAGCAGCCCCAGGTCTCCACACACACTCTGCATCATGTCACTGTGAACTGTTTTACAAATTAAATGATCAGTAAAAGTCACCCTGAGGCAGATCTTTGGATTAATGCAGTAGAGACGTACAGTCGTCCTCTAATATGGTCTCTCTTTAGGATATTAATATTAGCTGACACCATTAACTCAGCTGTTTTTTTTAGCCAAGAGTCGACTAATATGTTCAGTCTCTCCAGGGTTTCGTGGGCATTTTCCAGATATTTGTGTCCTAAAATGTCTGAATTCGCGGCATCTTTTCTAAAAAAAACTGCGACGTTTAAGCGTATTTGTTGCGATGAAATTGCAGGAGACAGTGGCAGTTGCTAAAAAGTTGCATTTCTTTCAGCTTTTAGAACATGTTTCAACATTTTAATTGACAATATTTATTCCTAAACAAATTCTTTAACACGCTCCAACCCATTTATGTTAAAAATTAAAATTAGCAGCAGCCAGATACTGGTTTAACATTAAGTGGTTGGTAGATTTAAGGCACTAAATGATCACTTACTCTTGAATGAATCATATTTGAACATATGTCAGTGGCTTCAAAAGTTAATTTCACATCCTGGCACACACGCTCACAGCTTGTCACGTCCATTAATGAATCTAACTTACCTTCGTTCTACAACAGATCTGGATCAACAGCTTCCATCTCGGTGATCTGTCTGGTCTGTTTCCGCTCCTTTCAGACGTTCTCCTGATATGTTTTGCGGTAGAAAAGAGTTTGTCAGTTGATGATTTCCGTTTGTATTCCACCACAGTATTGCATGAGGTGTAAAACAGTTTAGCTCCGCTTTGGTGAAGAGCATCAGGGAATTGCTTTTCACGGTCTTCAGCAGTAATTTTTGTTGGTAAATGAGAGACATTAGAATGGGACATGTCTGCATCTTCAAACCAAAAACAAGGAAGTGAATTTGGTAACGTACGTGCGTTACGTTTAGGACTGCTATGATTGGTGGAACTCAGAGGAGGCTGGACAAAATTACGGAAAAGTTGCAGTGATTGGACAAAATTGGGACTGTATGTTGTTCAGTGTTTATTAAAACCCTGATTTGTTGTTGTGGTTTTGCTGTTTTTCCTTTAACACCGTCTGTCTCCTGTTTGTGTTTTCAGTTTGGACCATCTGAGTTGTGCGGGACTGTCCAGGGCCCCTGCAGACCCCTGCTCCAGAGAAAACGTCCTCAGGGTGTTGAAGGAAAGCCGCAAGAGAGAAGTGGAGGACGAGGACAGGAGCTTCATAGCCGAGCAGAAAAGCAAAAGAAGGTATCGGAGTCTGAAAGGCAGAACATGAAATACTTGGTTCAATATGTAGTTTGATTAGTTTTATCTGATGGCACCACAAAATAGCAAGTCGAAGATATATTTTACTCTATATTATCCACTAGTTGCTTAAATTTTATTAAAAAGAAAAGATGTTTGTTTGATTATTGTGGCTAAAAGCAAATTCTTGATATTCTGTGTTCAACCTCTTAGACTTGAGTGAATTAAATCCTCAACAGAATCAGGACAAATCAATCTCTAAAGTCTATCAGAAAAAATATCAATTAGCTATTTCCCCCTAATCATTCAGCCCTACTTTCCACGACTTGATTCCAACATTCAGTCGACTGATGCATGTTTTTAATCTGTTTTCATTCCTCAAGGCGTAACGACAGCGGTGGAAGTGCACATTCTGCGTTTGAGCCTCTGTTGCCCAACGGAACGCCGTCACAGCTGGTTCCTAAGTGAGTCCAACTGTTCCGGAGCAGCATCAGACTGTTGGATCTTGTCTTTAAAGGTGTGAGTGAGTGTAGGTGGAAACACTTTGCTATTTTTTTCTCCAGGCCAGGAAGCCTGAAACGAGGGATGACGTCAGTGGCGGAGGAGTCCATCATGAAGAGGTCTCGTACCTCCTCCATCAGCTCCGCCAGTGGAGTCCACGCCCCCAGAGGAACCCCGGGCACCAGGAGGAACGCCATCCAGAGCTCCTACAGCTCTACACTCGGCCTCAGCCAGGTAAAGCTTGTTGGACTACGCCCATATAGCTATAGCTCCTTTCTCCACCCACCACTGTGACCTTTACAAACTGGTGGGTTGGTCCTCCTTTTACACCAGGCGACTCCAGCACTGGCTTTTCCTCATCTACCAGACCCTATCAGGGAAGACACCTCAGTACCTCTCCAACTTCCTCCACCCCTCCCATAACAACGACCACCTGAGGTCCAGGGATTTCATAACTCTCTCTATCTGCAGCGATCCACTGGAATTCCCTCCAAAAATCTCTCAAACTGTCATCGCTTCTGTCACTTTACCTCTTTAAGCAGAAGCTGCAGCAGACCCCAGCTGACCGCTGCACATGCTGACTGTTTTCCTTGAATTTCTAGCATTAATTTAGGATGTTTTTAACCTCTGTTTAAACACGTGTGCGTCATTTTTTGTATATGTATTGTTTATTTGTGATCTTTCTTCCTGCTGGGGCCTCTTGCCAGGTCATCACTGTAAATGAAAAATTATTCTCAACTGATCTTACCTGGTAAAATAACAAATAGAAAGCTTGTCTACGAGGTCCGTGCGGCTCGGTGTGGATGAATTCTATCATTTAGCAGCCATGCCCTCTCACACGGCCCTCCTCAAGGGCAAGATTTCCTCCAGATTTTCTAACAACGCATACGGAGACGTGGAAAACTGGCTGAAGAACAGGAGCTCCTAGCAGCGGAAGTTCAGAAATCCAGACATTTATACGATTCATCACACAGAGATCACCATGGTAAAGCTGGTTAGGAACAATTCATGGCGTGAAATTAAAACTAACTGCTGAATGCAGCTCTTCAGTAAAATACCACATTGTAAGTGGTGTAAATGATGGCAAACTTCTTCTGCTCCAGTTTAGCACTAGAGTAGACCAGGTGGACGTGTGTTTACGATACACTGCAGGGAGTATGAAGTCACACACGTTCTCTCCACCGGATCTCCAAGCGTCTCACATTCGTACAGAAAGCATAACCCAGCCTTCACACTAACCTGCTGTATTACAGTGTAGATGATCCTGTGGTGGTAAAGAGAAGTTGTGAAGCTTTAAATCCGTATTTATCTTCCCAGTGGAAGAAACCGTCGGCTCCCAGCTCCCCTCTGTCCAGCCCTGGATCATCTCGCTCTCAGACTCCAGAAGGAGCCTCCAAAAGACCCAGGTATGTCTCTGCCCGTTTTTTTTTTTTTTTATCATCTACGTTTAATGTTATATTACAGTTTGTAATTGGTGATTTCGTTACCAGAGAGGACGATGGACAGTCTCCCAGCTCAGCATCCTCAGTGAGGTCAGAGCAGACGGCCTCCGACAAGCCTCCTGTTACTTGTAAGTCTCATTTATCTCTTGCGTTATTGACAGAAGTTACTCAGGAATAGAAAAGCAGCTCTGTGCAGCACATTATTTAAAGTCTAAACAACATTATCAGAACATTTTAGCTGATAATTAAAGATGCCTAAAGCTACTTTGCCCGGTGGCCATTAGAGGCCACATTGATTGGACTTCATTTCCACAGATGGAAAGTCATTTCCCTTCTAGATCAAGGACCTATTTTTGTTTCTAATTTTCCACCATGGGGCTTCCTCTCCTCTAAACCCACTGACTGCATAATTAGACTGAACATAAGATGCACACTTTGTCTTCTGCAGTCTCAACATAGCACCAAAACTTAAGGGTATCACGGATTTTTCGCGGGTTTTTTCAGTATATGGGTATTTTTATATATTTATTATTGTGGTGAGATGCGTTAAAAACGTTGCTGGATGAAGGATATCTGCCTTTTATGCACTCTGCAATTGACAGATGCTTTTATTTTGACACACAGCAAACGTCACCATAGAAAGTGTGGCAGGAAGTGATCAAACACGCTTCACACTCACAGTCCTGACACCATAACACTGAACCAAACTAACTAGGCTGACTAAACCACAAAAACACAATAAAACACAAATATTACTCACACCGGAACACTGACATTAACCACAGTAATGACATTTAAACCCCCAACACCCTGAACTCCCATGGTGCATTGCAGCACAACAGTTCAGTCATAGCGAGCGGCTCTGCCATTACTACATTATTTTCATAATTTCTGTGGTAAAATAAGCATTTTCTAGCCTAAAAAATGTAAAACAATATAAAAAAATACATAAAAAATAATAATTAAAACATATTAAAAAAAATATTTAATCGAAATGAAATGTATAAATAATAAAATAAATACGGTCGCTACTTTGCAGATTTTTGTCTATCGTTGGGGTCTGGAACGTAACCTCCACGATAGACGAAGGATCACTGTACCTGCTAGTTTAGAATACTGATCTGATACCAGTAGTCACCTTTTCACAAATATAAAATCATTGCAGTTTCTTTTTAAATCAAACAAACACATCAAGTTACAAGCCAGATGTGAACTTGAGACGGTAAAACTCATGTCAGGACCTTAACCTCCATGACCAGGGAGTTATTTTTATGAATTTTCAAAGTTGGTATTGGTGCAGATATACCAGCACTCTCTCTTTAAAAAGCAGCAGAGCCTTATCTTTACGTTTATTGTCTGTTTTATGATGATGTTGCAGCCAAACTGACTCCGGTTCCCAACGTCCCAGTCCCTACCTCAACAGACTCCGCTGGTAGTGGTGGGAAGAGGAAACGGAAGATCCAGCTGGTGTCCAGTCACCGAGATGATCACATCTCTCTGGTGAGGAGCGCTGCATTCTCACACTTCATTAGAAACCTTCCTTCACACACAGATTTCTCATTTTTACTGTTTGTGTTTGTTGGTTTGCAGCCTCCACCTCCGGAGCTGGGATACACAATCACTGTGAAAGACCTGGATGAAGAGAAAAAGGCTGCCATCAGTAAAATCCAGAAGGTCCTGGAGACGCCTGGTGAGTAGAAGCAGCCACAGGGATAAACTATTGAACTCATTCACACTTAAATCATTCATATGGAGGTAAAATCAAAGCCCCAGCTTGTCCGTAACCCTTTTCTTGATTTGTTTTTCATTTAGCTCCAGAGCCAGAAAAGTCTGCGTCTCCTCCGGTCACCACTTCCTCCCAGCCGGCCTCCTCGACCAGCTCCACCACCACCACCACCCTGAGCAGCCTCCTGGCAGCTCCTCTGCCCACAGCTTCCAGCGCTGCCATCCCAGTCATTAACCTGGACCCCAGTCCAGGCAGCAGCGTCAGCACAGCACCAGCAGCCTCCAACCCGCTGCTGGAGGCTCTGAAGATGAAGACCGTTACTCCTGCTAGCTCCACACCTGCTGCCAGCACAGCTACAGGTACGAAAAGTGAACTGATCTCGTTAGTTTGTTGCATTTGTTGAGTTTTAGTTTGATACTCCAGAACTTCCCGTGTATCTCGTTTCTTCTGTAGTGTCTGCATCGACCACACCTGTCCAACCCAGCAGCTTAAACCTGAAGACATCAACTCCAGCGGATGTTCTCCAGCCTCCTCCTCCCTACCAGCCTCAGTCCTCCTCTGCTGGTGTGGAGCAGCCCTCAGCCTTTACTCAGGTGTTGGCTCAGGTGTCCAAGGCTCCCAGCAGCAGCCCACCAGTAGCAGGACCTGGCCTGTTTGGGTTGACCAGCCAGACCAGCACCCTCTCTTCTTCTGCAGCCTCCAACCCCGTCACCGCTACTGCCGCTCCGGCCAGCAGCTCTGCGTCCGTCAGCAGCACCAACCCTCTGCTGGCGTCAGGTTTCAAGCCCATCTTTGCCGTCACCTCCACCCCCGCAGCCACAACGGCTTCAGAAAGCAAACCTCCTGTACAGAGTTTCAAGCCCATCTTTGGAGAGGCCACTTCTTCTGCTGGCTTCACGCAGCCTGCTTCCCTCACCACCACCAACCCGGCCTTGACGGTTTCATCAAGCAGTACGTCTTCAATATTTGGAGGGTCGACCAGCAGCACCACGGTCGCTCCTTCTGTTTTTCCTGGTATGACCATGACCAACACCCCCACAGCATCCACAGGCTCCATCACCAGCACCCAGCCTGCAGCCCCACCTGCTGTCAAATCGCTGTTTGGAAACTGGTCCGCACCATCAACAGCAACCAGCACCAGCTCCACGGCCTCAGTGCAGGTTAATACAGGAAGCACATTTCAGTTTGGAGCTGCTGCTAGCACTACAGCAGCTCCAGCAGCAGCTCCAGCAGCAGCAGCTCCAGCAGCAGCAGCAGCTCCTGCCCCGTCTGCTGCCACCACCGCCTCCAGTAAAGGCACCTTCACATTTGGCGCCACTCAGCCGGATCCTCCAGCTGCCAGCCAGAAGGTGTTTTCTTTTGGCCAGACTGCACCCAACCAGAACACAACCACTGCTTCGTTTGGAGGCTTCGCCATGGCCAGCACCTCCTCCACCACCGCTGCCGCCACCACCCAGTCCACCTTCGCCTTTGGAAAGTCGGCGTTTGAGGCCCCAGCTGCTCCGTCAACCTTCGGTTCCTCAGCAGCGCCGCCAAAACCTTTCACCTTTGGAGGCGGCGGGGCCTCGGCCACACCTGCCTCCAACCCCGCCCCGGCCCCGTTCACTTTTGGGGCGACTGCTGCCACCACAGCGAGCACCTTTGGGACCCCAGCTAAACCAGCGTTCGGAGCCAGCTCCACTGGTTTTCCTTTCGGCGGCACCACGGCTCCCTCAGCCGCACCGTCGGCTGCACCGAGCTTCGGTGCGGCGACCCAGACTCAGAGCTCCGCCTCGGCCACCTTCACGTTCGGCAGCGCTGCTCCTCAGCCGGCCCCCTCCGGCCCCGCTCAGCCGGCAACCGGTGGGTTTAACTTCGGTGCTGGTATGTCGTGTCCCCAGTTTGGAGCACCGGTTTCCAGTAATCCTGCACCACAGATGGGAAGCTTCAACTTTGGGGCTGCTGCTACTGACAAACCAGCTTTTGGTAAGAAAGAAAACAGCTTTAGTTTGTTTATGTCTTGGTTAATAATTAATAGAAAAAATGGCACAGGAGGCCCCTGAGAACTTGTGCTTTTTGTTGATATGAAACAGGAGCTTAGTGAATAAAAGAAGCAGATAGAGGTGTTTCAGGGAGCAGCTTTCTTTTAAAAGTTAACTGCAATATTTTGAAGACAGCTTTTGAGTGTTTGAGAAAGAAGTAATGTGAATGGTCATGATAACTGTAACCTTTGAGTAACATTTCCTCATTCAAAAATTAAAAACAGGAATCCCATGTTTTCTGTGTCCTGATTCAGTGTCAGTGGCATACTCTACTGTACACTGATATTGGTTGGACAGATATTTTGGCGTTGCTTCAGGAGCTGTTCTCCATTTATTTCTGTTTCAGCAGTATTTAGCTGTGTTGCTTTCTGTGCAGGGACATCAACTCCATCCTTTGGCCAGAGTGCTGCTGCAGGTCCCATTCCCTTTGGAAGTCCTGGAACTCCAGTCCAAGGCTTCAACGCTGTTCCATTTGGTATGTCATTAATGCTGCTTTTATTAGAGCTGGTGGTCCTCATGCCACAAGTATTCAAGTTCAGATTCCCCCAACAGTAACAGCAGTAGTTACATGAAACTCTGCAGAACTTCTCAGTGGGGTTTTCTTTACTTTCTCTATTTGTTGCTGACTAAATACTTCAGACCTTGTGAATATCTTTTCACCTGGTTTGGTTTGCATCAGCAGCTCTAGAGCAGACAACAACTAATTAGAAGATGTAAAATGAGGCTGACTGATTTGGGGAAAAATATCCAACTGTTTTTTTTTCTCTGACAAATATTGCAATTTTTTTTTGGCAATGTCGAGCCTCTGTTAATTATTTACTGTAAGAGGTTTGGAATATGTGATGGAGCATTACCACACAAGACTCCATCAGAAGTGAGGACACCATGGATTAGTAAAATCATTGAGTCAACAGTTGAAACTCTGCGTTAGTTGTGACTGTTAAATAATCAGACTAGTCATGTGAGTTAAACCACATTCTATACATCGATCAATATGCAACATAAACAACCCTGAATCTGCTCAACTTAAAGTGAATTATAGTCTCATTATTTATGTCATTTATGCCTTTTGTCATTTACATTTTTTCGATCTGTGTTTCCAGTTTGAATTCCATCCATTGTTCCCCTCTAAGGCCGTCACACCCACCTTTACTGCAAACATTTGGCAACAATGGTGGAAATTGTGGCTCTGAAATTATTTCCTGCTGTGAAGTGGACACTAATGTATGCACAGCTCTGGTGCTGTTAAAGTGGCCTACAGCAGGCGTGAGGATTAACAGCTTAGCTCTGAAGGAGTGTTTTTGGCTGAAGCTGCTGTGGATTTTGACCTTCATTGTTTACATCTTTCCTTCTTTCTTGGTCGTTGAACTGCAGTGATAAAGCGACTGAAGCTTCGTTGCTGATTGTGCACATAAACCATGACAGTCTAGAAAGTTGTACAGACCTGTCCTGAAACTAAAGCTGCTGAGGAGCTTGATGCTACCGCTGTTTGACTCTGGTGTTAAGGCTGACTGAAGACTCTGTTTACTAGTTCAGCATTCAGTGTGAACGCCAAGTAGAGACGCAAAGACTTCCTGTGCAGCCCAAAACTTGCAACATGCCAAAAATATGCCAAAAATGCTTGTTGTGTTACATATTGCAATTTGACAAAAATGTGGTTATTGTGATTATTTAATTACAAAGCCTCTAATTAATCTAATAATTGATTATTTTTAATGAGTTATGACATTTTTTCTACACTAATTTCAATGTAAAAGCATGAGGAGTTGAGTCTTAATTTCAGGTTGGACACAGGACAATACAACCAGTAAACAAACTATCTGTGAAATAAAATGAAGAAAATAACCAAAACAAAAGTAGCTATTTAAAATGCAACCGCTTGGCTTTTTAACAACAAAACTGGAGAAAACAGTTGGTTGTCCACTCCTATAATCTCCTATTAGGTAAAGCAGATGGGCAGCGTTTCCCCACATCGCTCCAGCGCCATTTCCAGCCCTTTATAGTCTGCTGTCATCAGTCTGGAGCCAATCAGCTCGTTATCCAATCACAGAGTTGCAATGCCACACTTCGATATGCGTCTGTGATCACACAAAGAAAAGAAAATCCAACCACAGTCGTAACATCTGCTCAGAAACCAGAGGGAGAGCAGTGAAGAGCTCCATCATGCAGGGACATGAACTGCTGTTTATGAGCCTCTTGTTGCTGCTGATGACGTGTCTTTAACCCAAATCGCTGTTAAATGTACAAACCTGTTGCTAACACTTGTTCTTGTGTTGTTGTCAGGGTCTCCAGCTACTCCCTCCTTCTCCATCGGGGCCGGATCGAAGCCCTCCGGAGCTCGTCAGAGGCTGCAGGCTCGGAGGCAGCACAACAGGAAGAAGTAACCGGCTGCACGAGTCCCAGCGCCGCTTTTGGAGGACTTGAGCTGTTGCTGCTAAGGCTAATCTGGCTAACATTGCTCTGTTCTAAGCCCAACATCCCCCCAATCAGGCCGTCGCCTCTGTTTCCTTCCCCTCCTCCAGCGGGTGGCGTCTGCAGAGGAGTTAGAAAGAGCACACCGGCTGGCTGAGTTCACGCTGCTGGACAACCCACGGCCCGGCGAGGGAACGTAGCAGCGAGGACGGAGGATCTATAGCGATGTACTATACTTGAAGAGAAAAGACAATTGAATAGTTTGATTCTGAACAAAAGCATATCCAAAGTTCTTTTTCCTTTTCCAGTACGCGGACACTCCCATTGGTTCGTCTTAAGGAGAAGCCGAGTCGGGCAAAAGGACATGGAGCCTCGGCTCACATTTATTTTTTTACGTGAAGCGCTCACTGGTTTGTACGTTACCGAGTATTTGAGTACATTCTCTGAATAGGGTGAAAAACGCAGAGTTGATTCAGACAAGGTACACGACACTGCAGTGTAAATGTAAAGTTATGAGATGTTTGCAGTTAAATTATTTTTTTAAATTGGCTCTCTGACCCTGGAAATGAATGACGTGTTTCTGCACTTAAAGGGCGACTCAGCAAATGTCTTAATGTGGTTTGTGCAGATCTGCGTGTTCTCCTTTCGTACTCTTTGTCATTACAAGCATTCCCAGAGTCCTCCTGTGGATGGCCTTTCTGTTGTTTTTCATAGTGATTGCCAACACTGGTCAGTATGCGATTAGGACGACTACTCTCAACTTGTGCTGACAAACCAAAGCCAACTCATCGACTTCATGCCTGTGAAAAGAATCTGTGATCTCTTCTCTTTAAACCCTGAGATGTGTGTGTTTGTACCAGACTACCTCTCTTTACTCCCAGGCACTGAATCCTTGTTAGTTCACTGAAAAAAACAAACAGATCTGACAGAATCAACTCAATTTCACCTTCAGCTGCTGTTAATGCAGATGTACCCGAATGAATAGTGCGTTTTTTTTGTTTTTTTTTAAAGCATCTGCACAGAAACACGTTATCCCCATCTCTAAACTAGATCACTGTTACAATAGATGACTCCACATTCACACCAGATGTACTAAAAATACAGTCTGTTGAACTGGGACCCGTATCTGCTTGGTAATTACAGAAGTTGTCATGGCGATGCAGAGATTTTTGTTTTTATGTCTCTTATTTGCACCATTATTGGAGTTTGGTTTTTTTTGGTCAAGCAAACACCATCAGTTGATGTCAGCTATTTTCTGAAAATGAATTCTGTTCTTAGTAATAATCACCTCTTTCTTGTGAAAAGTGAGCAGTATCTGATGCAGTTTTTGATGGTCAACTTTTAATTAATAAAAACTGAGTTTTGGCTGTGGATGTTCCAACAAGAACACAGTGAAATCTGCAAGTTGTCTTTCTGCTTTTCTACCACCGAAGTGAGCCAACTCTATTTACTATTCATTAATATTAACTATTCACTATTAACAGTGGGGATGTCTGATATTGTCCAACTCTCAATTTCCAACTCCGATATCAACTGATACCGATATATGTGGGCTATTTAACTAATTTTAGGAAACCTCACATATCTGCTGTTGTGAAATTAAAACATCATGCCTCATTTTATTGTGTTGCCCCACTGGATGCATTCTCGGATGCAACAAGGCTTTCCAAATGAAAACATCGTCTGTGCAAAATAAGAAAACTGCTTCGATGTAAGTTATGGAAAAAATGGCATATTAGTTTTTAAAATTGTCTCAAACAACAGTTCACACTCTATATCAATATTCAATATCTAAAGTGATTACATATATATCACAGTTTAAAGTACAGTTTTAATCATGTTTTTAAAAGAAACGCGCTCCAGTCCAGCAGGTGGCAGTAAAGGCTCTTAATTCAACTCGTGCTGCATTCAGGGAATATTGACAGAATACGAGATTACCCGGTTAAAACTGATATTCCATTTGGACTAAATTTGTGTTGAGCTGAGTTTTCTTTTTTAAATTGAAGTATTAGTGCATGTGTGTTTTGTAAACAGTTTGTTGACATGTTGGTACTTATTTTCATTTATCATCAGCATATGAGTGACAAGTCGGAGGCATTTAGTGCTCGTATTTACGGCTCAAACGTGAGCATCCAAACGCAGCACTAGCGGAATGTGAGCAATTGTACGCATGCGCAGTGCCCCAGTAGTGAGGGGTAGACCGGTAGACGTTAGCGGCGCTAAAATACGTGGCAGAAAGCTTTCGACATGGAGATAGCCGCTCTGATCGCCTTGACTTTGTTACTGGGAGCACTGGTAGTTCTGGTGGCGTTAGCGGTGGGGAGACGGAAGGAAGAAATACGGGAGGAAACGGAACAAGCGGCGGAGTTTGCCGGTAAGAGCCGAAGAAGCTAACGAGCTAGCAGCCGAAGCGACCGTCGAGTCACCAACGCTGTCACTAAAGCTGCATTCATTCATTCATTTATTCACCCTTTTATTCTCTCGGGGTGGACAGGAGAGCCCCGTGTGGGTGATATTTCACTCAAACACGGACTCACGAAGCCACGAATGAACACTAAAGCAACTTTTTAGTGGCTGTCACCTGTCGCTGGCCAATGGGCTCATGTTTTATTAACGGACCAATAGGAGCTCTGCTGACTCACCGCAGGTTTTAATGCTTTTATTGATCACAAAGGTCCAAACCATAGACTGGAGAACATTTAATTAGCTCATTAGGAGTCTGAGAACACAATGGTAGAAACTAGGCTAAGTTTTAATACATATGAAATGGGGAAACTCACCATCATTCATAATAACTTTATGTAAAGCCGGAGGTTTGCTGCTGACCTTTGATATCAGATTGCATTATTTATGACTTTTGATATCAGCTGGCAAAGATCTGACTATGACTTAATAGTAAAAGCAAGGCTCTTCTAGCATCTTCCATAAAAATACAGCTGAGTGAAATGTTTCTGAGCTTGAAGACAACAAATATCCAGAAACACACGGATCAATTTACAGCCAGTAATTGAACAAGCAAATGAGGAAAACAGATCTATTAAGACTAAATCAGGTGTATAGTTGTCATGGTTAATTGGTTTAAAGGGTGGGTGTTACCAGTGTAGAGGTTAATTTACTCCCTGTGGTACAACAGTACAGGTCTGCAGCTTTATGACTGTAATAATCCAGTTATTCTGCTCAGATAAATGGGTGTGAAAAGGATTACATATTCTAAATAACTGTGGTTTAATTTTGTGTGACTTCATGGGTGATATAAAATTATATAATAATATCATCGATGACAATCTAGTGGATTGTTTCTGATATACAGGATCAAAATTTCTCAAATCAGTTGTTTGCTAATTGTTCTTTGTAGCCCTTAGATATCATTCAGAAATTTAAAAAAAAAATAGCACTATTTAATCCTAAAATATGAAAGTTTCTCAGGTTTAGTCTAGACTTTAATGCATGAGGCTGTTTCAAAAACAATAGATCTGATTATTACTGATTCTTCCCAAACACTGACAGGAACTCACTTAATTTTGGATTTATTAACATTCCTGTTGTCTTCATTTACAGGCACCAAAAAATATTGTTTCCTTTTCTGAAAAAAATCCAAAATTTCAGCAAAAAATTTCCCCGAATTTCTGAAAATTTTCAAAACCTTCAGGAAGAAAATTCCAATAATTCCGTAAAAGTTTCCCTTCAAAGTTTTATTTAAAAAAATAAAATAAAAAATTTGGCAAGAAAATTCTTGTAAATATTTTCAAAACATGACTAAAAATCTTCCAAAAAAATCCTAAAAATATCTAAAATGATTACATATATATCAGTAAAACTTCTAATATTTTCTTTAAGAACATTCATATATAAATCAACCAATTGGTTGATTTTTTTGTGAATTTTCTTAAGAAACATTTTTAACATTTTGTCTTTTTTCCACCAAAAAATGTTCAAAGATTTCCCAAAAGTGTTGAAAATGTGGACATCGGAAGTTTCACTGTAAAAATATATATTTTTTCGACATTTTCAAACTTTCAAACGGATCAATTTTGACCCGCAGGACGACACGAGGGTTAAAGAGAAATATTATTGTGTCAAATAATTATTTACACAAATAAAGGTTTAGTAAAACCAAACCATCCTTTTTTGCATTTCAGAATGATTTTACAACAATTTAATGCCCTAAAAATACTTTAAGAAGAAAATACTCCTGAAACATTCCTACGTTATTATTCACTCAGCGGTGTTAATTGACTCATTGATAAATCAAAGGATCATTTCAGCTCAGTAATAGGCAGATCTTCATATGTGCAGTTAGTAAAGACATAAACCCAGTAGACCTGCTTAGAATTTATTCTGCAGGATGTTAAATGCACCTGAAGTTTTGCATTTTAAAGGACAAAAATGTGCGTTTTTTTAAGTTTTGATTGAGGGTTTCAGCGCTTCGATTCATTATTAAGACAAGAATGTGAAATGTCTGGATGATGATCTCTTGATTTGGGTAAAAATGTGAGCTTATTTTCAATAATTTATTTTATTTCAGTAAATATCTGAAAACTAAATACACACTTTGTATCATACATCAAACATGTTTATTCTCATCTTTTCATATCATCTGTTCCGCCACTAAAATGGAATTGTAATCTGTCTTGTGGTGTTTATTATGTTGAGAGCTAAAATAATCTTTCCTCAGCTATAACTCACCAGCCTTTCCCCGGTTGTTTTCTTACTGCAGTAGGAGGTTTCATTGGCTGCCCTTTCCAGGACCATGTGTCCTGTATGACAATGACTACAGAGACTTTTACTTCCTTTAGCAGTCATGAAAACGTTCCTCTGTACTCCTGTTTGTCTTCCAGCTGAGAGCAGTGCAGTAAAAGGTCCTGCATCCAAGAAACAGAAGCAGGAGAAGCAGCGCAGCCGCAAAGACAAACCTTCACAGCACAGTTTCAGCCACCCGCTGCTGGCATCCTCCCTGAAGGTGAACCGGAACACAGTAAAACACACATTAAAGGCTCGTTGTCCAGGAAAACAAACACCACAGATGTCCAAAAGGGATCTGTTTCTGTTCTAGTCTCTGCTGTCATATTAGAATGCATTAGTTTTAGCTCAGCAGACCCAATAAACCTGCAGCCGAGTCGTTTTGTGAGCCGTTTTAAAGTGCTGTCTAACTTTTTGATCCTTCTCCAGAGCCTTTTTGTGAACATGTGTGTATCTGTGTGCTTTCCAGGGCCACAGTGGAAACGTGACGTGCATCGATTTCAGCAGTAACGGGAAGTACCTGGCGTCCTGCGCTGACGATCGAACCGTCCGGATCTGGAGCACCAAAGACTTCCTGGACCGGGAGCACAAATGTCTGAGGGCCAACGTGGAGCTGGATCACGCCACGCTGGTCCGCTTCAGCCCAGACTCCAGGTTTCTCACCTACTCTTTACTCACTGACACGAAGCATCCACAGTCTGCCCCTAAACTAACCTTAACTAAAGTTACCTACAGGCCTAACTGACCTGCTGTTAGTCCAACTAAAGCCTTTAACCAGGTCCCACAGCTCAGACAGCATGAAGAAAAGAAGGAATGAAGTGATGAAGAAGAAAAATCTGCACTACCTCATCAGTTCTTGTGTCATTTTAGTGTCATTTTTGCAACCTTTTGTGTCTTTTTATGTCATTTTCAGCCATTTTCTGTTCTTTTTGCAATGCTGTGTCGTTTTTGTGTCATTTAAGTGTCATTTTTGCAACCTTTTGGGCCTTTTTGTGTTATTTTTGGGTCATTTTAGCATCATTTTGTGTCAATATCAGCATTTTTCTGTCATTTTTGCTGCATTTTGTGTTGTTTTTGTGTCATTTTAGCATCGTTTGTGTCAGTGTTATGTCTTTTTATGTTGTTCTCGTATAATTTTGCTGAGTTTTTGCAACTTTTTCTGTCATTTTCATCATTTTTGTCACTTTTGCAACATTATGCATCGTTTTTATGTCATTTTAGCATCATTCATGGAGGTTTTATGTATTTCTAGTATCATTTTGTGTCATTTTTGCAACTTTTTGTGTCTTTTTTGTGTCCTTTTGTGTCATTTTCAGCAGTTTTCTGTTCTTTTTGCAACGCTGTGTGTTGTTTTTGTCTCATTTAAGTGTCATTTTTGCAACCTTTTGGGTCTTTTTATGCTATTTTGTGTTATTTTGCAGAACCACGCCAGCAACAACCTGCTGCTGTTTTTGTTGATTTATGGCTACAGGTACGTGATAATCTGACCGTCTCTCTCCTTTTCGCTGCAGGGCGTTTATCACCTGGTTGGCCAACGGAGACGCCATTCGAATCTTCAAAATGATCAAGAAAGATGACGGAACTTTAAGCTTCAAAGCCGCCGCTGAGGATTTTCCACAGAAACACAAAGCTCCCATCCTGAACATCGGCATTGCAGAGACGGGTCAGAACACAGATATCTGTAAACCACATATTAATCTGCAGTTTGTGTTATTATGGTGTGTTTAAGCCAGGAGTGCACAAAGATGCAGCAGGTATTTGTTTGTTTTTCACAGATCCTCTAGTTTGTCACCAGTTTTTGTGACTCATTCTGTCTCTTCCTTTCAGGTAAGTTCATCATGAGCGCCTCCACCGACACCAGCATCCACATCTGGGACCTGAAAGGAGACATCCTGGCCTCCATCAACACCAACCAGATGACCAATTCTTACGCTGCCATCTCCCCGTGTGGAAGGTCCGTCCCACCCGCTAGGTTATCTGAAAGATCAGACAGAGAGCTCTGAAAGATTTCTGTTGTATAGAAAACTTAGTTCAATAACTTATTACCTAGTTATAGTTGTCTGTCTGTCAGCAACATTACTCAAAAACAACGGATTTGGATGAAATTTTCAGGGAAGCTCAGAAATGACACAAGGACCAAGTGATTAGATTCTGGCAGTGATGCAGCTGATAGTCTGGATCCAGTGATTAGTTAAGTATGTCTGTATCATTGCCAGATAGCAGCACGGCGTCACTGTAACCATGACAACAAGTGAACAGTACATCAGCTGCCTGCTGACGATCACATGACTGTGATCCTACTACAAATCCACCGCTGAGGCCTCGATAACGTCTCAAAAACATTTTCAAATGTTGTTTTTTTTTCATAAAATGTGTCGCTGACTAGATCCTCTGAACGTTTCATCACTTGGTGAAATGCTGTAATAAAAGAAGAACTTAATATTTCTGTTGTCTGTGACTCAGATGAAGCTGTTAATCGTGACGTCCGTCTCTGTTCTCAGGTTTGTAGCGTCCTGTGGTTTCACTCCTGACGTGAAGGTCTGGGAGGTTTGCTTCGGGAAAGGAGGAGAGTTCAGAGAAGTGGTGAGAGCCTTCGACCTGAAGGGTCACTCTGCTGGAGTTCACGCATTCGCCTTCTCTAACGACTCTCACAGGTAATTAAACTCTCCTCATTACAGTACAGACACAAAGAGACGACTCACTGTTCAGGGTTTAGAGAAATGGGCTGGTATTTGGGGACATATTTGCTTATTTCATCTTGTATTGTGTTGTATTACTAATTATTTATTCCTTTTGTCTTTTAATCATTGTTTTCAAACCTTATGAGTTGCTGTTTGTAGTTCTAAGACGTCTGCTGTTTTAAATGTGCTTCATAAATAAGTTTAAGTTTCCTGCTCATTAGTAGTTTGGTGCTGCTCACATCTGTAAGATAAACATGAAGACAGCCAGCAGATAGTTGGAAACCTTTCTGAATTCATGTTGTTGCTTACTTTCATTTAACTTCATTTGATTTTACATATTTGACAGGCTGGGGGAGATGTCATGATATTTGTTTCTGGATTATGTATTTTTACACGTTTGATAACCCCTGGCTGCTCTTTAATTTATCTTTAAACATAGTTTTAAATTCTCCTCTTTATGTGGGTTTAGATGATGCCCTGAATTAGTTGTTGCTGAATTGTATATTTGTTTTTGTTTATCCATTTTTGAGCTGCATATATATCTGTAAAAAAAAAGATGTAGTTTAAATTTAAAAAATGATTAAAGATGCTGAGCAGAAACTGTCAATCTCCTAGACATGTTATTGTTTTACTTCACAGTGAAGATGAGCCTCCAGAAAGTAACAGTAGAGTCGCTGCTAGACTTGTTTATTTACAGTTTAAAGAGCTGTGGATGGTACAGACATGTCGATCACATTTCTGTCCTCCGTTTCTCAGGTTTTAAATACGCAGAATAACGTTTCCTTGTCTCTATCAGAATGGTGACGGTCTCCAAAGATGGAACTTGGAAGCTGTGGAACACCGATGTGGAGTACAAGAAGCAGCAGGACCCCTACCTCCTGAAGACGGTTCCCTGCGCCTCGTCTGAAGGCAGCCGGGCGGCTTTATCTCCGGACGGCCGCGTGGTCGCCATCAGCGACGGCGTTAACGTGGCCATGTACGACGCCGGCAGCGGGAAGCTGGAGGAGGAGCTCCACGGCGTCCACAGCGAGGAGATCACCGACCTCAGATTTGACATTAACGGACGTTTCCTGGTGTGCAGCGGCGACAAGGCCATCCGAGTGTTTCACAACGCGCCGGGCTACCGGGCGGCCATCAGGGACATGCAGGACATGCTGAAGAAGGCCCAGAACGAGGCCATGAAGCAGAGACTGCAGCAGCAGATCAAAGAGGCTCAGAGCGCCCTGGACACTGTGCTCGCTGCTCCCGTCGACTGAAAGAACCTCAAGGAATGGCCTCTGACTGACTGCTGGTCTCTAATCTGATGTCAACTCTCCTTCTGGCTCTGAATGAGCCCAGAGGAATCATGGAATCTGCATGCAGTTTTAATAAAGACTGTGTTTTTATGGAAATGTGTTTGATGTTCAGTAAAGTCTTGAAGTTTTTAAAGCCTAAATCATGATGGTGAAAGTGTCCTGCAGCGCTGCACTGAAAAGTTTTAACAGGTTAGAACTCTGTGGTAAAATCAGCAGGAGGACGAGCTGCTGACGACTTCTATCAAGGAGTCGTTGGTTTCAGGAAAGTTCACAGTCTGTAGACTTAGTTACACTCGTTTGTTTGTTTATATTTTAACTTTTTACATCCACAAGTACAAAAATTTCTCAGCTAAAAACAGAACAAGGCCTTTCTTTGGTCTCAAAATGCTGCAATCCTTCAACAAACTTCGCTAGCATCTTTCAAATAAGCCTCTTTAACACAGAGCATTTTAACCAGTGCAAGCAGGAAAAGCACATGTAAATAACAGACATTTGGCAACATGCAGGTTCACTGTCAGGAACAAATTAACTTTGACTTCTTCGACAAGTCAAAATATCTGCTGTGAAAAAAGTTCTTGAAGTGTAGAATTTGAAGGTAACACAAAAGCTCCTCATGCCAAGCGAGCTTATAAAATCTTCTCTTTGATGACTGTAGTGTTTGATTTTGAAGTGGAAATCATCCCCTGGTGCTTGTCAACATCAAAACAGTTTGTTGGAAAATCCTTTTATTAATTTTGATACTAACAGGTCAAAAACCAAAGTGTTTGTTAATGTAAAGACTGATTGTAAATCTAATCACCCTCAGACACACCGGCTCATCAAACCTCTGATCAGGGTGAAGTTTTGTGGCAATAATCCAGGATTCACTTCGTCTCATGACATTAATAATAATGCCAGTGATGGAACTAACAGCAGAGAGAGGACGATCACAGTCAGGCGTGTTTATATGTTACTGACATAAAGTCTAATCAGGAAATGTCAATAGAAACACGTGTGAGTAACGGGAAAGGAAACTCCACGAAGCAGCATTTCACTTATTCTGCTGAAAGTTCTTAAAGATTTCCATCATCATTTCAGCCTGTGGAGGATCGGGGAAACGGACTTTTATACATTTCATTTTTTCAATTCTTTGATCTCCATAAATTCAGTATCATTCGTCTGAATGTGATGGAGATGGAAGTCAGACGTTAATGATCCTGGAGAAATGAAACTACCAGAGGTAAGTGATGGGGTGTATTTCTGACATTTGGCTGAACTGGTTCTGTTCATTAAAGGGATGTTAACTGGAGGCTCTAGTTAAGTCTGAAGTCGAGTAAAGTCACCAGTAGTTGTGTAAAATATTTATAACAACATCAGTGCTTTAAACAGAGAATTCAAGTGGAATTGAATTCTGTAAATCCAAAGTAAAACCAGTAATATTCTTGTTTTTTTCTTTTCTGGCTGTCACTTAAAAACATTTAAAGTGTGTTATTGTTGCCTGTAGTTTTCTAATATAAATCAGACTTTATTTGTGCAGCAAATTGAAATGTTCATACAATAACATTGACAATAATAATTTTCATTTATAGTATTTTAGCAGACTATTGGTCTGTTCTTCTTTATTATTATCATAGTAGTAATATTACTATTAATGTCACGATTATTATTATTATTATTATTATTATTATGTAGATTATTATTATTATTATTATTATGTAGATTATTATTATTATGTAGATTATTATTAGCTTATTTCGTATAATGGTTATGATGATCATAATTTTTAATTCTGCAATTTTTTTTAGCAAATTATTGGTCTGTTCTTAATTGCTATTTAAATCACTATCGTCATCATTGTATTATAAAGGTTTTTTAAATTTTACTTTTATTTTATTTTCTGTATATATGCTTTCTTTATTTTACAGTCTATGGTGACGTTCTCTTGTTTTTGTCGCTCAATAAAGTTCTTTTTCTGTTTAAAAAAACACACGCGTCAGAGTTGACCCGGAAGTAGTCCCTGCTGGTGACCACGTGTTCCTGCAGCATGAGCAGCCTGGATCCCTGCAGTCAGAGGAGCAGAGGATCCGATGTCTGCGGAGATGGTGGAGGTCTCAGTGAAGGCAGCAGAGCCGCTCCGGGCCGCCGGCAGCCTGCAGCAGAACCGCCTCTTCCTGGACTTCTTCTGGGACCTGGCGAGACCCGACCAGGAGGTCCGACTGAAGGCGGTGGAGAACCTGGTCCAGTACCTGAAGACCCAAAACAAGGTGAGACTGTCAGCGGGAAACAGCGTGGGTCTGCTTCACATGGTGTCCTGTGGAGTTAGAAACACGAGTATTAGTAGTAGTAGTAGTAGTACTAGTAGTAGTAGTAGTACTAGTAGTAGTAGTACTAGTAGTAGCAGTAGTGCTAGTAGTAGTTCTAGTAGTAGTATTAGGGGGAATATTAGTAGTAGTATTAGTATTATTATTGTTATTGTTATTATTATTATTATTATTATTATTATTAGTAGTAGTAGTAGTAGTACTAGTAGTAGTACTAGTAGTAGTATTAGGGGGAATATTAGTAGTAATATTAGTATTATTATTGTTATTGTTATTATTATTATTATTATTAGTAGTAGTAGTAGTATTGTTAGTAGTAGTATTAGTAGTAGTAATTGAGTCAGATTTATCTCCTGCATCCTTCTTAAATCTACAGCAGATATGAGGTTGTATTTTACGAGATTGTTGTAATATTTTCTGTTAAGTTCCAGTAGAATTTACTGTCATAGCATTAACCCTCCTGTTGTCCTCATTTACAGGCACCAAACAATATTGTTTCCTTGTCTGAAAAAATCCAAAAATTCAGCAAAAAAATTCCCCAAACTTCTGAAAATTTGCAAAACCTTCAGGAAGAAAATTCCAATAATTCCTTAAAAGTTTCCCTTTAAAGTTTTATTTAAAAAAAAAAAAAATCCCCCAAATTTGGCAAGAAAATTCTTGTAAATATTTCCAAAAAATTAGTAAAAATCTTCAAAAAAAATCCTAAAAATATCTAAAGTGATTCCATATATATCAGTAAAACTTGTAATATTTTCTTGAAGAACATTTCTAACATTTCTTTTTTTCCACCAAAAATGTTCAAATATTTCCCGAAAATGTTGAAAATGTGGACATCAGAAGTTTCACTGTGAAAATATTTTTTTTCCCCACATTTTCAGACTTTAAAACGTATCAATTTTGACCTCCAGGATGACATGAGGGGTAATCTGCAGCATTATGTCACTGTTTATTAACTCATCATAAGAGATGTAAAGTGATTGTAGGGGAAGGAAGTGCAATATTTACATCTGAATTATAGTAAATGCCTGGAATTTTTGAGTAAATAAGTGCAGAACCCAAATAATAGAACTAAATATGAACCCATAGCGGTAAATGTCCACTGGTTTCTGCTCTCTGCTGGTTCCAGATGTTCTGTCTGCAGACTATAAGTGATAAATGACGAGATGATGAGATAAAATACAGTAAAAGTTGTTGGTCTCTGCAGGAAGATGAGCTGGAATACACCTTTAAAAGACTCGTGGATGGACTCGGTCACACTCGGGAGACGGCCAGACCTGGATTCAGCCTCGCTCTGGGGCAGGTGGGTGGACCTCAGCACCAGTTGGACCCTTTTATCTGTCAATTAATGTCAGCTTTCAACCACGTCACATGGTCTTCATCATTAGTGGAGCAGGAGCTAGACCATATAGAGATTAAAGGATAGGAGTTATAAATCAAAAGTTACAGATATTTAAAATGGTTTATGTGAATTTTTAGACCAATATATTCTTTTCAAATTAAACCAACTTCAGCACGTTTTCTTCTTAAAATATGAGGCTGTTTGAACAACAAAATCTCAAAAACTGTTAAAGATAAAAGCCTGAAATTTTCACCGTTAATGCTCATCATGTCATTGATTCAGAATCTGCGATATTAGACAAGTAGATCGAAGTGTGTCTGACTATGGCGGAGTTGAAATATGAACTAAAGGCGGAGCTGTCATGAAAACTCCCATCTTTTAACACATATTAACAACAAAAATGATGAGGCAGAGGCAGATTTTTTTATGTTATCAACACTACTGTAAAAATACAGGAAAAAAATATTAAAATATAGGAAAAAAATAATGAAATTATAACGAAGTATTGTTTAAAAAAATAGCAAAAAATACACCAAAACATAGTAAAAAATCAGTAAAAAATCTAGTAGAAATATAGGAAAAATATTGTAAAAAAATATTAAAATATTGTTATAAAAATACAGTAAAATATAGTAAAATATATTAAAAATACACTAAAAATATAGTTTAAAAAATAGTTTAAAAAAATACACTAAAATTCTGTACAAAATATAATCATCAATGAGCCTTTCAGCACCATTAGCTAACACAATGTAGCATTAGAACACAGGAGTGATGGTTGCTGGAAATGTTCCTCTGTACCTCTATGGAGATATTCCATTAAAAACCAGCTGTTTCCAGCTACAATAGTCATTTACCACATTAACAATGTCTACACTGGATTTAGCATTCATTTAATGGTATCTTCATTGGAAAAAAAAAGATTTTCTTTCAAAAATGAGGACATTTCTAAGTGAGCCCAGACTTTGAACAGAGGTGTATGTCTTTAATGTTTGCTAAATTATCAAAAATGTCTTTATACATATCTGTAATTTACAATGAATACAAATCACAGGCAAATCACAGATGGTTGAGCAGAAACTGTTAAAAATGTTTGATGATTTGTGATTAAATGACCCTTATGTCTATATTGCGTATTTTCTCTACCAGAAAGCACTGAAAAGTTCATTTTCCAGCTCTAAAATGTAATTTGCAGTCACTGGAGTATATTCTTACAGTACATGTAATATTTTGCCTCTTTTATCTGTAAATCGGGACTAGAAACAGCTTCTGAAAGACAAACCTTTTGGTATTTTATTGTACAGGTCAAACTAAAGTGGCCTCTGTTAATGAGTTTCATGGCTGCCTGTAGGTTTTTTGTTGCCTTTCAGACAGAGTCATAATAAATGTATTAATGTCCATGTGTTTTTGTCTCCAGGTCCTGAGTGCCTTTGAGGACGTCTCCCTGCAGAGCGTCCTGGACAGAATCAAAGAAAAGCACAGCCTACAGGCCGTGAAAAAGGTCACTTTTGGGCATTTTGTCCTCTTTTAGCCTCAAAATCTTCACAAATTAGATTTCTTAACATGAAGATCTTGTCTTTGTTTATCAGAAACTTGCCCGGAATGCGATGTTTGGAAACTTGTTTGGCGTCCTCGCCCTTCATCAGTCCGGACGCCTCTCTAAGGTAAGAAGAGTCGGCAGCAGACGATGTTTTAAAACCAAACTGAACAACCAACACACAAACCTTTGAACCTGCAAGCATGTTTTAATGTGAGACCCAGGATGAGCATGAAATGATATTATGACGTGTTAAAGGAGGAAGCGTCGGTAATAAAATGAATGAAAGCTTCAGTCTGTTCAGCAGCTTCACTGTCTGGACTTTAACAGAACAAGCTATTAATAATGTTATTTTCCTGTAATTACAAGTCAAAATGTCTGCTCTGAAAAAAAGATGCAGTGTCAGTGATGGTTTCTAACAGGATGTCAGTGAACATGAGGCTGTTTTAAAGGAGAACCAGCATATTTATATCTCACTATAGAGGGAGTCATCAACCTGCAGCGTTTCATCGTTACATCAGAACTGGTTACATGGAACTAGTTGACGATCAGAGCGGATGAATACGTCGTCATGGTGCTATCAGACGGCTTTGTTTCCATTCTCTGGTTGTACTCCACCTTGGATTGTGCTACATTCTCTGTTCCAACTTACAGTGAAAATGAACTTCCATCAATCTGTAGGAACGAAACTCCAACTTGAGTGGAGGACTTCCTGTATCCTCGCTCTGTTGCATTGACTTTAGCTGTCACTGACTGTTGTCCCATCAGTCGTCCAGCTCAGGTACAAATCTGTGCTTTCACTGTAACAAGTTCAACAATCTGTACTGGTTTTTGGTGTAACGGTTCCTAATGGATCCACATTGATCTCCATTCACGGTTCATCGTGCAAAGTTTGACCCACATAGTGTGAAATATGATTTTACTGCTATTTTTAAAGTCACCTAAACGGCGCTTGGAGCGAGATGTTCACCGAGGTTTATCCTGCAGTATTAGAGAAAGTGATCCAGATGTTAGTCAGGATCAAACAGAGGAGAGTCCTGGACAGCTGATGTTCCTGTAAATGTGTCTAGAAGTTGTTGTGTTTGAGCTGTACTGTGTCTGTTGTGTTCTGCAGGAGCCACCGGTGGTTTTGGGATGTGTGAAGCTCCTGCAGAGTCTCAGTCAACACAAGCAGCATCTGAAGGACCTTCCCAACAAGACCATGACGGACATCCTCAGTGAGGTGACTGCTCTTCAGAACATCTCCACCACCTCAACGCAGGAGGAGATGTGAAATATCTTCATACATGTTCCTAGTTTATAATAGTAAAACTGTTAAAAATGTTTCTTAAGAACATTCACATAAAAATCAACCAGAATCCAGAGAATTTCACTGGATTTTGGTTGATTTTATGTGAATGTTCTTCAAGAAAATATTAGAAGTTTTACTGATATATATGGAATCACTTTAGATATTTTTAGGATTTTTTTCGAAGGTTTTTACAAATTTTTTGAAAATATTTACTCCAATTTTCTTGCCAAATTTGGGGGATTTTTTAAAAAAATAAAACTTTTAAAGGAAACTTTTAAGGAATTATTGGAATTTTCTTCCTGAAGGTTTTGCTAATTTTCAGAAATTTGGGGAATTCTTTTGCTGAATTTTTGGATTTTTTTCAGACAAAGAAACAGTCTTTTTTGGTGTCCGTAAATGAGGACAACAGGAGGGTTAAACATCTCCACAACCACAACACAGGAGGAGATCATCTTGTCTTTTACTCCTCTGCATGTAAACATCACATTTCTAGTTATTTTCTGAACTAACATGCCGACGTCGTCCCGTCAGATCCCAGAGGAGGTGTTTGAGGAGGTCCTGCTCAGCGCTCTTCAAACTGACCTGGCGTCAGCCTTCAGGACTCCAGAGCAGCTGCAGCTGCTGCTGGTGGCTCTGCAACGCTTCCCTCAAACCCTCAAACCCAAGAAACTGAAGAACCTGCTGGGTTCGTCCACCATCATCAACGCCGACAACATCCCCAGGTACGAGCTCAGTGCTGGGTTTTAAATTTTATTTTTATAAAGGAGATCATACATCATCCAACGTTCATATCAAGTTCAAGCCATTCAGATATTACACATATCTATATACAGGAGGTCCTCAAATTATGTCGGAGTTCCGTTCCTAGAGATAGATCTCAGTCGATTTTCACCATAAGTCGGAAATCCAGAGAAAATGTAACCAAAGCCGTTCCATGCATCACGATATCGATCAGTTCTTCATAAAAGCCATGAATACCAACGACTTCCATGCATGTAGGAATCATTGTATTATTTTTATTATTTCTTCATTCATAAAGAATCTCATGATACTTTTCCATCCGAATTCCCTCCAGCTGTTGAATGAGTAGTTTTCCATTGTAATTTACAAACGTTCTCCCTTTCTTCTCCAGATATTAGCACTCCTGCTTCTCTTTACTTTTAACATGTTGAGTGTTTGGGTTTGAGGAGGCGTGAGAACTTCAGTATAATCTGGATGTTATTCCACATCTACTCCCAACATTTAGTATGTCACTGCCCAGTTTTCCTGATCCTTCAGCCATGATCTCATTCAACCGATGCTGCATCTGTAAATACCTACAAAACTCTTTGTTCTCCAGTTGCACATTTCACAACTGTTTCCGACCCCTTCTGTATGAATCAACAGTGAGCTCAGTGTTATGTTTTATGAATGTTTTATCTTTTTCCCGCTGCCTTCCTTTTATTCTCATACAGTCATTAAGTTGTACTAAACTTTCCCCACATTGTGCTAAAATGAGCTGCTATAGATGTACATCGTCTGGTTCTGCTCCAGTTCCTCCTCCTGTGTGCTAATTAGCAGCTTCTGTGTGAAACATCGACGTCTGGCAGGTTGACAGAGGTGCTGAAGATGGCGGCTCAGTCGGTGAAGAAGGAACGCGTCCTCCCAGCGGTGGTCCTGGACCTCCTCAAGCTCTCTCTGAAGGAAGACAGCTTCCAGCTCTTCTGGAATAAAGCCATAGTGGACGGCATGTTGAAGGAGCAGCAGGGGCCGACGCAGTGAGTCGTTCCATAGCAGCTACAAAATGTTCTTTTAAACACTCAGAGCAGCAGCCGTCAGCAGATAAACTTCTACAGCCTGAGCAGCAGAATTACTTTAGATTATTAGATAAGGACCTGTTTTTATACCAGGGGGTCAAACTCATTTTAATTCAGGTTCTGCATTCAGCCCAGTTTGATCTCCAGTAAAATCACAGCATAATTCCCTGTAAATAACCACAACTACTAATGGCTCCTTTGCTTTAGTGGAAAAAGTCCATTCTGAAAATAGTCACATTTAAGAAATTATCTTTTAACAAAACATCATGAACAACCTGAAATATCTTCAGAAAATTAAGTTCAATTCCAGCAACATTCAGCCTCAGTTTATCATTTACACACTAGATCTACAAAGGAACAAAACGTTTAGTCACAACTCTCTGGAACTGATGATATGGAATTTTATTTTATGATCAAAATGACAAAAGTCAGACAGTAAAAGACAAAAAAAACAATAAAAAGAAGAGAAAATATTACAAAAATCAGACACAAAATGACAAAAACAAGACACAAAACAGCAAAAAACAACAAAATATTACAAAAATGAGACAGAAAAAGACAAAAACGAGAAACAAAACGGCAAAAATAAGACGAAAAACACAAGCGAGACAAAAAGGAAACGCAAAACGACAAAAACAAAGTAAAATACTCTGTCAATCAGTTCCAGATGTGACTAAATGTTGTGTTCCTTTGTCAACACTCTGTGATCTGGAAGTTGTAATGTGGAAATTATAAACTGAGGATGAATGTTGCTGAAACTGAATTTATTTTTCTTAATAAATTTCAGGTTGTTAATGATGTTTTGTAGAAAGATAATTCCTTAAATGTGAACATTTTCAGAATGCACATTTTGCACTAGAACAAAGGCAACAATAGGAGTTGTGGTTATTTATGGGTTATTTTGCTGTGATTTTACTGATCACTGGAGCTTAGATTGGGCTGAATGTGGAACCGGGACTAAAATGAGTTTGACTCCCCTGATTTAAACCATCATGTCTGTTTACTAAAGGTCACACTGTCCAGTTGTCTTTCAGGTAATTCCACTCTGCTAACTGTTGTCTCGTCTGTTCAGTTTCCTGAGTTTCCGTCTGCTGGGCGCCGCTCTGCCGCTGCTGTCTTTGTCTCAGCTGAAGGAGGTTCTATCTGGAGAGGTGATGATGCTCTACGGAGAACATGTGGTCACCGCTCAGGTCAGTTTCACGTCCAGTTAGCTGTTAAACATTTCTGTATCATTGCCAGATAGCGGCACAGTGTCACTGTAACCATGACAACTACAAATCTACCTCTGAGGACTTATCAGGACTTATCCATCAGAAATGATCCAAGGAACAACTGATTAAACTGTGGGGGTGTTTCTGAGTGGAACCGTTTTCTGTGAATTGTCGGACTTTTCGGCAGCGTCTTCCTGCTTCGTAGATCAACACTTCCTGTGCCGGTGGAATTGTGCCATACATAAAAGCCCGTAACGTTACAAAATATGCCTTCAAAATAAAAGCATGGAGGGAATGGTTATTTTAACACTAGCAAAACAAAGCCTTGCGAAAAGTGATGAACTGATCAACAGACCTTTTATAAGAGTAATTTACACATATGTAGGTCATGTCATTCGGTATCTGTACATAACGTACACATGCATAACACACGTATGAGCTCAGTGTCAGCTCATTTTGTTTGTGGGTTCATCTATATTTCTGATCATCAACAATAATAATAAACAAATGCTGCATTTCTGACAATGCCATATGGGGAATGGACAGCCTTGGAGGAGGACTGCGCTCTCTTTCATGTTGCTATCTTCTTATGCTAACATGAAGCTCCTCTCCCAGAAACCCGACCGCTTCAAGCTGTCTCCAGAGATGGACGACTACGTGTCGAGCTTCCTGCAGGGCTGTCAGGACTCGGACAGACAGCTGGCGGTGATGCTGGGCTTCTCCTCGCTGACCAACCAGGGCTACCCGGTGGTGCCGTCGGTGTGGAGGGTGGTGCAGCACCTGCAGCCTGCGGCGCTGCTCGGCTACGTGGACTGGCTGAAGAACATGTTCCTGCAGCCTCAGATGGACCGACTGCTGGACTTCAGCACTCGCAAGCAGAAGAGCAGCCAGGAGGGGAAGGAGCAGTGAGTGTTGACGCCTTCAGCCGTCTGTCTGCTCTGGTGAAGCTGGACAGAAAGAACCGAGTCTGAAAACTGGATGAATGTAAATTTTTCCCCATCTTTGTTAGGGAGAACTCGGTTTTCCGCCTGAGGAAGTGGATCGTTGCTCGGCTCTCCTCCATCATCGACAACCACCAGGTGAAGAAGCAGGAGGAGCTGATCATGGATGTGGCCCGGTGAGAACAGACTCTGGTTTAAAAATAACAGGAAAGTCTCAGTTTCTGATGAGGAGAACGTCTTGAGCTGGAGTTGTTTTGCTTCTTTTCCAGGTTTGTCTTCTTCCACGCTTTCTTCAGCACCAAAAAGGCTTCAGCTGACATCGCAGAGACGAAGGAGAAGCTTTCTGTCCCACTGGATGAAAGAACCAGAGGAGTGCTCGTCAATTCTTTCTTTGGGTGAGATTAAATCCTCTTCTTCCTCCTACAACCACTGATCATTAACCCTCCTGTTGTCTTAATTTACGGCACCAAAAAATATTGTTTCCTCGTCTGAAAAAAAATCCCAAAATTCAGGCAAAAAATTCCCCAAATTTGGCAAGAAAATTCTTGTAAATATTTTCAAAACATGAGTAAAAATCTTCCAAAAAAATCCTAAAAATATCTCAAGTGATTCCATATATATCAGTAAAACTTCTGATATTTTCATTAAGAACATTCACATAAAATCAACCAAAATCCAGCGAATTTCGCTTAAAGAAACATTTTCAACATTTCTTTTTTCCCCAAAAAATGTTCAAAGATTTCCGAAAAATGTTGAAAATGTGGACATCAGAAGTTTCACTGTAAAATTATATATTCTTTCACATTATCAAACTTTAAAACCGGACAATTTTGACCTACAGGACGACACGAGGGTTAAATGAATGATAAATCCAGTGTAGACATTGTTAATGTGGTAAATGACTATTGTAGCTGGAAACAGCTGATTTTTAATGGAATATCTCCATAGAGGTACAGAGGAACATTTCCAGCAACCATCACTCCTGTGTTCTAATGCTACATTGTGTTAGCTAATGGTGTTGAAAGGCTCATTGATGATTAGAAAACCCTTGTAGCAGTTCTGTTAGCACATGGAGAAAAGTGGGAGTTTTCATGGAAAACATGGAATTATCTGGATGATCTCAGACTTTTGAACGGTCGTGTAGGTCAGCAATAAACTCATTTAGAGCAACTTTAACTATTTTAGAGCAACTTTTACTTATGTTTGAGCAACTTACCACATCATCAGTAAGTTATCAGATGAATAAATCATATTATGGAGACTGACAGCAGTTCATGCAGCTCTTCTACACTTCTGTTCGTTTATGTTCTCTGGTGTCACAAAGATCTCCCCAAGGAAAACCTGATAATGAGCTTCATTAGGGATAAAATCCACTGTGTTATGACTGATTACTAACGAGTAGAGACGGCGTGCAGCAGCGTTACTGTGAGATCACAACTTCACACACTTTGTAACACATTTAATGAAGTAGTGCGAAGTTTAGTTGTTTCTGGATTAGTGCTTTTTCAGCATTTAGATCATTTCAGTCTAAATTAAACAGGTTAGAATAGTTGGCATACTATAGTAAAAACTTGATTGATCCCTCACTGGGATAATTTACATAATATGGTGCACATACTAGCTTTTATATATGTTTATTTTGATTTCATTTAGGCCAATAATGCTGGAACTGTGCCTCATTTAGTTCATCTAGAGATAAAGTGCAGATTTTCAACTTGAAAACAACTTTTGAACGGTCGTGTAGGTCAACTTTCATTTTAACTCATTTGGAGCAACTTTAACTCATTTTAGAGCAACTTTAACTCATTTAGAGCAGCTTTAACTCATTTAGAGCAGCTTTAACTAATATAGAGCAACTTTAACTCATTTTAGAGCAACTTTAACTCATTTTAGAAAAACCTGAAGTCATTTAGAGCAACTTTAACTCATTTAGAGCAGCTTTAACTAATATAGATCAACTTTAACACATTTAGAGCAACTTTAACTCATTTAGAACAGCTTTAACTAATATAGAGCAACTTTAAGTCATTTAGAGCAACTTTAACTCATTTAGAGCAACTTTAACTCATTTTAGAGCAACTTTAACTCATTTTAGAGCAACTTTAACTCATTTTAGAGCAACTTTAACTCATTTTAGAGCAACTTTAACTCATTTAGAACAACTTTAATTCATGTACACTATCGTTCAAAAGTTTTTGACCTCAAACTTTTAAACATTAGTGTACACTGAGTATAGATTTTTTTAAGTAATGTTTTTATGTATGTGAAATGGCAGTTGCTGCAGTTCCGCATTGGGAATCAATTTGTTGATGAATTCGTACAATTTTGAGTCAGTAAGAATTTTTTTAGCTGACTACAGTCCTGCTGGTTAGATATGAAAACGACCGACACTAATCTGTAACAGCTGCTCAAGTTTTCAGTTCAACCAGACAGTTTAAATCTGCAGAAATACGTCACTAACAGAGCTCCTAACGACTGTTTAAATATGACCTCTGCTGTCTCTCTGACTTCCATCCATCCAGACTCCTCATGTCGATGCACCACCTGCCGCTCTCTGACGACTCGGCTGAAGGTGCAGCTGTGAACCAGAAGCGAGTGCTGGGTGTCACGGCTGACGGCAACATGTGGATCTACCACCTGGTCCAGTACGCTGACGTCCTGCTAAACCAGCCGAAGCACGTCCAGAACAGCCGTCCCTTCAGCCCCGAGCAGAGACAGGCCTGGGACAGGTGGGGACGTCCTTGAAGTGAAGGCACTGGGGTTTTAGAGCTTATTTTTAGCTTTGGCTTCATTTGTACATTATAATGACATGATCTTTACATTTCTGTACACACTGAATGTAGAATTGATTGAAGGGAACGTGTTTGATTTCTCTAATTCTTCTATGTTCTTCCAGCATGCTGGAGTCTGTAGCAAACCTGAAGAAGAAAGCAAAGAAAGGCCCGTCAGCAGAGAGCAGTGCTTTCCAGCAGCTCTTCCTGCTGGTAGGAATGCACCTGTTCAAGGTAAAAGACATTTTCACACCGTTGTTAGTCGGTTACTGAGGCCTTCATGTTGGTGCTGTGTCCTCGTTAAGTTTTCCCCTTCAGATCCAACACAAGTCACTGAATAGTCGTTATCTGACAGTACCGAGCCACAGTCTGATAGCATTTACCTACTTTTAAGGTATTAAAATCAATCCAGTGTCTATACTTCACAACTGGATTGCTGTTTCTTAATGTTACATAGGTGGTCATAAACCTTATTGTGCAGATCAGTAATACTGTCTGAGATGTAATGCAGAGATTGTAGGGTTTACAATGATTGAAAAAGACATGATTTTTAACATGCATGTCAGAAAATGTATTTGTATTATATTATGTTAGCTGCAGCACCTGGTTGTGCCACCAGATGGAGCCTCTTACTGTTTTATACTGTAGAGACCAGAGGAGGCTCCACTCAGGATAAGGCTAATTCTGTGTTGGCAAACAGAGAGCATTATGGGGATTTAACTATCAACGGGTACCATGACAAAGACTTCTGTGATGATTACCGTAATTACCAGACTATAAGCCGCTACTTTTTTCACAAGCTTTGAACCGTGCGGCTTAAACGAAAAAAGCATTTATTTTATTAAAAGTTAAAAAAAATTCTTTCTGTGTAAATATCTCATGTTACAACGTGGACCCCTGCAGCTTACAGACAACAGCTTATGTATGTACAATTATGTTTTCTTCTTAAACTTAGTTGGTGCAGCTTATATTTAGATGCCCCTTAATAGTCCAGAAATTACGGTAATACCGTAAAGCTCATGTTTTAGAGACAACCAGGGTTTGACCAGAGCAGCGTTCTTTTATCCCCGTGTTTTATGTAACAGTTCTCCCAGTGTTAGTGTAATGTTCTCCTGGTGTTAATGTAATGTTCTCCTGGTGTTAATGTAATGTTCTCCTGGTGTTAATGTAATGTTCTCCTGGTGTTAACGTAATGTTCTCCTGGTGTTAATGTAATGTTCTCCTGATGTTAACGTAATGTTCTCCTGGTGTTAATGTAATGTTCTCCTGGTGTTAATGTAATGTTCTCCTGGTGTTAATGTAATGTTCTCCTGGTGTTAATGTAATGTTCTCCTGGTGTTAATGTAATGTTCTCCTGGTGTTTTTTCCTCCTGTAGGCCCCTGAAGAGCTGCTGGACATCATGAAAGACCTACAGAGCTGTATGGACAAAGCTCAGGAGAAGAAGGCCAAGAAGAAGAAGAAAAAGCAAGGTGAGGCCTCAAACACGATGCTGCTGCTGCTGCTGCTGTTGTTGTTGTTTTCCTCATCACTTCATTTCACGTACAAAAACAAATGCACTTTGTGGCCTCCAGGTCTATGAGAAGATCAAACCACTCTCATGTCTGAGGGTTTTATTATGCAAGTAGAGCCATGAGGTGATTAGTTTCTCAATACTTTAAAGACTTGAAGCAGAAAGTCTGTCCAGTCTGTGCAAAATTCAAAAACAAGCTCCTTTACAGCTCACAATGTAACGCAAATCTGGTGTGTTTAATGCGTATCGGTTTTAACTAAAAAGAGCAGATTGAATATTAATTTAGCTCTGTGTTTGCTGAATGTGTAAATAACCACCATTACAGCTTCAAATGTTGTCCATAGATGTGAGATACTCTGATTAAAACTGGTTTCGTTGCCTGAAAGTCACCAGAAAAATGAATTAAAGCGGCTTTAAAGTTGCTGGATGTGTTTCTGCAGCCAGCGAGCAGCAGGAGGAGGTGGAGCCGGAGTGGGTGGAGGTGATGGTGGACATCTTGTTGTCTCTGCTGTCACAACAGAGTCGACACATCAGGCAGGTCTGCAAAACCGTCTTCTCCTCCATCTGCCCCCACGTCTCTGCAGCCGCCCTCACCGCCGTCCTGGACGTAAGTAACGCTTTATGGAGGGAACTCATGAAGAAACGTCTTCAGTTTATCCCAGTCATGTTTTTAAACTTAGTGTTTTAAAAGAAATGAGGTTGTAGCTCATAGCTTTCCTGTAAGGAGTTACCGATAGTTTCATTGTGTATTAAGGATCTGAAATCTGATCTCTGCAGCGTCTCTTCAGTCTTCTATTGATTCAATCAGCTGGTAGCTCAGTAAATAATCACTACGATGGTGTTTCTTGTAGGTTTTGGACCCGGACAGGGATGATGAGGAGGACAGCGCTGTGGTCGTCACTGACGACACAAACAAACCACAGAAGAAGAAGCCAAAGGACGGAGATGAAGACGAGGAGATGGAGGTCGGTTCTTCTCCAACTTCAGCACAACTTATTGAATTCTACCCAGAACTACGTGACTTTTCTTTTATTTACTGATCAAACCTGACGCTGAGGTTTCTGTGTCTCCCAGGAGTCCGACGACTCCGAAGACTCTGATGAGGAAGCAGAAGATGAAGCCATGGAGGAGGAGAAGGACGACGATGAAGAGGAGGAGATGGAAAACGAAGAAGTGGATCAGAACTTCCGTCTGGAGCTGATGAAGGTTCTCCAGCAGCAGAACGCTTTGGTACGTCGACTGTTTTAAAAACAAATCTCTCTTTAAGGTAACGAAGCCACTGAGCCCCTCAGAGTTCAGTCACAGTTTTTATTATAAATCATAGAAATGATGTCCAGAAGAAACAACGTACAGACGCTTTGGTTGTTCTGAGAGTTTTATTAGAAATGCAGCTGAGATGTAAAGATTCATTTTATTTTATTTAACCTTTATTTAAAGTCAAAATCTTTTTTCCGTGGGAGACCTGGTGAAGACAGCACACCATTTCAGAGAATGTAAGATGGAAATTAAAATGGTTTAGGAGAAACTACAAATGATACACGACAGTTCAATATTATAGTTTATTTTTTTCTTTTTTTAAAATAAGAAAATGTTTTTAAAAAAAAAAAAAAATAATAATAATAATAATAAGATGAGCTTCATTGGTCTTTTTTGACAGCTATGAACAAATAATCCTTGATAAAGATGAGATGAGATTTTCCTCCCCAGCAGAAATGCGGCATTACGTTGTCATAGTAACGAGTCCTCTGTCCTGCTTCGTCTTCAGGCCACAGAGGAGGACGGCAGCAGCGACGAGGACATGGACGATGACGCCATGATGGAGCTGGACAAGAGTCTGTCGGCGCTGTTCTCAGAGCAGAAGAAGAAGACTCAGGCCAAGAAGGACGAGAAGGCCAAGCTCCAGAAGGAGAGGACGCTGGTCCGAGAGTTTAAGATCAAGGTTCGTTATCTTCTGCTTGTAAAGTAACATCTAAACCAGGGGTGTCCAACATGCGGCCCACGGGCCAGAACCGGCCCTCCAGAGGGTCCAATCCGGCCCTCAAAGTGTAAAAATTACACAGAAGACATTAACTGCAGATTGTAAATTAGTAAAACTATAAATTTAAAATAATTTCTAGACCATGACAAGTTGTTTTGATCATAAAATGAAATATTATATTGTTTGTTGTTCTTTTGTCATTTTTGTAATATTTTGTCTTGTTTTTGTTGTTTTTTGTTTTGTTTTGTCGGACTTTTCCTGTCCGACTGTTGTTGCTTTTTATCATGACTAAATGTTGTGTTCCTTTGTAGACACTGTGATCTGGAAAAAAACAGAGGAAGAATTTGGACTTTTTACGGGTTAACCCTCGTGTCGTCCTGCGGGTCAAACTGACCCGTTTTAAAGTTTGAAAATGTGGAAAAGTAAAATATTTTCACAGTGAAACTTCTGATGTCCACATTTTCAACATTTTTGGGAAATCTTTGAACATTTTTGGGGAAAAAAAGAAATGTTAAAAATGTTTCTTTAAACGAATTTCGCTGGATTTTGGTTGATTTTTATGTGAATGTTCTTAAAGAAAATATCAGAAGTTTTACTGATATATATGGAATCACTTTAGATATTTTTAGGATTTTGGAAGATATTTACTCATTTTTTGAAAATATTTACGTGAATTTTCTTGCCAAATTTGGGGATTTTTTTAAAATAAAACTTTTGAGGGAAACTTTTAAGGAATTATTGGAATTTTCTTCCTGAAGGTTTTGCAAATTTTCAGAAATTTGTGGAATTTTTTTGCAGAATTTTTGGATTTTTTTCAGACAGGAAACAGTATTTTGTGGTGCCTGTAAATGAGGACAACAGCAGGGTTAATATGCTGTAATTTAACTGGTCTGGCCCACTTCAGATCAAATTGGCTGAACTAAAATGGGTTTGACACCCTGATCTAAACACTTTGCTTCCTCCAGCCTCTAAACCTTCTGCCGTCTGTGTCTGCTGCAGGTGTTGGACCTGGTCGAGGTGTTCGTGGCTCGGCAGGCCGGCAGCCCTCTGGTGCTCGGCCTGGTGGAGCCTCTGCTGACCATCATCGACCGAGGGATGAGCTCCAACAGCGAGCAGCAGGAGCAGGACTTCCTCCGCAGAGCTGCAGATATCTTCAGGTAGAAACTTCTCACCTGTAGGCTGAGCGGCACCAACAGCAGCTTTCTGTTACTTTCATAGTTTACATGTTTGGTGTTGAGTTCTAATCCACCTGCTGAACGTTGCGATCTGTACTGTGATTACTGCTGCATTTCTGACAATGCCATGTGAGGAATGAGCAGCCTTGGAGGAGGACTGTGCATCCAAACAAGTTGGTGATGTGGAGCCCTAAAATCTAAAACAGACAGAAACATGTACAGATAGAAATGAGATCAGCTAAATCAGGCATTTCAAACCTCTATGTCTTTGGGTTGGATGATGTGAAGATTTACTGATATTTTTCCTTTTAGTAAACCCATATGCTGCCTGTTTTGTTGTGTTTTTTTCTCCAGGAACCAGCTGTGCAGGTCTAAAGTTTACTGCAGGACCGCCGGCGACAGACAGGGGGAGCTCCATGACCTGCTGGACAAACTGATGACTAAAGCCCAGAAGCTGTCCGACTCCTCCGTCTGCCTCTACTACTTCAGGTGCAACATTAGCGTGGGATGACCGAGCTGCAGAGAAAACCATGCTCGACTTCCTCACACACTTTAATATTTATGAATGTGGGATGAAACAGGAGTTCATTAATCCTCTGTAATGTCATGTGGAGAAAACAAGCAGCAGATACAGACAGAAGAATGAAATACTGATCATTTAGGATCCAGTTTGTAATCAGATGTAGCAGAAAAGCAGCAGATTGTATGTATAGATAGACAGATAGATTATAGATAGATTATAGATAGATAGATAGATAGATTATAGATAGATAGACTATAGATAGATAGACTATAGATAGATTGTAGACAGATAGATAGACTATAGACTATAGATAGATAGATAGATTATAGATAGATAGACTATAGATAGATAGATAGATAGATATAGATAGATAGATAGATAGATAGATAGATAGATAGATAGATAGATAGATAGATAGATAGATAGATAGATAGATAGATAGACTATAGATAGATAGACTATAGATAGACTATAGATAGATAGATAGATAGATAGATTATAGCTAGATAGACTATAGATAGATAGACTATAGATAGATTGTAGACAGATAGATAGACTATAGACTATAGATAGATAGATAGATAGACTATAGATAGATAAAAGACAAAAAACAGTATAAACTATATTTCTAGGTGTGTGTTTTGTGTCGTGTGTTTTGCTGTATATTTCTACGTGTGTTTTGTGTCGTGTGTTTTGCTGTCTATTTCTAGGTGTGTTTTGTGTCGTGTGTTTTGCTGTGTATTTCTAGGTATATGTTGTGCCATGTATTTTGCTGTATATTTCTCGGTGTATGTTGTGTTGTTGTGTGTTTTACTGATGCTTGCTGTCCTTGCAGTGCGTCTCTTTACGTGGTCAAAGTGCTGAGAGGAGCTCCTCCCGCTGACACCACAGATGAGCCGGCAGCAGGAAGAGCTGCAGCGACCGACGTATGTTTGCTCTCATTGATTTCATCCTCCGTTAGAGTTCACTCGTCTTAACCTCCCCAGTGGGAGCTGCTGGATTACTGGACAGTAGTCAGGAGGAAGTAAGACCCAGAAATAACAACATGTGTGCTGTGTTTTACCCACAACAAGTCACGCAGAGGCCAAACCAGGCTGTTATTTTGCTTTTAGGTCACAAGGTTGTGGAGCAGACAGACTGGTATTAAATATTTACGCTGTATGCTAGTGCTACCACTCTCTCAGATTGTCTGCAGCTTGGAACCGCATAACTTCCACCTCTTTTCCTGTGTTTTTACTGGGTCAGGAAGTGGCCTGGATACATCGGCCCCTTTTAACTCAGATTTTCTTCTTCACACAGATTCATTTTCTTTTTCTTTTTGAAAGCAACGTTGCCAAAAAAAAGTTGTAGTTGCAGCTTCTTAAATGTGAAGTTTGATAGATAGATAGATAGATAGATAGATAGATAGATAGATAGATAGATAGATGATAGATAGATAGATTATAGATAGATAGATAGATAGATAGATAGATAGATAGATAGATAGATAGATAGATAGATAGATAGATAGATAGATGATAGATAGATAGATTATAGATAGATAGATAGATAGATAGATAGATAGATAGATAGATAGATAGATAGATAGATAGATAGATAGATAGACAGATAGACAGACAGACAGACAGACAGACAGACAGACAGACAGATAGATAGATAGACAGATAGATAGATAGACTATAGATAGATAGATAGATAGATAGATAGACTATAGATTGATTGATTGATAGATTGATAAACTATAGATAGATGATAGATAGATAGATAGACTATAGATATAGATAGATAAAATCTATAGAAATACTAATTGTACTGAAATTCAATAAACAGTATTTACACCTTTCAAGGCACCGTTATATGAAAGCAAAGTGATATCTTTTGGTTTTCAGGTATTCTTTGCTGCATTTTATTGACTCTGTGATTAATCAAGACGGTACTGGAATTAATTTCTACTTTCAGCCTTAATTTAAATTGTCAACATGAAGGCAGAAAGCTCAGAATCTGAGTCCACTATATATAGATTCTTAATGCATGTTGCCACAGTTACCTGCAGGAGGGTGATTCAGTCAGATGTTTTCATTACCACAGAGAAAAGTAGGCCATAAATAGTCTGTTCTATCCATCTGTGCACACCGATGTAGTTTCTTTTGACTTGTTTGTCTGCTTCTGTCTCTTTTTAAAACTTTTTTATGATTAACCAAGGCTTTGTTTTGTCCAAGTGTCCCTTTGCACCATGAAAGCATGTTGAGCATTTTCTTACAGAATCACATACAAAAGAAAATGCACATGTATGTTTCAGTCTACTGCTGTTATCCTATTATTATGAGACACACAGTTGGCTCTAATTCTTCAGTTAGTTGCTGTTTATTTTATGCAGAAGAACAGAATGCAGTGAGGTGATTTTAACTTTATTTATAGAGCACGTTTTTAAAAGCAGAGTTTACAAAGCGCTTCGACAAACAGCCAGAAAATGAGATTATTAGAGTTTTGCAACAGAAAGAAAAGCAGAGCAGAGAAGCAGAAACTGCAAAAATACAGTAAAAGATTCACAATACAAATTACAGAATTTCAATCTAAATAAATTAATAGAGCGGACAATGATTGCCAGAAAAATAGCACATCAGAGGAAAGAAATTATGCATATGAGGGAAAAGAGAAAAAAATAAAGACTACATAGAATAAAAAAAAGAGAATAAAATAAAAGATTCCATTGACGGCATTAAAAATACAAGTCAGAGCTAAAAAGTTTGCATTATTATGTGGATAACTTTGGTGAAAATATGTAATTTACAGGCTTTTTTATGTCTCCTTCCTGGAGCGTTAATGTTCGGAGGTGTTGTGTTTCTGGGTGTCCGTTCTCTTCTTGACAACGTTTCATGTTTTTTTGCTCAGGATTTTCTATATTTAGGTTTTTATATGCATATATAGATAGATATTACTGCTATTATTATTTTTTTTGTTTGCGTTTTACTGGGTTAAGATGCATTTTTACATTCAGTTTTTTGCAGCTACTTTTGTAATGTTGAATACAAATACTTTTTATTCTATTCCTGCAATATTTATGCATGAAGTCAAAATGTTCATGAAAACAGGTGGACAGCTAAATGGAATTCATCCATCATTTACAGCCGTGCTTTTCTTCTGTAGCATCAAATAATAATCTGGAGTCTGTTGTGTTGTTTCCGTTGTCTGTGTGCAGGTGGAGTTCATGGGGAATGTGGACGTAGATCGAGTCTCCAGCGTCTTCAGAGACGCTCTGAGCTCCTTCATGAGTCGGAGGAAGAGTCCGCTGACCGCCCAGATGTTCACCGACTTGTTCTCCAGATTCCCTGTGAGTTCGACCAAACGTGCTACTTCAGATCACCATGGAGACACGAGCAGAGTCTCTGCAGCACTACCTAGCATGTGTTTTCTGCTGTTTTTTCAGGTTTTATGTGTGAAGCTGTTGGACACAGCGGTGCAGAACATCACATCTGGGGTCAGAGATCATCAGCAGGTACAGATTTTTATTTGTGCTTCAATCCTGCAGCCAAATCCTGAAGGACAAACATAAGAGGAACAAGTGGAGGAAACGGAGCTGAAAGCTGCCAAACTGAATAAATAAGCCTCCAGTTCGTAGACTACTTACCCGTCATTACTTTGGGCAAAGCGGCACAAAAGTAAATTAACAGATTTCTCAGTGCTATCTACTAGAGTTATGCCTCAGATGAATTTGTGCTTTTCAAACCCTGATTGGTGTTGTTAATAACCTGGATCTGTTTCTGACTGAGTCCATGGGTTTGGATCCTGCAGCTCTGGAGTTATTGTGCCATATGGCTTCTTAAGTGTTAAAAGAAAACGCTGGCGATATTCTGTATTTATGATTTTGTCAACAAATCCCATAAAAATGTCAACTCTTTTTTTAGTGGATCTCTGACTTTGCTGCTCTAATGGAGGCATAAATCTGTAAAAACTGCTCACAAATGTATAATATCCATTTTATAAAGGCTCAGTGATTTCATCTAACAGCTGAAGTAAACATACATTAGTTTTTCTGCTGTGGATTAATTCAGTCTTAGTATTTACTGCAGCAGAAACATGCCACTCAATAATGTGACTTTGATGGTTATTAGACAACTATGGAGCTCTAGAACATAAAGTCTGTACATAAAATCTATCTATTGTTGGTTTTGGTGTTGCATTTCACCAGTCATAGCATTTAAAGAGTTACTTTTAACAATATGACTTATGATGAATACAGTCAAAGTCAATACAGTCACTACACTGCCTGTCCAAGAACATATAGTCTCCACCTGGATTTAGCTAAGCAGGTAAGATCCTTCCATTGGATAATTACTGCAGTGATGAAACAACTTCTTTAACTCTAGCTGATGCAGTGAGGAGCTTCTCATTTCCTAAACAACCGTGTTGGAAGACATATCCTGTGGTCATGGAGAGGATGTTAATCTGTCTCAGAAGAGTCAAATTATTGGCCTGCATCAATCAAAGAAAACAACTAAGGAGATGAAGCTACTAAAATCAGGTTAAGAACGGTCCAACGCATCATTCAAACCTGAAGGATGAGGTCAAATTTCAAATGCTCACCTGCCAGCTGTCAGAACAAGTCTTCCAGAAGGCGTTCTGGATGTTGCAGGAGCACTGGGAGCAGAGCGTCGCTGCACAAGAAGATTAGATATTAAAACAATCTCTTGATCACGCCTCGTATAGTCGGAAATCTCGGCTCCCAGTCATTTCAGAGTAATTTAAGTTGCCAGTCTGCATCTAGAATGAGAAACAAACCTGGATTAAGCAAAATATGTCAAGAAATACAGTAAATAAAAAGCATGTCATCTCTTTGCTGTGCACCAAACTACTGAAAGTATCACCTGCATTCTTTTAGCTTATTGTTTGTTTTTGCAGGGAAATCACACCAGAGTTAGCAGCTGATTTATATCTGGTGTCACGTGGCAGGTGCACAAAAAAACTACCACAGAACAATAAGTGCAACACATAAAACAACACAAAACCTAAAGAGTCGTCAGTGTGAGATAATAAATAGAATCATTAAATGCAATAAATTAAAGGTGCTGACAGGTTTTAAACACTACAAAGCTTCCTGAGTCTCTAATGTTTGTGGGGATTGGATTCTCCTTCTTCCCTGCTGCTTTAACTGAGACAGAAGTTGTCTTTGTGAGTTGCAGTCTCAGGTTAAAGTTCTGTATGTTTGAGGAAATCTCAGATGAGCTTTTGTGAACTTCTAACTAAACTAAACCAAAGCTCCTCGGAGCTCTGTGCGTTGGACTTCCTTCTTAAAGCTGTTATTGTGTGTGTTCAGAGTCAGGCGTGTGTGCTGGTGTTGCGGGCGATGCAGAGCCGGGAGGTCCAGCAGCTGCTTCATGGAGCTCCGTGGACGAAGCTCTGTGGGAACGTCACGGATCAGCTGGCAGCGGTGAGTCCACACAAGTCTGCTTTAGAGATCTACATCACTGGACAGAATCAGGATATTTAGTCCGTCTGGGAACACGGCAGAGTTATGTGACGACCTGCGTATGTCTGTCTGTCTGTCTGTCTGTCTGTCTGTATGTCTGTATGTCTGTCTGTTTGTTTGCATCATCACTCAAAAACAGACTAACGGATTTGGATGAAATGTTCAGGGAAGGTCAGAAATGACACAAGGACCAAGTGATTAGATTCTGGCAGTGATGCGGCTGATAGTCTGGATCCACGGATTTGTTAAAGATTTTTGTATCATTGCCAGATAGCGGCACGGCGTCACTGTAACCATGACAACAAGTGAACACTACATCAGCTGATTGTGATCCTACTACAAATCCACCACTGAGGACTTATCAGGACTTATCCATCAGAAATGATCCAAGGAACAACTGATTAAATTGTGGGGGTGTTTCTGAGTCCCATCAGTTCCTGCTACATATTTAGGTCACGTGATTCGGTATCCGTACATAACGTACACATGCAGAACACACACCTGTGCTCAGCACAATGTCATTTTTTATCAAAGATTTCATCTGTCAGAAATGATAAGACTGAGCAGCCTTGGAGGAGGACTGCTCTCTGAGTGTTTTTCTTGTTGTCTAGTTTAATCCTCTGAACTCTAGATGTTTCTGGGCATTTTATTTCGTGTCTGTCACATTTTTCCTTACTTTGGATCATTTCACTGCAATATAAACTCCTGCACCTCTATAGAAACAGATAAATCATGACTAGAAATGGAGAGAACTAAAAAAAAAAAAAGTTTTCTGTGGAGTCTGACAGAGGTAATGCCATGAATTATTAACAGACAAAGAAAAAAAATCTTGGATTTTTTTGATTACTTGTTTCGAAAAAGTTCAACAAAAATAAATCAACATGTTTCTAAGTGTGTAAAAGTTGCTCTGCATAAAATACATAATTTAGTATTTACATTTTGAATTTGTTTCCATGCAAGGCTGCATCTTGTACTATCTCTGCTTTGTGTGAACACATCCTGCAGTTCATCTGAAAAAGAATTTTCGTCACTAAAAACTTTCCTGTTGCATTCAAGAGTGTTTATTCTTTTAAAGAATCTGATTTGAATAAATGGTTTATTTTACTATTAAACATGTAGAATTGTAGGATTTTTGAAGAAATAATTGAATTTGAAGCTCAGATTTTGGTCATTTTTTCCTGTAGAATCACTGGAGAGTAGTTCAAGAACCACTGGAAAGTTAAAACTTCAATGATTTTTTTTTCAGTTTTTACTGTTTCTGGCTGATAAATGGTGTCGTTTTTCTTACAGATATCATGACTTTCACAGCCACCAAAGGTTTATATGTGAACTTTTGTACTGTCACTGCTCTAAAATTTCTCTAAAAAGCTATGAAAAATCCCCCTGGATGCTTCCTGCAGGGCAACAAACAGCAGACAGACCCAGTTAGTGATCAGCATGTAAACATTAGCAGCTAAACAGGCTGATGTTTTCCTCAGGAGTTCACAGAGAACAGAAATGGAGCTGAACAGGGAGGGAATAATGGACTAAAATGAATGCTAATGGCGCTAAACATCTGCTCGCCAACACATTTACTAAATCAACTTTCTGAGTGGAGCTGCGCCGCTTCCAATCGTTTCAGGAAAGAGTTTTCATTCACACGCTTGAGATTCTTTTGTCGATCGTTGTTGGTCAGGATGCTCTGATCCCACTTCTTCTCCATCATCCACACCCTGTCAGAGCTCCCTGTTCCCAATTGAAATTCTGTAAACTTCTCCTCGTGGACCTGATTGAAAGTCATATTACGGCGTGTCTAATAGCAGCGAGCTGCAGCTGCACATCATGTCTTCGCTGTCAGTAGAGACGTCGGGACGCCGGCGTGCTCTCGGCTTGTTCACACTTTAATTGTGTTATTCTGGAAGGCTTATGAGATTGCATCGTGCTGTGATAAATGATGATTAGAGCCTCCGCTGTCCTCTGCGTGTCCTCTGGAGAGCCCAGGGTGAAGACATGCTTAATTGCGAGTTTCTGCAAATCTTGGCCGAACGCTGCACCCCTCGTCCCGTCATCAGCTCCTCCCACAGAGAAACAACACCCAAATGTTCCTCAATCTCTCAGCTAAATATTTGTTCTCATGAGCTGTTCATTCAGCTTTATTGGACAGTTTTGCTCATATTTTAAAATGCTTTTCTGCTTGAAGTTGTCCTACCAGAAATACATGGTCAATATATAATTGAGGCACTTTTGAATGTTTTTTATGTTCATTATGATCATGTCTTTACAAATTCCAGAATTATTTCCTATTGAAACAATCACGAAATCACGAAAATGTCAACTATGATACAAAAAGTCCCACAATTATGTTTTGACTCGTCCAGAATTACTTAAAAATGATCCATAATTACAGAAAATTAGCCCAATGACTTGAAATTTGTCCTAAATGACTTGAAAATTGTCCCAAAGACACAAAAATGATCCAAAATGACTCAAAATTTGTCCAGCATAATTCGAAAATTGATGAATTTTGAGAAATATTACAGTTGAAGCAGATATGTGTTAAAACAACTTATTAATACACATAAGTCTTGTATTAAAAGTTTTATTTAAAACTGAAGAAAGCGAAGACATTTATCAGGGAGACAATAAAGAAATGTCTATTCTATTCTTAATTTGTTTCCATTTTTTCTTGATCATAAAGACTAAACAGATCAATAAATAATATTGATAAGAAATGCAGTCGTGTCCCAAGCAGAGACGTCTCAGTTGTGGGACATTTTGCGATGCATTGTGAACAAAAACAAACAATGACCTGCTTTTTCATCTGAATTTCTGCCTTTATATCGAACTCATTTTTCAAACAATCATCCTCAAAAAATATTAAGAGTAAATTTAGTTAAAAAATGTTTTTCTAACATGTAATAATTGATGTTTTGGTAGTTTTGTGTCCTTAAGTCACAGCAGTAAATGAACATTTGTGTTTAATTTGGATCATAAGATCAGCATCAGTGATTGGAATCTGTGCTGATATCAATCAATAGATCTGATCAGTGTCTCCCAGGTGGTTATAAATGCAACAACAACATGAATGTCAGTCTAATTTCAGCGTCTTCTTCCCTCAGAGTCTCCAGAACGTCGGCCAGGCTGAGAGCAAAGTGGTGAAGGAGAAGGTGGTGAAAGTCCTGGAGCTCTGTCAGTTCGTGGTGAAGCAGGTTCAGCATCAGGTCGGTGGTCTGAGAGTCCAGATGGACCATGAGAGGGTTTAGATGATGTGGTTTCAGTCCAGACTGAGTCTCTGCTGTCTGTCTGTCTGTCTGTCTGTCTGTCTGTCCTGTGCAGAAGCTGTCCGTGGACATGGATCCTCTCCAGAACGTCCTGCAGCCGCTGACCAGCAGCATCGCCTTCAAGAAGACCGGCAAGCTGGAGGACACCTACTGGGCCGTGATGAAACACTTCGGAGTCACGTGAGTCTCTGAGGGGTTTAAATGTGGAGACAGGAGTCAAGTTTCTGCAGAAATCAGGCTTTCTAACTGCCTCACAAACGCTCACAGGGTCTAAGGATCAGACTAATTCCTGGGTCGGTTTTCTGTGGGTCAGACGAGGAAGACTCTGGGGTGACGATGAAAACACAATGTGAGGGAAAACAGTGTCAGTTTTGACAGTTTGGTCAATATTTGTGCAATACTTCTGTCACTAAAATGGGAAATGCTCTTTTAAGATGCATTTTACATTGAATTTTTTGCACAAAGTTACTTTTTTAATGTTCAATACAATCTTTTTAATTTTTCCCCGTATGGTTATTGTTTTTCAAACTGTTTCCACATAAAAATCAACTTTCAGGTCAAATTTCTGCCATTTTGAAACCCGAAACTAACTTTTGGTTCTTAATAAAGCAAGTGTTTTCTTTATAAGCTGCTTCTGAAACACTGAACTGATGGTTTCTGATGTTTTTGCCGAGTTTTGCGTCACTTTTTGAGTTTTAAAGCACAAAAATGGTGTAAATTTGAAAAGTCCGCAATCGGTTTATGGTCGTTTATTAAACCGAAGATGTTTAGAAATGTATTTCACATTCTGAACCCTAAAATCTACAAAAATCACCAACATAACGGCATTTATCAGCTCTAGAAAATGTAACACCAGAAAGAATCGTCAGATTTTCAGCGTTGTGAAGGTCATTGAACTGCTCGTCTGTGACCTGCTGTTTGGTGCGGAAAGTTCACTACATCTTTAAATCGCATTATTTTATCAAAATAATTTGACATTTAGCCAAAAAGAAAGTGTTTCAACTGAGCAGATTCTGTAAAAAACTAAACTTCTGTGATGTTTTGGTCAAGCAAGAAATTTGTCTACTGGGTCCTCCCAGTTTGACCAGACCAACAAGCAACCAGTAGCTGATTGACCAGGTGGAACCCATTTTGGTGACAAACAATCAAACATGTGGTCCGTTGGGGAGAACAAACTTTTGAGACGCGGTGTTTTAGCGTTTGGGAACAGACGGGAGTGAAAACATGCTATTTTGACAAGTATAGATGGATAGAAAGCAGAACTAGGCAGCTTCACAGATTAGAACATTGTGATTGAGTCTACAGGTGGACAAGGCAGACCGTCCAACTAGAGCGGAGATTAAAAGCTTTTGGTTTATTTCCAACTGAATCAGTGAACATCAGTATAAAGTCTGATGCTTGATGCTCCTCTTCTATTAAATGTCATTCCTGATTGTGTGGACTCCAAACAGCAGCCACCATGCAGAAGTGCATATTTTCACATTTCCAGCCGTTGGCCTGTTGTCTAATAGTCGCCACTCTGCTGGGTCCTAAACGTTGCTGCATTTAATCACATTTCCTGCGTGAGTCACGGAGTGCAGACTTTTCCATTTGTCTTAACCTGCATTACTGATGCGTGACTCCGCGTCCTGATTTCCTTTTTGTTTCATTTTCTTTTGGTCCGTGTGAGTCGGAGCTTTAGAGCCGACGGTGGCAGGACGGCCAGTTAGGGCTTTAGTCGGGTTTTTTATTGATTAATTTTGAATACAAGGATGCACCACTACATGTATTGATCTTCATCTCAACCAGACGCTGCAACACTTTTTCTCTGTCTGCAGTCTGAACTGTGCACGAGTAAAAAAAGACAATTAAACTTAAAAATGGCCACAATATTCACGTGCAGAAGAAATCTAGCTGTAAAAATTGGAATAATTTATCCAGTAAGGTTTAAATATGTTGAGAAAACACCATCTTAGCGTCATCTCACAGAAGAAACACGAGCTTTCATGGTGAATTTTTGGTTTGTTGTTTTGTATTTGGATACATTAAACCTATAGAAGCTTTCCAACACACCGACAGTCTGCTGCCTTAAAAATAACTTCTCCTAGGACTCTGAACTCTGTCCGACCCGGTGCTCAGCCCACTCTGTTCTCTGATACTCGGCTGCTGTCGTCTCTCTGAAGACGTTCAGCTGCAACATGAAGGTGAAACTGAGGTTGCGTCGCTACGATCAACTTTACATGAAGCTTTACGTAACAATGCAACCCTGGAAAGGAGTGGATGCTTAAGCAAATGTTTATGCATAGAGGATACAATGAATAAATGATTAACTTCATTGCCCACTTTAGTGCATTTAGACATTTCCTTGTTTTGTAGCTGCAGGACAGTTCGTGTCGTTCGACCTTTGTGCTGCATTTTTATCCAGAACCTGCTGCACCAAAGTCCTTTGAAATGAACCAGAGAGGTTTTGTCATTTATGCAGAGCTGCTTTAACATTTAAAAGCCAGACTGGACGCGTACCTCAGATGTCTGTAATTCAATTCCTCCTGGTCAAAAAGAACATTTCAGACATCCACAATGTCATTCCTGCAGGACGGATCACGTTCATGTGTCTGGCAGGTTTCTCATCACACACATCTGCAGAATGAGATGAATTCTGATGAGTTTCAACTGAAGGTTCTTATATCTTCAGTTTAATTCTGACTTGTCATAATTATAACCCAAGATGTTATTAAATCCATTCAATACAAGTCATCTATAAGATCCTTTATGCAGATCTTAAATTCAATTTAAACAAGGCACAGTCTCAAAGTGCAATTCTGCCAAGTCAAAATGTAATTACAGATATCTGGAATTAAAGTTTGGATTCAGCAAAATGATGCTGCAGGTGTCTGTAGTTAGAAGCTACAGTAAGTTGGATGCAGCTTGAATTTCAAACATACTATGAGACTGAAACCATAACTGTATATGATGGTTGTTTTAGAGCCACGTAGGAGCAGCCTGAGGCCAAAAGTCTGGTCAACTTTCACCTCCAGTCTCAGAAACGAAGCTCCTGCTGATGAGCTTTTCCTGTTTTGATTCATTTTCTCACTATTTTATCCACAACAGAAGCTGCCATCACTTCTGTTCAAATGCTTTAATGAACCAACGATTAAATATTATTCATTTGGAATCTATATTAATCGTGTTTCATTTTGCATGAACAAACAGACTCAAGAAAGAAGAGAGTGTGTGTGTATATACATATATGTGTATATATATATATATATCTTAAGAAACGCAGAGGTCAGCGAGCCTTTTCTTTTGTCTTTTTCTCTGTGGAATAGTTTACCTCCACATGTCAGAGCTGCTGAGTCACTTGAGCACTTTAAATCTTTTGTTAAGACGCACCTTTTCTCCCTGGCTTTTTAATCATCAGATGTGCTGAATATGTTATTTTATTTGCATAGTATAATTTATGTTTTTATTCTATTTTTATGACTTTGCTAATTTTAAAGTTACGTGTCATCTTTTAGTGTATTTTATTTTTGTGAAGCACTTTGGGCTTTTTAGTTGTAAATGTGCTATATAAATAAAGCTGACATTGACATTGACATATATATATATATATATATATATATATATATATATATATATATATATATATATATATATATATATATATATATACACATATATGTATATGTGTGTGTGTATATATATATATATATATATATGTATACACACACATATATATGAGAAATGTGATTAATATACATTAGTGATATTTAATCTAAATTAATCCACATCAATCCTGTGATTAACTTTATTAAAAATGTTAATGGTTTGTCAGCACTAGTTAAAATGGTTTGTAATACATGGAGTCAGTGCTTGAAGACTGTCAGATATTCGCTGTTTCCACTCAGTTTCTGACATTTACACACATATCTAATGTCTGTCTGACCTGAAAACATGTAGACATTTACATTTACTGGCTGATGCTTCCTTATTAGTGTGTGAATTTGATGTTTAGTGTAAAATAATTGTAGATATCTGAGCAGAAATATGATGAATTAGAACGTAAGAAAGATTTTGAAGTACAAGGACAAATGTCGTTCTTCCTGATTCTGATAAACCTTAACCCTGTCTTTTAAAAACTGCCAGGATTATACCATTTACCAGAGCGAGAACTTCCAACTTTCCAACGTTACCTGAACTCATCATCTGCTCCTCTGTCAGGAAACGTCACTAAATCTAAGCTTAAAATTGGTGACATTTAATCCAATCACGCTTTTCTGTGTGTCTCGTTGAAAAATTCACCAAAAATAAAGCGCTTATACTCAACAGATTTGGTGAAAAGCACAAAATTCTGTGTTTCTTGGTGCAACCATGAAGCCATTAGTGACTCGGCTGAGACCAACAGTCACATGACAAAAATTCAGAGACTTTTCGGTTGAACTGCAGGCTGCGTTTACAGAACAGAGATATGAACCACCTATGAAAGCAAATAACTGTAAGTAGTGAAATATCTTCAGTATATGATGTGAAGTCACCATTTATTTCTGGTACTGGTAACACCTGGAGGCACCTGGAACAATGTTGGTTCTAGTTTTCTACATTTTATAAATTAGTTAATTTCATGAATTCTGGCTTTGTAACTGCGTCATAGAAGACATGTTTAAGTTCTCTCTACTTCTAGTCATGGTTGTTCTGTTTCCAGAGAGGTTCAGGACTTTAGATTAAAGTGAAAAACGAGTAAAAATATAACAGAAATAGAAAACGTTTCACTTTATAATGTTTACATTGATGCAAGGAACGCATTTGCTGATATTCTTGATTCATTCTTTGAGCCAACTTCTCATCCAGGATTACTTTTAAAGCAGATTCATGTTTTCTTTTCATCTTTTCGGTCTCTAAAACCTTCATGCTGACCTCGTTTGTGTTCACATTTGCAGGAAACCCAAAGTTGAAAAGACGAAACCTGACAGAGACGCCGACCAACAGGAAGCTCCCAAGAAGAAGAAAGGTTTTCTGCCTGAAACGAAGAAACGCAAGAAGCGTAATAAACCCGTCCTGGAGCCGGCGGGAGACAAGTCGACCTCCACAAACAAGCCGGGGGCAGACAAAGGACAAGCCAAAAAGAAACACGACAAGAAAGCTAAACGGAAGCGATCGGCCGACGGAGAGACGGCTTCACAGCTGAACCCGTCGAAGAAGAGCAAAACACAGCCTGAGAGCCAACCGGCCAAGAAGAAGAAGAAGAAGAAACCCAAACAGAAGAAAGAGTGAAGTTATTTAAATGGACACAGAGAGGCTTTTTCTAATTCCCTTTAAAACCAGCTGTTGGCTGTTTCTGTCTTTTGTCCGCCGTTTCAGTTCTGATGATGTTTTGATATGTTTCTTTATTGAAAACCTCTGATGTGTGGGAGGTGAATTCAGACTGATTATTTTTCTAATGTGTGACTGCTGTTGATTAGAAAAAGTCTCCAAGCTTAAATGTGTTTCTCTTCCTGGAAATCCATCAGTTCTGAAAATAAACGAATGAGAAAAATGCTGCATGTGAAGTCTTGAAAAACCCAGTAAAAGCTCTACAGACACAATAAAACTGGTCCTGATGCTGTAAAGCAGGGGCTCAAGCTCGTCTTAGTTCAGGTTAGTTACACATTACAGCTTCCAGATCACAGAGTCTACAAAGGAACACAACATTCAGTCACAGCTACCTGGAACTGAACGATAAAGTATTTTAGTTTATAATCAATATGTCAAAAGTCAGACAAAAAAAAACAACAAAAACAAGACAAAATATTACAAAAATGAGACACAAAATGACAAAAACAAGAAACAAAATGACCCAAAAAAAATGAGACAAATGACAGAAAAAGCAAAAAGAAAAAATTTCATAAAGTTACAAAGCAACAAAAACGAGACAAAAAATGACAAAAGAGTGATTTTAGAGTTGATATTGCAAAAGAATGAAACATCGTTTATAAAAACACAGATTTCTGCTACTTTATTTACAGTTTTGGTCGTTTTTGTATGTTTTTCAGATAAATGTAGATTAATCTTCCTTTTCCTCCTGTTATTTTACTGGATATTATCTGTAACAAAAGAGGGAAAATCTGTTCAATAACAATCATAAAAATTAGCATTTTAAAACCCTTATTATAGCTAATCTTTTTTTTTTAGTACAGTAAAACCCAGTGGAAAAGAATGAAATATAATTTATAATAATACAGATTGTTGATATGGACATGGAAATGTATCTTTTTTTTTTTACTATTATCTATTTAACAAAACAGGAAAAAAAATCTTTAAAATAACAGTAAATTGTTTTATAAATGTGTTTGTTTTGTCCATTCTGAACTCCGGTAGATATAAAGTTCTCTTTCTAAATTAACAAGAAGCATTTTTAGAAAATTATGCACTTGACAAAATGAAATTAAATCATAATTTCTGCCAATAGATCCAGTTAAATCATGCAAACTGGACCTTTAATAACCGTAGATGTACTTTTTGCATATAAATCTAATATTTTCTGAGTTTTAACTCTCCTTTTGCTCTATAACTGCCTCATATTCTGCTGTTTTTCTGCTAAATTCTCCACTGTTTTCACCTCTTTCTGTCTGCAGTTTGGTGCAGAGCAGGTCGTGTTCAGTGATTTTTAAATGACATTATGAAATGAAAGCGGTGAGAACGAACCGAGACAGTGAAGTTATCGATCCAGCAGATAATGAGTTGAAACTCGTTCAGCTAATAAATCTCTGCAGGTTCTGAACCCTTTTACATTCTCATTTAATACATTGTTGTAAAAACGCTTGGTTATAGACATAAAGGATGAGCATTAAAGTATTCCATGTTATTTCTTATGGAATAAATCCTGTGTTAGTTCATGTCTTGCAGCTCACTGTCTTACTGAAGATCAGCTCACAAATATAGTTTCATTTTTCAGAAAGGTTCGGCTGTTTCACGCTGAGCGCCGCACTTTCCAGCAAACACGAGTTAATAGTGCAATTACTGGGAATATTTTTAGCTGCAGATTAATGCAGTTTGTTGGCAGCAGGACAGTAAATGTGCGATTCACTGAAACTATAATGAATGTGTTCATTTTAATGAGGGGACTTGTCATTACATGATTTATTTTTAGGTTTTGGACAACAGTGGATCTCTGTTAGTGGAGTAAAGACACAAAATATTCACAGATGCAGGTTTGGACTCAGGATTTTGTACCTTCATAGCAGAGAAAACAGGGAAAAATGCAGAAATGAACATTATTGTGTGGTTCATTAACACTGTAACAGTCGCTGCCAACAGGAAACCCTCCGACCTGCTTAGTCTCCAGTATAAAATAAATCATGTCCATTAAGTCAAGTGCAACATGTTCACATTTAAGATCAGATAATCCTTTATTAATCCCACAGTGGGGAAATTTGCAGCAAAGATAGTGCGAGCATTTCCGGAATGTAAAAATAGAAATAAGCCACAATGTGCAGAAGTACTTGTTCTGGAAATAACATTACTGCATGCTGCACTATGTGTTCTAATACTGAGACAAGTATTAATACTGCACACACTGTTATCTTTATGAATGTAGCATATATTCCAGTTTATGTACAGACATAGATAATGCACAGGGTTTTTAAAAGTACAAAATATTCCTAATTCACAGAATGTGTCGATGTTTGATAGTTTCACTGGGAACAGAGCTGGTTGTAGAATTAACTTCATGAACTGTTAAAACCTGAACTGCTCTTTCAGCTTTAGCCTTTACATTAAAAACATCTAACATAGTCAGACTTGTTCATCTTCTGTTTCGTTAAAGGACTGAATGAAAAGTTTCTTTTTAACTGTAAGATGTCAGAATTCACCTTTCTGTTCCACGTGTACGACAAAAGTGTATTTTAGCTCCTGTGTATTTTACTTTTTTAAAATAAATTTCATTCAGCTTTGTGTTTTGGTGACGACGGCTCACTTTTTTAGATTCTGTCAAGTTGAAATTAAACTTTGTTCGTTAAATGGATGTGTCTTCCAACATGGTTGTTTAAGAAATGCATCAGCTAGAGTTAAATAAGTTGTTGTCATCACTGCAGTAATTATCCAATGGAAGGATCTGACCTATTTGCTTAGTTAAATCCAGGTGAGACTTCTTTTTTTGGACAGGCAGTGTGTGTTTCTCCAGATTTTACTGCTGCAACTCAACTGCTGTTCAAAAAGAACGGTAAGTCTAATGACAAACTCATGTTTTTCATTTTACATTTGGGTAAAGCAAATACTTAAGTGAGGAAAAATTGGTAAGCTCATGTTGAATTCTCTTAAATGAAGTTGAAGAAATTCAAATGATTCAAGTACATCAACCTTAAACCTGGGTTTTAATATTACTTATTTTCAACTCTCTTTTTCAGCGCGTGGACAGACAGAAGTGGAATCTCGTTATGTAACATTCTCACTGGAAAAAAGTCGCTGGCCTTTGCACAGGACTTGATGTTGCGAGCCTTTGTGCTATAAACTAAGGTGAGCAATCACAGAGAACCCTAATTCAGCTGTCAGAAAAATGATGCAGTGTCCCACAAATGGATTACTATACAGGACATGAAGCCGTGCAGCCATAAATCTACCGTAGTGTGAGCAGCATGCAGCCTCATCCATCAGTAATCTCATCTTAAAGCCCCTCCGCTCTGCAGGAGGCTTCAGCCGACGGTATCAGTCGGAGCCATCGGACTCTGAGGAAGCCTCACGTTTGCTGTTTGTTCCTCCGGGTTCTTCTGGAATCTGCACAACGTCCCGAACAAGGTGAAGACACAGTAAATGAATGCACATCATGAGTGTGTGCGGCCAGTAATAGGAACGGCCTGCCTTAGTGTGTCGTTAAACAACAGCATCAGGGACGTAATAAGCCTGGCGTCAATCAATGAGGCGTTAATGTTACAGCCGCTTTTATCCATATTTTTATTAGCAGTCAATCCCGTGACGAGTCGTGTGTGAAAGAGTGAATATCACACAGCTCGGCAGTTTGTCTCATCTCTGCAGAACATTTTAGCTTCTTTCAGCGTTTCTTTTGGTTTTTTTGTCCCAAGACTGCTGATAGTAAAAGATTTTCAATGCTGGTATTTTACAACTTACACAAAGAAAGTATAAATTTACAGTTGAACCACAAAAAACAAGACCAAAACTGTCTGTATTTGTTTTAAAGGTAGTTTGTATCTTTACATTTATTCTGAAAATGACACAAATTTTTACTGTTTTGTTAAATTACAGAGATTAGCCCATAAAAAGTACTAATTTACTCATTAACTGTAAAAACAAGCAAGTCAAAACTATAAAAATGCTCATAAATTAATCTGTATTTGAATCAAACGTGGTAATTCGTTCCTTTACAATGTTTAACCGTGAAATTACCCCAATTTTACTGTATTTAAATCAGCAAAAAAAATCTTTTTCAGATGTTTTCCCTTATTTAAAAGAAAAATGATGTATCTTAATGACTGAAAAATGGTGAATATGTTTACATTTTACAGATTTTACCAGAAAAAAAATATGAATTTACACATTAACTGTAAAAAACAAAAACAAAAAAGGCCAAAATGTCCACATCAAAGATCTGTATTCTTACCATCTTAAAGTACCTCTTTTTACTGTATTTAAATCTGATTATTTTACAGCTATTTTAACCATTTTTACAGTTTTTGAAAGTTCCAGTCCTCCACTGTTTTGATGTCTTTTTCTACCTCCCTTGCTGCCAGATTTTCACACTTTTTCTTTATTTTTTATTCACCTCACCAGTGCTAAACATCATACAGACGATATTAGCTATTGGAGGGTAAGCACAGTGCAACGTTTTATAGCTGGAGAGTCGATATTTCCTTCAGGAGTTGGTGGAGACCAAAAATAGAGCTAAAAGAAAGTGACTATTGGTCTTAAAATGGTGAATAACCAACAGCTGAACCCAGAGAATGCATATAGTCCTTCAGATCTGCAAAATAAGCTGCATGCTTGCATTTTTTAACACGATGAGCTTGGCTGTAGGCTAAAATCTCCCCTTTATTGTACGTTTACCAGAATCAACAGAGCAGCGGTGGAGCCAGACTGTTGTTTGTAAAAGTGTTCAGACTGACACCATTACTCACTCTGGGGGTGGTACAATGCCTCATTTTTTATTTTTTTTTTCCAGGAAATTGCTGTGGGTCAACTATCCATTTTTTTGATGGCTCACTCTTGTCATTTGCTTACAGAGGCAAGACTTCCACTTAGAAATACATGGGGGCTCATATTGAGTGTAATAAGGTTTTTATGTAACCCTCAGTTTAAAAAAAATTTCGAACGGTTGCTAAATTTATGCTACTTAAGATAGATAACAGAAGTCAAAAGCGTCTCATTTAGGACATCACCTGGTTTAGACATTTCACAGTGTCCACCCACACTTTAGTTTTCTTTCCTTTGGTTGCAGGTTCTGGGTCAGTCTTGCATTGTTCAGCAGTTTGTACCAAAGTTCTTTAACGTAGGTTTCATCCCCACAGTCCGTAAGAAACTTCAACTAAATCTACCCCTGAACATCAGTCATACACACTGTGACTAATAAAACCATGTACATAAACAGTCTTTATTTATGTATTCATTTTATTTAAAAGCAGATGCATTTGTGTACTTTTCAGGTATGGTAATACAAAAGTTCTAAATTGCAACAAATTCCGTTTCGCATTTTGTAGTTGGTCAGAACTACTTGGTAGAATGTGGTTGGATGAGGGGTGGCTGCATTGTTAAAAGGCATTGAAACAGGAACGTAAAGAACATACAAGTTCAGCTGCCTAATATTGTGTTGATCCCTCTTATGTGGTCAAAAATGCTCTGGGTCTGGATCAGAGGACCTCTCAGGGTTTATGGGGTCTGGACCAGGACGTTGGCAGAGGATCCTTTGGGTACTCTGGATTGTGGAGTGGAGTCTCTGGGAGTCGAACTTGTTCCTCTGCATTCTGTTGATGTTGATCAAAACTGGGCCTGGGAAGTTTGGAGGTCAAATCAACGTCTTGGGTGATTGTCATATTCTTCAAGATGTTCCTGATTGATTGACGTTTCTACGATGTGGTGGGGTGCATTTTCCTGCGGGGGTAAGTCAGTGACATTTGGGATTTCCATTTGAATGAGGGAGTGGGCTTGTCCTTCGCTAGCGAAGGCGTTCAAGTATCTCAGGATCTTGTTCACAAGTGATGGGAAAATGGAGCCAGAGATGGACAGGAGGATTGGTGCAGCAGCAGCAGTAATGCGAGCGTTGTACTGAGCCATCAAGAATAAGATCACCGATACAAGTGGCTGAAATGAGCTTCCTCTGTAGGGTGGCTGGGCTCAGCTTTAGAGATAGAGTGAGAAGCTCAGACATCCAGACGGAGCTCAGAGTAGAGCTGCTGATCCTTCATGTCAAAAGGAACCAGCTGAGGTGGTTTGGACATCTGATTAGGATGCCTCCGGGGAGACTTTTTTTGGAGGTTTTCCGAACACGTCCGTCTGAGAGGAGACCCCAGGGCAGACCCAGAACCCGCTGGAGGGATTATATATCTCATCTGGCCTGGGAACGCCTCAGGATCCCCCAGGAAGAGCTGGAAAGCATTGCTGGGGGGAGGGACGTCTGGAATGATCTGGTTCATCTGCTGCCTCGGCAACCTGACCCCGGATAAGCGGAAGAGGATGGATGGATGGATGGATGGATGGATGGATGGATGGATGGATGGATGGATGGATGGATGGATGGATGGATGGATGGATGGATGGAGTGGGCTTGTTCTGGGATAATGTTTATTTGGGTGTCTAAGTCTCAAGAACACGGATGCCAAAATCCAAGTTTTTCCAGGAGAACATCACATGGTACCAAGATGATCAATGTTATTCACTTCACCTGTCAGTCATCAGAATGTTGTGGCTGATTGTTGTACATAACAACTGGTTGTGTGGGGTGACCACAGTTTAGTTTGTGGTAGCTGTGGCCACCTCTTGGTTTCGCCCCCGCAACAGACATCATTGTCTGACAGGAAAGATCTCTAAAGCTGTTAACTTAGTATGAATGACAGGACAGTGAAGGTAGAGCTGTGCATGTTTCAGACGGTCGAACTAAGAAACAAGAAGTTTACCAGCACGGTCAATCTTTCACTGTAGAAAAATCATACAAGCTGTGATTATGGACCATTTGTTACTCCATCTTTGGCCTCCGGAGCAGTGGAGGCAGTCGCCTGACTTTCTGGTACTGTACGCCTCGCAGTCACAGCTTGAACTTGCAGTAATGAAGCATATAAACAGACACCGGTGGTGACAAATCATCCTCCTCGAACCCTGACAGCAGGGGTGAGAATCGGAGCAGTGGTGTCCTCTCTTCCTGACAGCGAACTGACACTTATCATCACTCTGAGCCGAGATATGGAGCCCAGAACCAATCTGCTAATGCAGCTCGGTGGAATAATCAGAGTGAGCCGTAAAGTCGAGAGTAAAGCCTTATCAATATGAGAAAGCTGTAACTGAATGCAGGTCTGATTCATCCGTTGACCTTGAAAAATGTTTTCACTCTCAGGGATCCGTGCTTCATATTATAGATTGTGATTTTTTCCATTCTATGATGCAGCGGGCTGTGGAGTGTTTATCATTCCACTTCTCTCAGCCTCACACATGCTGCTTTTGTTAATGTGTCGCTCATTTGGAGGTCTGAAGCTCCACAGCAGGCAGGTTGGCAGGTAGCTGGCAGAGTGTTGGCTTTAAATTGAGTGCAACCTTGAACCGGAAACCTATTAATTAGCACATTCAGTAGTTTAATTGGCAGGCCTTGTAGGAACAAGGTGAGTTTAGTTTTACCACTGCTTGGAGGAGACCCAAATCTGCTCACCTCATACAGCTAGACAGCTGCTGTGCACAAACCTCCCTGTTCTTGTCATAACAATTTAAAGGCCGCTCTCATCTTCTCCCATGCCTGTTTTGATTGCCTACAAAAGTCATGCTGTATATTTTATAATGATGCTCTTTCCAAAGCAGAGAGGGGAACAACTCTGTCTGTGGAACCAAGGGACAAGCCAAACCGCTGTAACTTTCTATACGCTCCATTTCTGTAATGCAGTAGGCGCCTGGAGGCGGAGACCATCAGGGTAGTTGGAGGCACTGTGGGCCATAAATCCTCCCCATCCTCCCTCCGAGTGGAGCTCTTCTTCTCTCCTGTGCAGCTCTGTGTGAGTTATGCCATTCAGTGTTACATCCTCACACCGCACTCATCCACAAACACACCTTAGTGGAAACTATACGGACTGCCACACCTCATAGTGTTGTATGTTTCTTTTTGTTAACATATATCTGCTTTATTAACCTTCAGATTTGGTCTTCATCGCTTTTACTAGATACTAGATTTCAACTTTATTATAAAACTGAAACAGGGTACAAGTTTAAATTAGGACTGCAACTAACTATTTTCATTATTCTCTTTGTAGGTTAGTCCTTTAGTGTATAAAAAATACTATTTGTGATTTTCCACTCCAGAATGATGTCCTCAAGATGCCTGTTTTGGTCCAAATAAACAGTCTACAATCCAAAAGATAATCAGGTCACATAAGACAAACAAAACCATAAATGAGAAGGTGAAACCAGCTAATACCAATATTATGGCTAAAATGTAAGATTTGGTCTTTTCAGAACCAGAGGTTTAGTCAATCAGAGCACAAATACTTAGCAATTAGCGGCACACACATTACACAAAGCTATAACAAACCTAAAATAAACAGCCTCAGAGGGCCGGTTCCGCTCGCTGGCCAGCCAACGCCCCTTCCAGTGTCTTTGTGCAGCACTAAAGAGCAGATCTCCTGGGACAACAAAACCCTGAAAACTGGCCTCATTAATTCTAAATTAGGCTATACACAATAACTAGGCTATTCCCAGAGCAAACTTAAATCACAAAGTCTGTGCCTCTCCCTTTCAAATGCAGGACCATGTGTTTGACAATGGATAACAGCAGATACAGTTCATTTCACTGACCCCTGATCTCCATCCATCCACAGCTACTACACTCTGAGCTCCATCATTTCCTTGACATTGACATCTATCCTTTCTCACTGATTCCTTGCTACTGACCTTCCTCCATTCCTTCATCCTGTCCTAGTCACTAAATTCCATCACTTCATAACCTTGGAACTTTAACCATTCCTAGACACTGACCTTATACTATTCCTTCATGCATTCTTAACCAATGACATCCAACCATTCCATTGACCTCCATTCATTTTTCTTTACTGACCTCCATCAGTTCCCACTACTGGCCCTGATCCCCATCATTTCCCAGCCATTGAAACTCCATTCTTTCCAAGCCACCAACCTTTTGTTGATTACTAGCCACTGACCTCATCCACTCCTCTATCTGTTCTTTGCCACTGGCGTCCATCTCTTCCTATGCTACTGACCATTATCCATTTCTCTGTCCAATTCAAGCTAATGGCGAGCTACTGACCTCCATTAATTCCTAACCCTCTAAACTTTATTTATTCCTAGCCACTAACTGTGATCATTTACTAGTCATTGATCTCATTTCATCCTGAGCTATTTGAACTCCATTTATTTTTATTCCCTAACTTCCATCTATTCTCACTCTTTACTCTTGATCCCCATCATTTAATAGCCATTGAACTACATCTATTCCCAGCAACTGGCCATTGTCCATTCCTCTGACTATTTCTAACCATTGACCTCCATTTATACCTTACTACTGACCTCCATCCTTTTCTAGCCAGAACTTTTATCCATTCTTATCCACTGACATTTCCCCATTCCTCTGTCCATGCTTGCCCACTGAATTCCATTCCTTACTTCATTCCTAGCAATTCAACTTCATTGATTCCCAGCCACTGATTTCCACTGATTGTTATCCTCTAAACCTCATTCATTCCTAGCCACTGACGTAAGTTCATGCCTAGCTATTGACCTCCATTGATTTTTATTCACTGACCTCCATTAATTTCGGCAACTAACCCCTCCCATCATTTCCTAGCCGTAGATCACCATTCCTTCCAAGCCATTGACCTTTTTTTGGTTCCTTGCCACTAATGTCAATCTATTCCGAGCTAGTGATCATTATCCATTCCTCTGTCCATATTTAGCCAATGACCTCCATTTATTCCTCACTACTGATCTCCATCCTTTTCTAGCCACTGACCTTCATCCATTCCTCTGTCCATTCCTTATCACTAAACTGCATTCATTCCCAACTACTGACCTCCACCAGCCACTGACTTCCATGAATTCCTAACCACTTAACTTTCTCCATTCGTAGCCACTGACTTTCATTTTTTCTAAGTCAGTGACTGAAATCTATTCCTTGCCACTGACCACTCTTAATTTTTATTCACTGACTTTCATCCATTCTCATGATTGACCCCTGATCCCCATCATTCCAAGCCACTGACCTTTTTTGATTCCTAGCCACTGACATCCATCCTTTTCTTGTTTTTGCCACTGATTTCCATTGATTTCTAGCCATGGGCCCTCACTGATTTGTAGCCTCTGACCTCAGTCCTTTCTTGGCCATCAACCGTTATCATTCCTAGTCAGTGACTTTCACTCATTCCTGCCGACTGACCTCCCTGTAATCCTTCATCCATTGCTAGCAACTGACCTCTATTGATTTTCAGCCACTGACCACCATCTTTTTCTTACATCGGAACTTGAATCCTAGCTACTGACCTCCTACCATTCCTCCATACATTACTAGCCGCTAACTTCCATCATTTCCTAGTCACTGATCTCAGTTCTTCTCTAGTTATGACGTCCATCCATTCCTATCCATTGACTTCCATTCATTTTGTGCTTTTCCACTGACCTTCATCTATTCCACTGTCTATTCCTAGCTATTAACCTTCATCCTCTCCTAGCCACCAACCTTTATCCATTCCTAGCCACTGAGCACTATCTTTCCTAGCCACTCAATCCACTATCCGTCCATCTCTAACTGCCAATATCCATCTAGTCACCATTGACCTCCATCTTTCCCTGGTCACTGACATCCATTCTTTGTCACTGACATGCAACCAGTTTAATCGATCATCCTACTTCGCTGGCAGGAAGTAGCCTCCCCGCCCAAATAAATAAAATTTAACTCCATTTTTAGCAGAGAGAAGTGTCTCACAGCCAGTTCAAATGAAGACATATGTATTTTTAAATTATGGAATTTAAAAGTATTATAATTATTACAGAGTACTAGTAGTGCACACTGAGCTTATATAAGCTAAGTTGCTTATTATTTATTTTGCTACAGTTTTATGCTGAAAACATGCACAATGTTCTGGATTCCAATATATAAATAGTTTTGAGGAAAACATATGTTTAAATGTGGAATGCATTAGTCATCTTTCATTGACTTATTTCCAATTTCCCCGTGAAGACAAATGGTTTCACTCTGTTGCACTTATGCCAATGAGATAAGATAGATGGGCAGCCTGTCGGTGCATCTTCCAGTGCTGGCGGCTTGCCAGAAATGGCTTCATATTCCCAGGCTTTTTTGTGCTTGGAGACAATTAGGAACATGGTGTTCTGGTAGCTTGCCAACATACTGACTGATGCCCACTCACTTCCAGTGACCTCCAGTGAGACATGTTGTGGTTTCATTACAGGGAGATGTTGAGTTTACAAATGGTACATGTATGGATAGCCTTCATGTCACTAAACAGGGTCTCTATGCAGGCTCTGTAGGCAGTGGATCTCGTTTTGTATTCAGTAGTAGTTCACAGGGTTCAAGGGTCTTTAAGCGTTCTACTCTGCAAATACCAATCTCCATCGGTGAGGCCATTTGTGCTCGCCAGGAGGACTGTATGATGTAACCAAAATCCATTTAAAAATTAGCATATTATCATATGTCATCTGTACAGTGGGATAATTCTGATGGTTTTTACAATTCAGTGTACCGTGTAGTTGCACATTTCCCTCAGTAGAAGCAAGACACATTAAAGGATTGACATAAAGTATTCATATATTACGTATTTATTTATAAACTTTGAATATTACATATTATCCTTTGATAAGGCAGATTATATGAACTCCAGAAAGATGATGTTACTGCAAAACATTCCAGCTCTCATAATGGCATACATTTACAGTGAATTCATAGAATAAATGACACAGAATTTCTATTAGGCCCACTATGATACAACATGAGGGATCAAAAAAGAAGGAAAAAAAAGATTGGCTTCATTTGAAAGCCTCTGTTGGAGGGTTGGAAGAATTCTCAATTTAATACATGTCAGAGGATACATTATAAATACTCAAAAATGAAAATACTGTATTAGCGCTAAAAGTTACTATCTGACACTTTAAAGGAACAGAAATCTTATGTGCATAACTACAGCAAAAAGTCTTGCATCCTGTCCGGCAAACTAGAGCTACCTACAGATGTCTAACAGACATTGGAGGACAGTACTTTATGCAAATATGCTAAGTCACTTAATTGAAGGAAAAAATACTACAGCAAACAAAGAAGCCGCTTCTATAGCCTATATGCAGCTTTGCACTGCCTAACAGCACCACAACATCCATTATAGTCTAACTACATACTGGTAGTGTGTCAGAGGACATGCCGAGGAAGATCTGTGTTGTGTCGCCAGCTCTTAATAATTTAACACAACTGCGTGTCACATCCCGGGGAGGATTTCAACATCTTTGAGGTTGGCTTTAGGCTGAGGGGGGAAGAGGAGGAGGTCCAGAAGTCAAAGCAGGCAAATACTTTACACGGTCCCATAAGGAGGTGGCTAAATACTAACGGAGGAGTGCCCAGCAGCTAGCCTGTGAGTCACTGCACTAGCTACCGTCTACGGTTCTGCTCAGTGTTCTGCGTTCTACCGGTTCTAGTCTACAAGCAGCAGAGATGGAGTTCTTTGTGCCTTATTGCTTTTCCTGTTTATTCCACAGTCTCGTTCCCTGAAGTTAACAGTCAAGAGCGGCCGTCTCGTGCGGCGCCGGTCCCTCTTCCGCCTCCACGTGCCCGCTCTCCGCCGCCGCCGCCGCCGCCGCCGCCGTATCGCTCTGGCACGCGAGCTTCTCCTCGCACCTCACCGGACGCACGATGACGCACGGCCTCGCGGGCTCCGAGCTGGCGGCGGCGGCGCGCGCCGGGCTGCGACTGTCGCGCTCGTATTCCTCCTGCGCGCGCTGGATCTTCCTGTTCCGGAGCTTCCTCTTGTGGAAGTGGAACGTTGCCAGGGAAACCAGGATGATCCCCACGAGCACGGCCACCAGCACGAGGAGCGCGAGGGCGGAGGAGAACGGCGGGAGGAGGCTGAGCTGCTCCGCGCAGGTGCCGTTGGTGGCTCCCCCGTGACAGCGGTGCGGCGGCACCGACAGCCCCGAGGCCTCGGCGGTTCTGGCCGTCATCCGGTCCACCTTTGTCCGGCCACTTCTTGCGTCTCTCTGACCCCAGTACCCTTCGTGCTCTCCGGGCTCAGCGCGGTGACACCGGCCCGCGCATGTGGTTACCTGCGCCGGAGAGAAGACACATGAGAGCCGCTGATTGAGCTCCAGAAACCCGCCCACCGACCCTCATTAGCTCCATTAACACCACCAGACCCGCACAGTTAACACGGCGCTGCGCAGCATTTCACTGTGAATGTGGGATAATAATGAGAACATCCCCTGCTCGGGCTGCGCTCTGACTATAAGATGGAGCAGAAGAGTGGACAAAGGCTCCATCATCTATTGTAATGAGCAGGCCTCCAACATTCACATCCTTCCCTCAGATCCACGCAGCACCGTTTAAACACTTAATGTCAGTTTTACGCAGAGGATGGAGCCAAAGCTGCGTTAGTTCAGTCTGCAGCCGGAATATTTTCAAAGAAAGGGGAGAAAAACGCAGAAATCTTACCTGATGAAGCAGTCAGTAGGAGAACCAGTCGGTGAGTGGAGAGTCGGTGTGTGTAAATGGGAAAACTGGATCACGGTGACGCATTTCATACAGAGTGATGCTGCTGCTGCTGCTGCTGAGCTCCGATCATTCAGGAACCTCTGACTGCCGCAATCCGCTCCGTCTGCCTCCCGGACACCGCTGTCCCGGATAGAGACTACAGGTAGCGCAAAAAGCCCTCACTATGCATCAAAGAGTTTTTTCCTCCCTCTCTCTCTAAAATGCGATTAGAATTAAGCTGCGTGAGGTTTTCCGTGCACAGCGTCCCTCCTCCGGTCTGCTCCTCTCAGCATCTGAATGAAGAAGAGCTGCAGCTGCATTAAAGGTCCAGTCAGCTGCCCACAGCATCTCCTTCCAATCACGACTCGAATCCACGTTTATCAGTCAATGTCTGCGTTTAACCGTGAATAAACACAGATACAAATGAGTTACTGTGGATCCTGAGGGCTTGTTATAGAAGCTTTCCTGAGGGTGTGGCCAGGAAAATGCTTTGAAGATTTCAGCCTCATTATAGGAGGTGGAAATGCATTAATTTGGGTCAAATACAAGGCAATTGTCACTTAATTATGGAATCACAGAAGTGCCATAATAAAAGATAAGTCTGTTTTTAAAAAAGGAAATAAATGTGTAAATACAAAGAGGAATAAATAAAGACATCTGTTAAAAAAGGAAAAAAATGTCTAAATATAAAGAGGAATAAATTTAAAAAAGAATAAATCTGTTTTTAAAAAATAAGGAAATAATTGTGTAAATATAAGAGGAATAAATAAAAGAATAAATAAAAATACATCTGTTAAAAATAAGGAAATAATTGTAAATATAAGAGGAATAAATAAAAGAATAAATCTGTTAAAAACAGGAAATGCATGTGGTAAGTATAAAAAGGAATAAATAAAAGAATAAATAAAAATTAATAATCTGTTTAAAAATAAGGAAATAAATGTGTAAATATAAAGAGGAATAAATAAATAAATCTGTTAAAATAAGGAAATAAATGTGTAAATATAAAGAGGAAAAATAAATGTTAAAAATAAGGAAATAAATGTGTAAATATGAAGAGGAATAAATAAAAGAATGCATAAAAATAAATCTATTAAAAATGAGGAAATAAATGTCTAAATATAAGAGGAATACATTAAAAAAGAAATCTGTTAAAAATAAGGAAATAAATTTGTAATTATAATAGGAGTAAATTAAAAATTAAAAATCTATTAAAAATAAGGAATATAAATGTGTGAATAAGAGGAATAAATAAAAAAATATTAATTAGAAAATATGGAAATAGATAAATTTGTTTTAATTTATTTTTTCATTTATTTATTTCTCTTTATATTTACACATTTATTTCCTTATTTTTATTTATTCTTTTATTTATTCCTCTTTATATTGACACATTTATTTCCTTATTCATTTTAAACAGATTTATCTTTTATTATGGCACTCCTATCATTCCTAATTATTATCCAAATGGGATCATACAAAAATTGCACTGTAATAAATTATGGTATATACAACAAAATTCTAGCAGTAGTTTTTTTTTCCAAAATATAATGAAAAACTGACATCTGATTAAATAATAAGAATCAGCATTAAAATCAGGCTACTGTAAAAATGACAGTGTGAATTGAACAAAGCAGCATTTCACAAAACACTGTTTAGTAACTGGGTTTTTATTTTATTTTACATAAAGTTAAATTATTTTGGTTTCTAAAATGTATTTAATTGGCTACAGTTTGTTTTATATCACTGCCACAATGTAAAAAGAATTTTTAAAAATATATTTTTTTAATGATTGATTGGTATTTCCCCAATTTCATTAAAAATACAGATAAAAGAAAAAAATTATTTACATGTTAACCATTAAAAAATGCCAAAACTGTAAATTATATCCACATTAAAAACATGTATTTCTATAAAATATCTGTTCTTTTTCGGTGTTTAGCTCTAATATTTCACAAATTGTACTGTATTTCCATCAGCTTAAAATATAATTGTTTTACAGCATTTGGCCATTATTTGACAGAAAGAATGGATCTTTAAAAGACAAAAAAAGAGTCCTTTTTAACTGGTACATTGCAGATAATATCTAGTAGAAATCACAGAGAAAAGTATTAATTTGCATTGTGGGACCATTAATTTACTGAATAAAAATCATCCAAAACAATTATTATTTTACAGATTTCTTTCTTTCTTTCTTTCTTTCTTTCTTTCTTTCTTTCTTTCTTTCTTTCTTTCTTTCTTTCTTTCTTTCTTTCTTTCTTTCTTTCTTTCTTTCTTTCTTTCTTTCTTTCTTTCTTTCTTTCTTTCTTTCTTTCTTTTGAGCGGTATAGGAATATGCGCTCAGTAAACATCGATTTATTTTTATTAGACATCTACAGCTGTTTAAACTTTTCATCTTCAGGAACATTCCCTGCAGGTTCCTCTTTTCTTGCATGTGTTTTTATTCTTTATGACCCAGAACTGAGCTCTTCCAGCTCTTAATAGGGTTTCAATATGCACATAACACTAAAACACCTGAAAGAAGACAAAGTAAACGATAAAGCAAGCTGCATTTTTAATGGATTGGGAGCATTTATTCCCCAATATATTGTTAAATATATTTCAGAAACAAAGAAAAACAAGCAAACTTAATGGAAGAAGTGATAAAATTGGCCTATCTCAGGGTATCAGAGTAAAGTTTACAATAATATTCTTCAAGTTGTGATTCTAAACAATGCTTTATGAACTGTTCAGGTCATAACAGTCTCCTGTTGTTAATGGTCTTTCTTCTTTATGACTCCAAAACGTCATCAGATTTTACAGTTTTTGAGCATATTTTGGAAAAACAGAACCTTTCTGTTAGAACTTGTCAGTATTTGAACAGTAATGTAGTAAATAAGTTCAAGATAATCAACATCAGCTGTTAATTTCACACCGTTAAAGTATTATATCAGCTAAAGCAGCCAGTCACAGCCACCTCTGTGGTGTTTGCCGCTTTCTCATCTCCACCTTGCAGCACAGAACCTTCTAGCACAGCGACAGCGATGAGTGTTAAACCGGAATCGACTGGACTGGCAGTTGTCCTCCTTTGTTCTTCCACTCATTTACTTGAATAACTGGCAAACTTCACACGTCTGTAGTCATAAAATTCCCTAAAATCAGGACGGGGAACCTCGGAAGCACTTGTTTGTCACAATTGGAGACTCTTCAGTAGTAGTATATTAATAATGTGCAACACTTACAAGTCTTCTGCAAATATTTCATTAAAAAAAGACATTAATTTAGATCACCACCGGGCTCAGCTGCTCCCTGACTGTAAGATTCCTGCAGGCGATGTGACACGAAGTTTAAATATAGAAGAGAGGGTGAAGGAGAACGCAGCGTTTCCACAATGAGGCCACACCTTGACCCACTGAGGCTTTAAACCGCAGTGAAATGTGTCATTAATGCTACTTTCACATGCAAAAAGTAGTTTCTTCCAGTTCTTTTGACTGGTGTAAGACAAAAGTTTCCTTCAGTAGATAACCTCCAGACTTATTTCTCACTTTGAGGGGTGAGTCTATGTGGAAAGTGGTAATCTATCTACACTTCATCAGTAATTATTCAGCAATCAATAAGTGTGATGACATTTGCATTTAAATGAAGTTATGTTTTTTAAAAAAGACACGCACACAACATTTCTACGGTAGATAATCTGCATCGTTGTATCTCAATTTGAGGTTTGAATCTATAATGTGAACACTGGTGATGTTTGCATTATAATGTGTTGCTGAAGGATAAAGGAATAGGAGTTCAAGCTCACAGCTGTAAAACATTAAAGCACAGTTTGGATGGAGATTTGTGACAAGCAGAAATGCAATTAAATCTTTTGAAGAAATACAATCTTTTGATGAGGTTTAACTGGCATTGCACTGAATTTGTTAGAACAGTTTCTGATAAATTAATCATACAACGTGTGTCTAATATGTCTGGTATGAATAAACACAGATTTATTCATTTAAACAAGTCCAAAAGCAGCCAACAGTTAAAGTCCTTCTCCTGCTGTTGATTACATGCTGGGCTGCAGGAGGTTCAGTCCACTCCATTCCAGTTCTGTCCACAACAGCTCGGCCTCTTGGTCCCAGGATGGATGTGACGGCAGCAGAGTCATCCGAGAGCTGAGAAATGACTCCGTGTTAGTTCTGTCCTCACAGCCTTCAGTCAATGTGGCTGTTAACCGTCTCCAAAAAAACCCAAAAAATCATTCAAAGACTCAAATCAGACGCACTGATTACCCAGTGGTGAACAAAACAGCAATTTTACAGGATTTTCCTCCCTAAAAGTTTAATCCTCCTGTTCATTTACAGGCACCAAAAGATATTGTTTCCTGTCTGGAAAAAATCCAAAAATTCAGCAAAAAAATTCCACAAATTTCTGAAAATTTGCAAAACCTTCAGGAAGAAAATTCCAATAATTCCTTAAAAGTTTCCAGTTAAGAGTTTTATTTTTAAAAATTCCCCCCAATTTGGCAAGAAAATTCTTGTAAATATTTTCAAAAAATGAGTAAAAATCTTCCAAAAAAATCCTAAAAATATCTAAAGTGATTCCATATATATCAGTAAAACTTCTGATATTTTCTTAAGAACAGTCACATAAAAATCAACCAAAATCTAGTGAAATTCGCTGAACATTTCTTTTTTTCCACCAAAAAAACATTCAAAGATTTCCCAAAAATATTGAAAATGTGGACATCAGAAGTTTCACTGTGGAAATAGATTTTTTTTCCACATTTTCAAACTTTAAAACGGGTGAATTTTGACCCACAGGATGACACGAGGGTTAATAAAAGTAAGAACTGCTGTATTTATGTGTGAAACAGGAGATTTTTTTGTGTGTTTCCTTCATTATTTATGAATAGATTTTATTTTTCCTCCTAAATCTATTTCTTCCTGGCTTTGGGGACATTTATTGCACTGTAGAGGCTCATGTAAGATCAAAATAAATACGCAAGTTCTTAAATGCATCTCTGAAACTATAAATCTTTAACAAGTTAATTTCGGAAGTCGAATAAACTGGAATGAAAATGTAGATTTGTTAGAATATTTTATTTTTATCCGCAGTGAGCTGCAAGGTAATTTTAGGATGTGATTATGGTGATTTCTGCTATTAGAAATAAGAGACTTTTTTTTTTTAAAGCCTTAAATCTGAGACTTGTTGTCCAAATTTTTTTCTGAGTAATGTCAAAATTCAAAAGATGCTTTGATCAAATTGGTAGAAACGCAGCTTGTGATGAGTGAAACGATGCCGGTTTCTCTGGAGGTGAGCAGTGATAACGGATAGAAGCAAAAATGAGCATTGAATCAAATTAAGGCCGCTTTGCTTTTTGTATTGGTACCGAGAGGCGTGTAAGATTCTCCCAGTAATTTCCCTTCCTGCTCGTGGACGTGCTCCATGAAAAATGAATGGCCTTGGAGGGAGTGAGGGTCCCTGGATGATGAACTCACAGTAGATGAGTGCATGCTGAAAGATTTATGCAGCTATTCATGCACAGTTTAAAGCGTGGCATATGTTTGAGGGGCTGTTAAATGCTGAGTGATTATAGCACTTATTTTAATATTCATACAGGTCTGGGTCCAACTGACCCAAACTGAAAACCAACCTCTGGGGTAAAAGCGTTGGAATAGTCCGTCTGTCACGGCCTCTTCAAACAAACGAAGCTCCATAAAGCCTCATCTTTTAGCATCCGAGGCTGAAGTATTCATACCTGCCCACACTGTAAAAAAAAAAGTTGTTTTTATGGTAAAATTCCGGCAGCTGTGGAGAGAAATGTGTGGATATTGTTGATTTTAGGGTTAAAAAACGTGCTTCATTCCATATTTTACTACAAAAAAGAAGAGGTTTAACCTTTAAAGATTTGAAATTTTACATGAAAATACCATATAAAATAAAATTTCTGTAACTCATTAGAAATATTCCAGCATTTTTTCATTATCAGCTGAACTTATTGACTTAAATTCAGTCAACTAATGCAGAAATCTGATTTTACATTGCACATGATATTAATAAGTTGCAATTACCAACATTATTATGGCAACAAAACCAATTAAAAAACCTTTGACGACTTAAATTGCAGCATTTGAGATGTTTTTTTATATTACAACTGTGCTTTTAATTTAAATGGTGGTTGCAGGTTCCAGAAGAGACACAATTTGATGCATGAAATTTCACCAGAAGGCACAAAACTGTAAAACAAACAAACAAACAAACAAAAAAAAACAGTTGTCTTTTAAAAATTCGGAGATTTACATGAAAATATCATATAAAATACAATTTGTGTAACTTATTATAAATGTTACAACGTTTTTTCCATTATCAGCACAACAGTTAATGTATTTAACATAAATATATGTGTTTTTTGGGTTTTTTTTTTAGCAAAAACTGCAGTTAAAGCTGTCACAGATATTAAAGCATATATCTGCTATTAACACAAAAGTCACAAACTGTATTTTTTTACATGTAATAAATGCAGAAATTGCCATGTTACTTGTTAAAAAAATTGCAGCATGTTTCCAGTACAACGATATGTACATTTAAGTTGGAAAAACTGTATTTTTTGAGAATTAAATGCAAAAATTACAGTATTTTTATACATATTACTGCATTTTTCCATTAGAAAACTGTGCAGGAGTCAGGAAATGTTTTTTTCAAGAGAAAAAAATAAAAAAAAAACACACTTTTCTCTTGATATTTAGAGGGATTCAGTGTTAAATAAACTGCATCAAACTGTTTTAGAGTTTACAGATTTTTACCGTCATGGTTTGACAGTTTTTCACTGTAAAATTAGGAACATTTTTTAGAACGTTTGGCCTCCTCCTGGCTCGCCTGTCTGTCTTTGTACCCTCAATGCGATGAATGCTACAAATGGAGATCATGGTGCACACATAGACACACTTCCAGTGGAAGGTTTAGTCGTACGCACAAAAACAAGTGGTTGTGAGGAGGATGAAAAGAGAACTCGAGAGAGAAGTTTAAACCCTGTCCAATTTCACACCTCTGCACACTGAATGCTGTCAGCCAAACAGCAGCTAGTTTCACTGTGAGGTTTGTTCCACTGCTTGCTGGGGCTGGAGATAGATGAGGCTGATGAGACAATGAGCGACGACAGTCGGGCTGTTGGTCGTAACGCCGCCACGACGGCCTGAACGAGGCCGAGATGTTCTGTGGCGCTGAGTCAAACTGCAGAGCTGGTGATAAGTCTCCGTGGGTTTGTCACTGTCAGCGACACGTTTTGTTTGTCAATGTCCAAAAAAATCGAATTAGTGCAACTTTAAAGCTGCTTAAAACACAGCAAACAGAAGCTGGTTTACGCATCCAGCGGCTAAAGAGCGACATTCTTTTGGGTGTTTGTGAAGCTCATATTCCAAAACTTTCTCCCAAAATTAGGTTCCTGTACAACTAAACTGCATTTCCATTTTGAAAGAATCCTGTTTGCTCATTGAAAAGTGAGACTGTTGTGTGGTAGGAAACAAATTTGAGGCTAGAAAGTGCAGCATAAATCAGCGACTTTGACTAAGAGTCTGGGATTTGCATCCTGTGTGGGACCATTTTTCTGAGACTTAAGTTTTATAATAGCTTGTTGTTTGCTTTTGGTTTATGTGGTTAAGTTTAGGAAAATGTTGTGCAACCCTTTGCAACATGTCTGAAACTTCCTCTCCATTTCCTGGATAACCAGGGTGTCAGGTTCCACCCCATATAACATATAGATGAAAATAAACAGCAAATCCTGTCTGTAATATGTTGCAAACAAATGTAATAAGATGGAAAATAACCAAGAAAATAACTGAGAATGTTGTTCAGTTATAAAAGAATGCACTTTTTTGGAGACACATCTAGATGTTCAACCTCCATTAAGCCTCGTATCGTCCTGCAGGTCAAAACTGACCCGGTTTAAAGTTTGAAAATGTGGGAAAAAAATTTCACAGTGAAACTTCTGATGTCCACATTTTCGACATGTTTAAAATGTTTCTTTCTGGATGGACATTATATTGTAACAAAACAATCACTATTATTCACTTCACCTGTCAGTGGTTTTAATGTTGTGGCTGGTCAGTCTATTGTTGACGTAGAAATGTTGATTTGAATGTTTTATGGTTTATTAAATTGCTCTTTGAAGAAGTACAGTTTAAATTTTTAATAGTTTCATTAGTAACTGAATGAAAATGAGACCTTATAGAAGCAGGAACTGAAAAGCATCAGCATGTAAGAACAGGAGGACAACCTGGGTCCAGAGGAGCTTATCCTCCACTTTAAGAAGTAACTGCTAACGTGTCCGAAGTGCTGAAAATAATTAGTGTACATTACTTTTTAATTATCTATTGTTTTTTATTCTTTAACCTGACTGCATGAACCCCACCTGAATCCCACTGAGCATGTCTGCATGTGCAAATGGCCATAAAGTGATTTTAATCCTCGAATCCATGAAAACCCAAACAGCAGCTGAAACTACGTTTTTCTCTTCCTTTAATGACACTGTACCTCATTTGCTTGCCTATTATTGAGCCATATTATTCTGTTTCGCCGCAGCTTGTGCTAATCAGTATTACGAACTGTAATGAGAAAGGTTGGTGGGCCTGAATACTAAACATATATCGATGTCTGGCCGGCGTTTGTGTGTGTGTTTGTGTGTGACGTTGCGCGTCTTCATATAAAGGAGCTGATATCTTTAAAGCTGCAGGCCATCTCCAAGCAGGAACACTCTTCTTGATATTCCTTCCACGGGCACACAACTGCTTTCACTGCAAGTCTCTGTCAGCAGAATTTCTAATGAATTGCACAAAAGCAGGTTTACCATGCATGCACTCATGCGTGCACAGACACACACACACACACACACACACACACACAGGCCAACTTTCCCTTTTGTGTACAACAGAAATGGCTTTAGGAAAAAATGAATGAGGCTCTTGCGCATGCAGAGAAGAAATGTCTTCCGTAAATTGATTTTTCTTTCTTCTTAGCGATGACCCTGTCACCAGTCAGTAGCATGTGACAAAATGTGCACCTTTATTTCATGAGGATTTTACATTTTTGCATTCTACGTGAAGACTTGCAGCCTGACTGGATTGTTCTTCTTGTAAATGAGGATCATTTACATACACTTACACTGCAGACTCGTATTAGCAGCTAGGCAACCAGCATACTGACCTCTGGAGGCTGAATATATACATATTTTAGGTCTACTTGAAGCACAGTTAGCTCAAACAAAAGGTGTTATCACAGAGGTTGGAGAAAACATCACCTGTACAATCTGTTTTGAAATCCAAGACAAGCTTCATATTTCCCATGATTCAAATCTGTTCACAGCCAGCAGAGAACATATGCAAACACTAACACCTCTTTCAGCCTACAGATGGCCATTTGAGAATAGTGTTAAAATAGACATGAGAAAAATGTGAATTTATCCACAGATGTGTCTGAGACGTGTTGATTGAACCCTTCAGGGGTCTCTCTGGCTATTTGGTTGCACAGATATCTAAACTCTAGATTCACTTTTTTAACTCCACAACACAGCTAAGTCTATCTATCTATCTATCTATCTATCTATCTATCTATCTATCTATCTATCTATCTATCTATCTATCTATCTATCTATCTATCTATCTATCTATAGTCTGTCTATCTATCTATCTATCTATCTATCTATCTATCTATCTATCTATCTATCTATCTATCTATCTATCTATCTATCTATCTATCTATCTATCTATCTATCTATCTATCTATCTATAGTCTGTCTATCTATCTATCTATCTATCTATCTATCTATCTATCTATCTATCTATCTATCTATCTATCTATCTATCTATCTATCTGTCTATCTATCTATCTATCTATCTATCTATCTATCTATCTATCTATCTATCTATCTATCTATCTATAATCTATCTATCTATCTATCTATCTATCTATCTATCTATCTATCTATCTATCTATCTATCTATCTATCTATCTATCTATCTATCTATCTATCTATCTATCTATAGTCTGTCTATCTATCTATCTATCTATCTATCTATCTATCTATCTATCTATCTATCTATCTATCTATCTATCTATCTATCTATCTGTCTATCTGTCTATCTATCTATCTATCTATCTATCTATCTATCTATCTATCTATCTATCTATCTATCTATCTATCTATCTATCTATCTATCTATCTATAATCTATCTATCTATCTATCTATCTATCTATCTATCTATCTATCTATCTATCTATCTATCTATCTATCTATCTGTAGTCTATCTATCTATCTATCTATCTATCTATCTATCTATCTATCTATCTATCTATCTATCTATCTATCTATCTATCTATCTATCTATCTATCTATCTATCTATCTATCTATCTATCTATCTATCTATCTATCTATCTATCTATCTATCTGTATTCTTTTATAGTTTTAATGTCTTCAGTATTAATCTACAATTCATAAAATAATTAAATAGAAATCAATGAGTGAGGAGTTGTGTCTAAACTTTTGATGCAAAACCAACATTCATGAAGAGCAAAGAGAAACAAACAACAGTGAGTAGAGTCTAAGGTGTTAATAGGTTTTGTGAACTGCACTCAAAGCCAGATGAGAGGTATGATAATTGTACTGGTGGGGATAGCAACATATAATTATTAAACAGAACACGTAGCTCTATCTCAGTACTACATACTCCTACACATCCCCACATCTATAAATACATATAAGACATAGCAGCACAGCTAATAGGAACCAGGGGGAATTTACAGACCTTTCTGGTGAAAATCAAGTTGTTGGTTTTTTTTTTTTACCTTGGTGACATGTCTATATGTTTATTTGTTTGTTTTTTAATGTGCATGAAGACATATCATGAGCAGAATAAGCAGTCAGCATCAGTGACAGTCTTAAAAATGTCTATTAAGACTTTCACGGTTTTATGTGCAACAAACTGAAAGGATAGGGATGTCACAATCAACTTTATTTGCCCCCAGTCAGGAGATCATCAGCATCTACTGATAGCGAGTCCCTATCCAATATCATTTTCCAAGATAATACACACTTCAAGTACATTAAAGTTAATAAAAATCGATCCAATGCATGTACTTGACAAGTGAATAGCTCCTCAATGCATTAAGGAACAAATTACAAAACTGTTTCTTAATGATGCTGTTCATAGGTAGTGTTAAATGTCTGGAGGAGGTAGGATGCACTGTGGCTTCTCAACCTCCTAAAGATGGAGAAAACCCGCATTCTCTACATGAATGTCAGATAATATGTTGTAGATTAGCTGGTTGTTGAGCCTTCTGGTTTAGGACTGTAATGACCCAAGGATAATTAGACGGACAGCACCATGTCAGGAAGACACAAAGGAAGGTACAAATTCATCTCTCTTGCAGTAGTTATGAACTGAGAAATAAGCTATAGAGCCATATAAATATGTAAACAGGCTGTAAATATATTTGTTTCTGCTGTAAGTTGGGCTTTTTAACTTGGGGGTTGATGGGGATTGACTCGTGTTTGAAGCAGCCTCAAGTAGACATTTAAGAAACTGCAATTGATGGCATTTAACTGTCATTTTTCAGCACCACAGGTTAGCACCCTGGACTAATGCTAAGGCCTTCTAGTGTTGTTGCTCAGCTCATTGTTTCCTTGAGTTTTTGTCTTTTTGAATAACCAACTATCTCTTGAAGTCCACCACCAGCCTGCCTAACGCTTCAACTATCCAAACTTGTCAAACCCTTCCTACTGCCCCAAATTTCCCCGTAAGTCACTCTTTCCTTGCCCCTTTCATCCATCTGGTGCCACGTTCTCCAGCACCAACCTTCTCCTCAGCCTCCAGCCATCCTCAGTCTTCTCCAGCTAGCCCAACCATCCCATCTCTCCATCTCAGTCTTCATTATTCCTGCATTAAATCCTGTTGAACTCTTCTACTGAGCCTGAATTTTGCTGTCGAGCTCAGATTCTCATTGAACATAACACTACTCGTGATATACACTCAATCCAGAATTTCCAGCAGCTTTCAAGCTTGTCTCGCTCCAGTCTTTAAACAAATGTTAGTTTCTTCATCACAAAAACTATCATGAATTCTCAGCAGTGGGAAAATGGCCCGCACTATTGGGTGGTCTTTTATCTGAGGAGTTTGTGATGCTGCAGTAAAAGCACATTAGCACACCAGACATTCAGTCAAATGGGATGTGCTTTTCTGGGTTTTTTTTTTTTTTGTCAGGGAGATTCTCAGAAAGGTGTCAAGAAAGAGAGCTTCAGATGCCAATGATTCAAAAAGCACCTTTTCTGAAACATAATGGCTCCTTTACATTACAGAATACGTTACAGAAATTTACCATAAATGCTGCGGCTTTAATGTTCTTTGCAATAGTTGGCAAAAAAAGGCAGAGAGACAGCAGTGTGTAGGTGATTAGAAGGACCTTGTCATGTCAGTCAGAAAATACCGTCTGATTTCTGCAATAAGACTCATAAACAACAATCTTCAGCTGCAGGAAGAACAAGAAGTCCTGCAACAGATGGTGTCAACATCATCAAGTCAGTCTCGGATTACATAAAGAGGCAAAGAGGAGAATTTAAGAGAACTTTGGCAACTTTTCCAAGATGCATGGAGCAACCTACCTCCCACACAACCTGAAAAACTGTGTGCAGGTTTATCTTTTCTACTGATGCTGTTTTTAAATGTGTTTGACCAAATATTGTTTTGGTGTATGGATGAAAAATGCACGTTCAAGTTCTGCAATCTTTTCTTGACAGTCATCTGCTCACATGTCTGGTCATTCAGTGCTTAAATGACAAATCTGCTACTTGTTTTGAGGATCCAAATGGTTTTAAGGATCCAAAAAGACACATTTAAGCTCAGGTTGTCCTTGACCCTCGTGTCGTCCTGCGGGTCAAATTGACCCGGTTTAAAGTTTGAAAATGTGGGGAAAAAATATGTATTTTCACAGTGAAACTTCTGATGTCCACATTTTCAACATTTTTGGGAAATCTTTGAACATTTTTTAGTGGAAAAAAAGAAATGTTAAAAATGTTTCTTAAGAACATTCACAAGAAAATCATTTGATTTGATTGAATCAGTTGATTTTTATTGATTTTGGTTGATTTTTTTCTGAATGTTCTTAAAGAAAATATTAGAAGTTTTACTGATATATATGGAATCATTTTAGATATGTTTAGGATTTTTTTTGGAAAATTTTTGTTCATTTTTTGAAAATATTTGCAATTTTTATTTTTTAAATTTTTATTTCTTGCCAAATTTGGGGATTTTTTTTTAAATAAAGGTTTTAAGGGAAACTTTTAAGTTTTTGGAATTTCCTTCCTGAAGATTTTGCAAACTTTTGTACATTTGGGGAATTTTTTTGCTGAATTTTGGGATTTTTTTCAGACGAGGGAACAATATTTATTTTGCTGCCTTTAAATGAGGACAACAGAAGGGTTGAAAGGAGAATTTCCAACTACAAAACATTCACTCCAGTCCCCGGGCTTGTTTATACACATTAGATAAAACCTCAATTTTCCATAAACATCTCTTCTCTCCTCGGTTTGCTCGCTGACGTTATTATATGAACCTCTTTCCTCAGCTGGTGGCTCATCAGCAGTTCACCTTTTCCACCCACCTCCAGGCAGCGTTACCAGAACCCGGTGACGTTCACATGAATAAAAACCCACACCTTAGTCTGAAGCGATCACACCCACAGCCGATGAACAATTCTGTTCCTAAGCAACTGATCCCCTCGGTGTGGGCTTTTTGCATGTTCTTTGTGTGTCTGCGTGGGTTCCCTCCGGGTTTTCTCCTCCCACAGTCCACAGACATGCAGCTTTAAATCCCTCCTACGTGTGGAGGAGTTTTTAGTAGGTGGTCTGATGGGTGCTTCAAGTTTTCCCTGCATGAGTAAGAATGCAGAGGATGGACTTCAACTCCCCGGTGAACAAACGCTCAGAGGGTTCTTTTCTCTACGACACCTCTAGTTTTCATTAACTGTGCATTGGAGGCGAGAGTTGCTAAATCCAGTTAGCGGGCCTTATTAGTGTTCATTATACTTCACTATAATTAAATATTCTCTGGACTGATCGCTCCTTTATTCCTTTAGATCACAACTTGAAACTCTTTTTTTGTCTCAACTTTTAATTAGTTTCTAACCTCTGATTGCTTTAACCGTCGTACCTTTTAGCTTTACCCTCGTCTCCATCCATTAATCATCTCTTATCTATGTTACTTCCTGAAAACATAATTCTAATTCTCTTTTCATTGTTTAAATGAACAAATGGACGTTAAACATCTCTCTTCCTCTGTGTGGCAGCGATGGAGAAAGCATTCAGAGCCTGATACACTAAAAATTCTCCATTACAAGTAAAACTCCTGGAGGAAAATTAATGTAAAGTATTAAATGTAGATGTGCTCAGCAGCTTCACATAAAGAAAGCAGTGCTGCATGGCTTTGTGGATTGATTTACAAGGAGATTGATGTTTTAGACTGGAAACAATTTGGGTTTTTAACATTTTTAAAAAACATTTTTAACATTTTTATTATTTTTTAACCTCCTAGGATGCAGTGTGCACATATAATAATAATAATAATAATAATAATAATAATAATAATAATAATAATAATAATAATAATAATATAATAATTATGATAATAAAATAACAGCAACAACAATAGTAACAATATAAATATAATAAAATGTAATAAATCTAAAAATCTGACATTAGATATTATCCAGTTGTTATATTTATTGATTGCTCCAGCAAAATTTGCTGGATTTTGGTTGATTTTAATGTGAATGTCCTTAAAGAAAATAGAAGTTTCACTGATATATATGGAATCACTTTAGATATTTTTAGGATTTTTTTGGAAGATTTTTACTCATTTTTTGAAACTATTTACAAGAATTTTCTTCAGAAATTTGGGGATTTTTTTTGACAATTTTTTGGATTTTTTTCAGACAAGGAAACAAGATTTTTTGGTGAAATGAAGACAACAGGAGGGTTAGCATAATTTCCATTAGAAGTTCTCACAACTCAAGAAGTTCTTCAACATTTTCTTTAAGGACATTCACAAAAATATCAACCAAAATCCAGCAAAATTCGCTTGCCTACCTGAGATCAAACTGGGCCAAATGTAAAACCTGAACTAAGATGAGTTTGACCCCCGGAGCTAAAGGAACTAGAGACTGTCTCCATCCTCTGTTAGGACGAGGTAAAGATGTTTTGGTCCTCTGACAGTCGTCTCCCTGCTTTAACGGACAGTAAAGTGGTGACATCCCTGCTTGTCCTGCTGTTGACATTCCTCTCTTGTTGTTGTCGTCGTGAGCCCTGCAGGCTTTAGTGTTTGTTAAGCTGCAGAACATCCTCCCCTCTCTCCTCCTCACTCTACTATCAATTATATTAACAGCAGCCCGAAGCCTCCTCCTAGCATGTTGCTCCATATTGTGACAGGAAACCTTTCCGCTGCTGCTTTATGGCCTCCTGCTACATTACTGCGCTACGCTGGTAATAGGCCTTACTGTCTATTCTACTCCAGGCTTCGCCCCACAATCCAATTTGTCTCTCCAACACTGGACATTTTCTGGCGACAATGAAGTATTTTTATGGCCGTGCTGATATCATCACATTCCTGTTTGTCCCTCGTCCCCCAGCGCACAGCTTACAGGAGAATGAATTATACAACACAATGGAAGGGGAAGATGCTCTGCAGTCAACTTGAGGCCAGTTTTCACTAACATGACTTGGCTTGTGTTTCCAGCGAGCTCTACAGCGCGAGATCATCCGCCAGAATCCTTTTGAAATGATGTTTTCCTGCTTTCTTGCACTTGTGTTAATTATGTATAACCATGGCATGTCAACTTTAGCTCTGATTGGCACAGGAGCCCAGAATAGCGCACGGAGGAGCTCTAATTGCTCATCATACTCGAGCCGATATGCATTGTATAACAGCACACCATGCGAACTCACAGGAGAGCCGCGGCCTTAAATCATTCATCGATTTAAGTGAACAGCTCAGGCAGAAATACGTTGGACGCTCATGCAGCTCAGGGCCTGGAGCTTCCCACAAGGACTGCAGGGAGTGATGGTGTTGCACTTCTCTGTTTGAGCTGCTCCATTTCAGGTGTTTCTGCACATTAAACACGAGCTCAGAGGACAGGTTCAGGTGTTTTAAATTGACCTTAAAGCAATAATCCGGTGCCCTTATGTAGACCGAAGCAGCTATTGACGGCTCTAATCGTTTCTCCTGCTCACACAAGGCCCTAGAAACACTCCACAGCATCTCTCTGTGTAAATATGCATTTTAAAGTTCAGCTGAAGGTAATATGAAGCATCTGAAGTCACATTCCTTTGTTCTTCCAGTCGGTGTTTCTCTGCTGAGCTGGGTCAATCTATAATTAAAACACATTTCAATTCCATGGGATATTTCTTGCACGCATTTTTATTAAAAGTAAAAAAAATTAGAAATGTTTTTTATGTTATGTTATGGAAAATTAGTTGAGAATGACATGAAATTTGTCCTAAATGACTCAAAAATTAGACATAAAAATGATCCAAAATGACAAGAAACAATCCAAGGTGACATAAAACTCATTGAAAATGACAAGAAAATTGTCCAAAATGACTCAAAGCATGTCCAAAATTACTTAAATGATCCATAGTTACAGAAAATTAGTCCAAAATGACAGGAAATTTGTCCTATATCGCTAGAAAATTATCCCAGAGACACAAAAATTATCCAAAATGACTCAAAACTTGTCCAAAATGACTCAAAACTTGTCTGGGTCAATCTATTACTGAGGGACTTGGGATATATCTTGCATACATTTTTATTAAAAGTAGAAAAAAAAGTTTTTATGTTCATTATGATCATGTCTTTACAAATTGTCTATTATGAAAACAATCACTCATTAATAAAAAATGACTGGATATCACTAAACTATCAACTAAATACCCATCAGAATTTAATAACAACCACCTTCTAATTAGCTAAACAATAATAAAATTAGCTGATTCAGGAATAGATTGACTGTGTTCTATTTATTAAGTTGAGATAATCATGACAGATATTTCTTTTTTGGCAATATGTCAAATTTTATTTTATCTGTGTCCTAGAAATGTCTTTAAACTAAGCTACCCAGTACAAAAACACCTCTTCCCATCAATTCCCTTCACGTTTGTGAGCTTGACGCTTTTATTCTGAATTGGTTGGGTTGAGGATCTTATTCTGAAGGGCTTCCTCTCAAAGCGGAAGCGGTGATAACCGTCATGGCCGCCGGTCTCGGTCTGTAGCTAAACTTTCACTTAGTTCTGGAAACACGGCGGTGATGGCGACGTTTTTCGGGGAGGTGCTGTCGGTTTATTCTCGGGCTGTGGAGGAAGAAGAGGAGGACGTTGAAGAGGAAAACGAAGAGGATGAAGAAATCCGCCGAGAGCTGGAGCAGAAGAGGTGAGAACCGTTAGCTAGCTGGGTAGTTAGCATGGAGACAGAATGGAGGGATTTATTTAAGTTAGTCACATACAGACACAGAAAACAGCCAAATTTATATTTAACAGACGTGTAAATATCTGTCGACCTCATTCCCACCTTTTGAAATTAATTTGCACCACACGTAGCTCCTGGATAGACATCAGGTTGAGCTAATTGAGCTAACTGAGCTAACATGACACATGAAGTTTTAGTTTCATTTCAACGCCCCCTCATATGACCAGAGAGACATTTCTGTCCTTTTCATGATTAGATTTTTTATTTTTTAAATAACTTTGGCCGTGTTATGGAATGCAGTTTGGTAAAGGTGTGTTTAAAGGGTTAAAATCCTGAAAATTAATTCATATTTGGTGATCAGAATCAGAACTGATGTTTGTTAAAAGTCAGTGACAGTTGAAAATATTATTATTGTAAAATATTTTTGTATTACTTTTATGATGGTTATTTTTTGCCCATCTTAATAAACTATCAGACTGAATGTTGTTGCTAATCATTGACGGATCCTAGACGGTGATAATCAAATTAATAAATAAATACAAACAAATATTTAAGTAATAAAAATCCAATTAGCACTGATTATTCTGGAAAATTATGTATATTTTGTGGGTTTGTTTTTCTTATTAAACAACATCGGTGTCATGTCAATCAACTGGCATTTAAAAGATTGAAAATTCTGAAAATAATTAATATTTGGTGGTTAGAACCAGGACTGATGTTGGTTAAAAATCAAATTTGGTGACAGTTCAAAATGTTATTATATGTCTAACTCAGTGAAAGTGGAAAATGATATTAATATACAATATTTTTGAGGGTTTTTTTTTCTTTGCAAGAGGTCCTGTGTGTGACTTTTTAAGGAATTCTGGAAATGAATGAATACTTGGTAGCTATGATCATTCAGGACTTGTGACAGTGGAAAATATTATTATTGTACAATGCTTTGATGGTAGTTCTTTCATTGTGAATTTTTGTCCTTAAGTGTCTATAAAAAGCGTCCAATTATCACTGATTATTCTAGAAAATAATATAATTTTGGGGTTTATTTTTCTTTTTAAACAACAATGACACCATGTCAATTAACTTGCATTTAACACGGTTAAAATCCTGAAATTTAAAAATCAGTGACAGATGAAAATCTTATGATTGTAAAATATTTTTATGGTAGGTTTTTCATTCTAACTTTTTGTCCTTAAGGTCCTATGAGTTTAAAAAAACTGACAGCACAAAACAATAATAAAGCAACACATTGAATGTTGTTGCTAATCTGTAATAATCACATAAATAAATGAATAAATAAAAATAAATATGTAAATTTTAAAAAATCCATCCAGTTAGCACTGATTATTCTGGATAATAATATATATTTTTTGGGTTTATTTTTCTGATTGAACAACAGTGGCATTTAGAGGGGTTAAAATTCTGAAAACTAGTCAATGAATATTTGGTATATTCTACCTATTCTATCTTTTATGGACTTGACAATACTATGAGATATTTTTTTGTGAAATTTTGTGTAGTTGTCGTTTTGTTTTTTGTTTTTTTTTAAAGACAAAGTCATTTTTTGAGACAGTATAATATTAGAAGGCAAGTCAACATATACATTATGTGACAGGAACTTCCAGCTAGAGCCAGTTTTATTTAGATTTTTCTGCCATATGTCAGAACAGATGGAGACCAACGATTTTACAGTCTTTAACAAAATAATCTGGAGCAACAAGCACAATATTTTCATCTGAAATGTATTGGAGTTAAAAATTATACTAAATTGAGTTAATCTATTTCGATACTTTCCTACGTTGGTAACAGAAACCACAACTTCTGCAATGTAAAGCTGAACAGGATGCAAGAAAAATGCATTATTATTGTGATAGAAATTATGGTGTAGATGTCAATTTTTAGAGGGAATGGTCATTTTTACTTTTCTTTTTCTCTGTGACAAATATAAAAATGAAGATAAATGAGGAATTTTTGCTGCGATCTACATCAAACAAGGTTGTTTCCTTATATCTAGAGGATCTGATTTGCTCCTTCTCAGCTATCCTAGATGACTAACTCATTTTGGACAGATTTTGAACAATTAAGGAGGATTATTTTGAGCAAGTTCTGGACAAATTTGAGTAATTTCTAGTCATTTTGCACATATTTCAGGTATTTTTTTTTGACATTTTAGCAACATTTTGAGAACACACTTAATTTATGAGTCATTTTGGATGTTTTTTTTATTGTTTTTAGTCATTTTTGGAACCCTTCTAAGCAATCCTAGATGTTTAACTCATTTTGGACAGATTGTGAACAGGAAAAGAGGATTTTTTGGAGCAAGTTCGGGACAAAATTCTAAAAATTTTGGACAAATGTAGAGATTTGTTACAGATTTCTGTATCATTGCCAGTTAGCGGCACAGCGTCACTGTAACCATGACAACAAGTGAACACTACATCAGCTGCCTGCTGATGATCACATGATTGTGATCCTACTACAAATCTACCTCTGAGGACTTATCAGGACTTATCCATCAGAAATGATCCAAGGAACAACTGATTAAATTATGGGGTGTTTCTGAGTCCCATCAGTTCCTGCTGCTCGCTACATATTTAGGTCACGTGATTCGGTATCCGTACATAACGTACACATGCAGAACACAGGACTGTGCTCAGTGTAAGGTCATTTTTTTATTAAAGATTTCATCCGTCAGAAATGATACAACTGAGCAGCCTTGGAGGAGGACTGCTCTCTCTGAGTGCTTTTCTTGTTATAAAATCTGAAGAAAACTTGCCTTCCAGACCCACATGGAAACACTCGACCTGAGGAAGTAACGGTGGCTTCGCTTTTTATCAGTGTGGGTCATTTTGTCCCACAACACACCTGCATTTCTGTCCTTCCAGCTAACTGCAGACACCTGCACTTACTCCCAGGTGGAATTCAGCAAATATCCTAAAACTGTTCCTCTTTCTCTGACCCACATCACTATTCATCAGGGAGGTTGTTGTGCACTGGAGTCCTGAAGTCTCCGAGGCGCTGAGGTCTGGAAACAAGCTGCAGTGCTCCGACTTCATCCTGGCTGTGGGACACAACGCTGCCAGTAAGTAGCTTCCAGCTCGCCTGTACGCTACATCACCTGTGATGGGTCCATTTAACCGCACACCCAATATTATTACAGAACAAATGAATCTTTAATGATCGCTGTCTGGAAATTGGAACATAGTGGAGTCCGCAGAGCAGATGATAAAGTGTGCAGCGAGCAGGATCTGGTGCTAAAAACCTGCTGTTAATGTTGTACAGGAGGCCATGAAGGATACAGCTGGTTATTGTTATTCTTTATCAGCTAATCTGCTGATTATTTGTTCAATATGTGTCTATAAAATGTCAGAAAAGAGCAAAAATCCCCTTTCTAAAGCAGAAGATTATGTCTTTATACTGCTTGTTTTGTCTGATAAATAATCTAAAACACAAAAACCTTCAGTTTACCATCACACTAGACTAAGAAAAGCTAGGTTGCCTCACAGGTAAACAGTTAATTGCTTAACCCTGTAAGACCCAAATCTAAAAAATCTAAATATAAAAAATAAAATGAACAAAGAAACTAAAAAAAAAAAAAAATATATATATATATATAAAAAAATCAAAATGCAGAATAAATAGCAAAAAATAAAACTAAAAAATACAAATAATAACAATTGTAATATATAAACCGAAATATATAAGAAATTTTTTTTTGTTTTAAAAATAAAACAAAAAATAAAACGAATATCTAAAAAAAATTTGGGAAAAATAAATAAAATTAACAAAAAAATAATATGTATATGTATATATGTAAATCCAAATATAGAAAAAAAATTGCAAAAAATACATTAAAACTAAAAAATATAAATAGTAATAATCTTACCTAAACCCAAATATAGAAGAAAATGAGCAAAAAAACAAACAAAAAAAGTTTCAAAAACATAAAACAGATGTGTATTTCTGCAACAGTGGGTTTTACAGGGTTGATAAAATAGTTTCCAGCAGGTCTGAACAATGTGGGGAAAATAACTAATTGTAATTTTTGTGGCCAATGTTTGATTTGATTTGCATTTTAATGTCTTAAAGTCATTCTCCACTTCAATAATATTCTAATATTTTACAATATATATTACTATGTAAAATTATGTAACTTTAATAGATTTCAAACACATAATGGAGCAATAGAGGACAATAGAATAGAATAGAGTGCTTTTTATTGTCATTATACGCACACAATGTACAATGAAATTAAACGACAACTGTTGTAGTGCAACGTACAAATAAGATAAAATATAAATATATGTACAAAAAGAGCCGATAAGACAGTAAGAAAACAAGCATATATTGCTCTGCTGACAGTCGCCTGAACACTGAGGATATATGATAAATATATATCATTCAGGATCTGAAGCTAGTTAGATATTAGCCATTAGATATCATCAAAAGTGACTGTCTAATTTATAAAACCACTCACTCATCAGTTTAAACTCTGGGACATAACGCGTCATAAACTGCCTTTGTGATTTTCTAATTGCACTAATTAAAATTGCAATTTTGATTTGAAATCAGTTAATTGTTCAGCCCATGTTGTCAATAAAGTTTCTGCTGATCAACTGGTAGATTAATCCGCTCATTGTTTCAGCTCTAAATGATGATTTCTTTCTCAGTTCTCATACAGAATATGCTGTCGCCTGCTAAACAAAGCAAACAGTGGTTCATATAAATGTAAATTTCACCGTGTCACAAAGATAAACTGAAAAAGGAAAAGCCTGCGTCCATGTGTGAGCGGTCGTTGAATACTGAGAGGATCTGTCTTCGCAGGCTTCCTGTCAGCGTACGTCCTCAGCTCTGCAAACTGGGACGCAGTTGGACACGCATCAGTGTGGAACGAGAGGAGTCGGGCTGTAACCGGGCAACACAGCGAGGAGTCGGCTTGTGTTTTCCACAGACGCAAGGACAACCCGTCAGTGAGTGACAGACGGAGCAAAGAAACAGCTCCTCAGAATGTGTCTGCTTTTGATTAACGCCAGACAGCACCTGGTGGAGGAGAAGCTCGGCTTAATGAGTTCGCTCCTGTTTTTCTATTTATTTCTCAAGTGCTATTTACCGGTTTATATAAGAGCACGTTTTAACGGCTGCGCCTGGTTTGTTGTCACACTACAAACGGACGGAAAATAAAAGGAAAAATCTGAATAAATCACGGGGGAATGCAAAGTAGAAATGATAGTCTGCATCCTTCAGCTCTATCTCACATTATCATAATTGTATCATAATTGATCTGACGTGTTTTTGCTGCAGTACACTTCAAAAATAAAGCAAGAAACCTCACAAAAGTTGGAGAGGAGGTCGTTACACGGAGGGTAAATGAATCCTGGTAATCTAGTGTCGGCTGCATAAACTGTCAGAACTCAGAGTTATAACGCAGCGGCTGATTGTGCGTTGAGGTGTGTGTGCGTCGTCCGCACGTGATTTAATCAAGATAAACTCTGTGAACGGCCGTGTTCGATGGCACCGCGGCTGCCGAGGAGGCTTCAGATTTATCACGCGTGTCCCGCCGCCCAGATTTAATGTAGTGGAGGGACACGGGAGCAGCTGTGGACAGGAGATACTGCAACAATCACACGCTTTCATTCAGGAGATCATCGATTCAGTGAAAACCCTGCTATCACAACCTTCTTTCTTTCTTTTCCACCTGATTTAATTGCATTTGAAGGTGTGTTTGGGGGCATTTTTGCCTGATTGAAAGCATTAAATTGTGTGTTCACACATGATGAGGGAATGTTTGTGTTTCAGAGCTGCAAGTTCAGTCAGTCAGCAGAAATAAGAATAATAATCTGTTTTTTGTTTTTTTTTTTATTCTTTATTTTTCAGTTTTATCCGATTTTTAGTGATGGGTACAATTCACACGTGCCAGCATGTACACAATATTATCATTGTTCTTTAAAGTAAAATAAAATGAACAGAAACATGAACATCTTTATGAACATTAGGGAGTGACTTTAAATTTTTAGACTCAGAATTAAATTTTGCTTTTTAGTTTTTATATCCGCAGCCCATTTTTCCCACCAAGCTACAAACCAGTCTTGTTTTTGATTTACAAACGCTGTCATCTCTTCCATTTTATAGTTATCCAGTGTTATATCCCACCATGCAGACATGGTGGAAATATCCTGCGATAAACATTTCTTAGTTGTCGATTTCTTACTTGCAACCAACAAAACACTCAATAGATAATTTTCCTTTTTTTCTCCACTCCTCTGGTAAACATCCAAAATAAACACTTTTTATTCAAAATGGAATTAGTCGTAACTGAGCCATTAAAACGGAGCTCCATATGTTGGTTCTGTTTTATTTGTCTTTCATTATCATGTCAGGGCTCTTGGTCTTTGATAGGCCTGTCATGATTATTACATAATCGCACTTATTTGAGCTCTGTTTGCATAATCATTTCCATTCATCTGTATAAATACAGCTGCATCTTTTGCATTCCCTTCTTCTGCTCTGGTTTGAAGGAGGGGTTTTCAGATCTGAGTTTCTCCACTTTAGTTTTTCTTTGTTCCTAGCTGCCTGTGTGATCATAATTATGTTATTTCAACCAACTGACACTCAACAACTGAGCAAAGATGGACTAATACTGCTGAGTGACACAGCTTCAGACCACACGAATACTTAAAAACAATCTGTCCAAGAGATATCTTTTAGTTTCTTACTCAGTGAAAGTGGAAAAAACAGTAAAACGCTCCAAAACTACTATATTTCTGGTTTATCTCTACACAATAATCCTGAAACTGTTTGGAGCCAACCTGAGGAGATCCGTCTCTTGCTTTGGAATCCTCTGGTTTCAGGGCATCAATCTAAGGAGGTTTAATGTCTAACATTCGACCGACTGCACTTCGATGACCATCTATTGACACCACAGCACACATTTTGGTGTTAAGCCAAATGAAAAAGCAGAACCCACAATACCTTGAAAGAGGCGATTTGTTGGATTTACAGCAAAAAGGTGGTGATTAAAGAGGCTGATGCTACTAATCTAAAACTAATAGAGGCATAGAATGAGTAGATAAAGACAATTAAGCTGTTCATCGCAGTTATTTGGGAGAATCTATCGTGGCAGCTTTAGTCTTTGCGTTATACTTGCATGTTTTAATCCACAAATGCTAATTAAAATGTTTGCCGTTCTTTCCCTAAAGGTTTTGATTTGCCAAGTGACCTGCTACCTTGCAGAAGACCAGCTGTTTCAGTGGACAGAAAAGGTACATTTATACCCCTATAACAGCTGGATGACTGATTGTTTTATGTTGGGATGCAGAGACGTTTAGGGCAGCTTCCCTTCCTCAGCCTGCAAACACAAACCACATTTAAAGCTGTGCACAAGTTTGTTTTCTTTATGTCACAAAGCCCAGAAATGTGGCAGCAACAGAACCAAGAATCTGTTGAAGCGAACAGCACGATTATACCATAGAAATATCTAATCAAACAAGCATAACAGCATGCAGATATGATCCGGAGCTATTTCAGACCAAACAGGAGAAAGACAATGTGTGCTTTATGAATAAATGTGTTATTATTTCTTGGCTCATGATTAGAAATGTGCGCCCTAATGAAGTAGAAACTGAGTGTACATTGCTTCATTAGACTGCGATTGTCAAACATGCAGATGCTTCTCAGGTTGATGGTCGTGTAGAAGCCGTTCTCTTTGGCTCACTGTGTCTCTCTGTTGTAGGTGTTTGAGTGTCTGCAGCACAGAGAGCTGAATGTGACGGTGCTGTCAGACGGCTCGGTGGCTGATTACAAGACAGCCGACTATCTGTGCAGCAGCTCGGCTCCTTTCCTGCGTTCTCTCCACACCGGTGCTTTCAGTGATCGGCCTGTCTGCCAGCCGCTGGAGCAGCCCAACATCATTACTGGGCTTCCAGCTGCAGGTACGCTCAACTGCAGCCTTTTAAACTCCAGGATGTTTCTCTTCCTCTCTCCTGTTTGCAAACAAAAACAATGGACCCAACTCTGAATGCTTTAGCAAAGGAATGTCTCTTGATGCCAGACTTGTAAGAAGACATTTTGGTGTCGGATGCATCATGGATAATCGGTTTTAGTCCACAAATGTAACCACAAACGCTTCATGTTTACATTTAATCTTAGCCAAGCTGCAGCTAACGGCATACTCATACATTAGGACAAGGGCTGGAACTTTACCATGTTAATTTCAATTAATGAATTACTCTTTGAGTTAATAGTAATCTGTGAATGTAGTAGACTAGTAGAGTCAAACTCATTTTAGTTCAGGTTCCACATTCAGCCCAATTAGATCTCCAGTGGGCCGGACCAGTAAAACCACAGCATAACTTATAAATAACCACGAGTACAAATTTTTGCTTTGTTTTAGTGCAACAAAGTTCACATTTAAGGAACTTTCTTTTTTCAAAACATCATAAGCAACCTGAAATTTCATAGGAAAACTAAATTCAGTTTCATCAATATTATTTCTGAGTTTATCATTTCCACATTACGACTTCCAGATCAGAGTGTCTCCAAAGCAACACAACATTTAGTCACAGGTGTCTGGAACTGAATGATACAGGATTTTACTTATGATCAAAACAACAAAAGTCAGACAAAAAAAGACAAAGAACAAAAAAAACCAAGACAAAATATTACAAAAACGATGCACAAAATGACAAATAAAGCAAAACAAATGACAAAATAAGATAAAAAGCACAAACGAGACAAAAAAAGTCAAAAAACAACAAAAACAAGACAAAATATTATAAAAATTTGACACAGAACGACACAAGAACAATGAACAATCTAGTATTTTCCTTTATGATCCAAACAACGTCTTTTCTGCTCACAGCTGTTATTTTACACCTGATGGTACTCATTCTGAAAGCATCTTCAACTGGCCTCGATATATTCAATGAGAACAGCTGGCTAGTTTGCCAATTACGCTAATGAGGACAAGCTATTGGACGTCGTCTCAGACAGCGTTTGATATCAGACCAGGGACTGCTCTGTCTTGTAGCTGAGAGGATAAATATTTTGCAAGCAATATAGAATGCCTGAGAGCCAAACTGAAAGACAATTCCACCTTAACTGATGCTGAAAAGGCACAAATTGGTGCATGAAATTAAGTGCTTCATGCTCATATTTTGTGGAAAATGACCCCTAGACCTCTAGTTTAATGTGTCCCCCACCCCAAAGTTCATTAGAAATCCACACCCACAACAACATGTATCACATTGAAGGAACGCCCAGTAGTGTTCTTCTTTTCAGTAACACACACCCGCAGACTTTCTCCTCACCATCTATAAATGAATGAACTAAAACTGCACAGCAACGGTCTGTTTGTTACCTGGATGTAAATGAAAGCGTGTAAAAATTAAATTCTTTCATAAAGAACTCCTTTACAAAATGGCAACAACTTGCCCAGAATGACTCGGAATGTGTCTAAGATGACTAAGAAATCTCCAAAATACCTAAAAGTTGTCCAAAATGTCTTCAAATGTTTCCAGAATCGCTCAAAAACCGTCCAAGCTAATTCAAGACCTGAATTAAAAGAGTTAGAAATGAACCAGAATGACCAAGAAATGTCAAAAATGACGTTAAAATAGTTTTAAAAAATGATCCCAACTGCTCCAAACATATTCAAAATGCCGCAAAACCTTTCCAATCAGTTTTCTATAATCAACTCTGAGCATCAGTATTATGGGATGTATCATAGTTTCAGCAGAGTCCTAGAGACAATCATTGGTTTCCTGGATGTGTTTCTGTTTAGTTTGTCCACAATGAGGCAGAAATTTAACAAAATACCTCCAGCTTTTCCAAATTTCCCCCCCTAAAAATGCCAAAGATGACTAATAAATTGTCCAAAATACCTAAAACCTTATAGAAAATTAACAAAAAAAGAGCTACAAGTAGTTGAAAATGACTCGGGAGTCGACTAAAATGACACTGAGCTTTTCATGGACTGAAACTACGGCTTTGTCCCGGTTTGATTCTTTGCTCTCTCTGCTGAAGTGTCCTTGAGCGGGACATGAGTCCCGGTTTGCGGCTGAAGTGCGTACGTGGGGACAAACAGAGTCGCTTTGGACCAAACTGTCTGCCAACCGAATGAAATGTAGCGCCATTAGGCTCGTCTCCACTCCCAGCACACGTAGTCCTGCATCCTGATGTGGTCATTTTGGTGTCGGGGCACTTAGAGACATTGAGCCCAAACAAACAGATGTTTTATCAGGATGAAGAACCCCAACCTGCATCTCCACGCCTCCTTTTATTGTGCCGTCGCCAAATTAACCTCGCGTCCTTCTCCTTTGTGCTGTTTCATCAGTCCTGAACCACTGCCAGGTCCACCGCGTCGCCGCCGTTGTTTACCAGTGTTACAGTGATGTCATCGGCCCCGACTCTGTCACCATGGAGACCTATAAGCTTGCGCTAACCAGGCTTGGCAGGTCCATACAGGTGAGCCGCTTCTCTTTGTGTACGTGAAGGGGGGGTTTAGGAAAAGGTCACAAAGGAAAGGATACGCACAAATGTCCAACATCGCCAAATTGCTCTTCTGGCTGAACCCCAGTGGATGATGTAACTGCAGATTTTAAAGGCACATTGCACAGATACCAACATTAAACTTCCCAAATTTATTAATTAAAATGATAGAAAAACTTTTGGAAATCACAAATTGTCTGAAATTCTATGTTTAAGTATCCAAATGAGGTGTTATATGGTCTTAAATGACATACAGGCAGCTCGACATTCTTGTTTTTTTAATTTAAAACTTCTTTTAAATCACTTCTTAAAATCCACTTGCTTTTATTTGAGGTTTATTTTTAGCTTTAATTAGTTTTACTGTTTTATTCTATATTATGTCCTGTTTATTTTAGATTTCTCTCTTATTTTACTTTTAGCTGTAATGATGTCGTCTCTCTAATTCTTTAATTCTCTATTTTTCAGTCTTGTTCTTTCATTTTCAAACTGCTTAGTTCCCTTGTTTGAGTAGCTAATTATTCATTTAATTTATTATCATTTTTACTATTTTTTTTTAAGTATCTGCTCTGGTTTGTCTCCTAAGTCTCTGTGTTTACATGTTTTAACTGTTAAAGCACTTTGTGAACGCTGTTCTGAAAGGCCGCTACATAAAAAAATGCTTATTTTTATTGTTGTTGACGTATTAAAGTCAATGTTTTTCACAGAGGGTATTTTAGATATCCCCTTTTATCCCTCTGTGAATCAGAAAATGCTGTCAACAGCCAGAATCAGTCAATTTTAGATTTGTTTTTACGAATCAAATGTTCCATAAACTCTTAAGAAACTCGTCTGTAGAAACCTGCAGATTAAAGATGGGAGTAAAACTGGAAGGTTTGGTGCCGCTGAAGTGGACATTTCTGTCCATTTTAGAAAACAGCCTTTAAAGATACGTGTCACCGTTCAAACCCACAGACGCAAGGAGACAAAATGTGGTAAAACAAACACCTAGATGTGTATTTGTGATGTTTTCTTTCCACTAGTACAAAGAAAATCTAAAAATTGACCAGCGCATGTGTTGCCTCGAGTGTCTCGTCTGGTGGGAATACAGTTGTTGTGTTTGAGGAGCTGCTGCTTCCAAAAATGTTCTGTACTCCCATCTGATTTTCCTTTTCAGCAATATCCACAAAGAACGTGAGTCTCCCGTGACAGTTCATGTAGCGTTAAGTTTCACCGACCAATTACTTCAGCCGTGTTTCTGAGAGATCTCGTTTTGTGCCTCGGTTTGGTGAAGTGGATGCCTCTAATTACTGCAACACTCGGGAGACTGGCCGGCCGTTGCCATGGCGAAGAGGCCAAATCAGATCAGAACTGCTGCCAAATGAATCCAAAATGAACCCAGAATTCAAAGGTGACGTGATGCAAGCGGCAGATTGTTCTCCGTTATCTGCAGCTTCCACCTGCTGACGGCGACACGCTGCAGTTCGGAGCTTTTGGTTTGATGTTTTCTTGCCAAAACGCACCTTGCGGGTTGTTGTTAAGCTTCTGTCACAGTTTCAGGGGCTTTTTATCCAAGAATTTTCCAACGCAGGTGTTTACGGGTGGATGAACCAGGAGAGTTTTCTGTTTTAACTATGACTTGAGTTCATTAGTGTCTTAAATAGTGACTTTTCTGAACAAAGTTAAAGGCTTTTAAAACACAAAACCACTCTAAATACAGTTTATCTATAGATGATGGTTCTGAAACCACATGAAATCATAGTTCACTCTGTCTCACAGTAGCTCAATTCAGTTTTCAAAAAATTTTGTACAAAAATTATAATTAATGTCCATTAAATATACCTGGAATGTTCCCCCGTTATGCAGATTTTTCCTCCAGTTTAATTCCTCATATTTCTTCTGCTTCTCCTCAGTTGGATCCGTCTCTCAGCACAGACGTCCTCCGCAAGTTTGCCAGAACCACCGACATCCAGAGTAATCTTTACATCTAAATCTATCCATGTTTCACTCTATTTTCATGTGCTAAATATTGTCATTTTATAAATAAAGATAATAAAATGTCACCAGTTTAATGAGTTACTTTGGTCTGTCTATAAATAGCATGTCAGTCTGATTTATAATGTGGAAATTTATGAATTAATTAAATATATACTGAGAGAATTATTGTGTCTGTAAACCTTTCCCCTCTGTGTAGATGTTTCTTTAGGGCAGAAAATGTAATAAGGACCGACAAGCAGAGATTATAAAAACACCATTAAAAATAGTTGCATTTACCTAAAGCTACAGATTTGGTAGTGGATTGAAATCCCTCTGATTCTTGAATAAAGAATGCTATTAGTACTTTTATTGCATTTTCCTTCTAGAGAGTCGCTTACTCGGTTCGCCACTTCAATTCGCAGTGAAATGTTGTTTTATAAAATAAAGTTCGGATGTTTTTGGACTGACTTTTAATGCGGCGCCATCAGCAGATCAAGATTTTGAACTTTAGTTTGTGACTAAATAGCTTCAAAACTCAGACTTGTGCTAGTTATTATTTAAAAATTATATTTTTTTATTTGATTAATATGCCTCCTTGCTTGATAGTAACAGAGATATTTAAATTTATCAATATTGTGAAAATTAACTCAATTGTAGCCACTGTTATTATAGTCATGTTGAGTCTTTTTTAGTAGCTACTGTAGGTTTGGATTGCTATTGTGTAAGAAAGGCCGAACAGCTCAGGCTAAAATAACATTTTTCACTTGTCAGAACTTCCAGACGCCCAGTGCAGCTTGTGTACAGAGCAGAAAAACTTAGACACAACAAAGGCTGCCAAGAACAGCAGTGCTATTAAACTGTGTCACTGGGATCATTGAAGCATGACACACCTGCTGCTGTGAGCTTTATACATGTATTAATGTTTTTATTATATATTTATAGATTCTTGAAATGTATTTTGTATATATATTTAACCATGATGAATAATGTAGAGCATGATTTTATTCTTAGTATTATTAATGGATGGAGGGACCGGCTGATATACTGTATATCAGGGATGTCAAACTCATTTTAGTTCAGGGGCCACATTCAGCCCAGTTTGATCTCAAGTGGGCCGGACCAGTTTTTACTATATGATCAAAATAATTGACAAAAGTCAGATAAAAAAAAGACAAAAAAACAAGACAAAATATTGCAAAAATGAGACAAGCGACATGAAATAAAACAAAAAAAGACAAATAGACAAACAAGTTACAAAGCAATCAAAAAAAATGGATAAACGACAAAAACAAGACCAAAACAAGGCAAAATAGCACCCAAAACAACGAATAAAGCAAAACACAAAATGATAAAAATAAGACAACACAAGCAAGACAAAAAGGAAACAAAACGAGAAAATGACAACATGAGACGAAATTCAGACAAAAAAGACAAAAAACGACAAAAGACAAAATATTACAAAAACGAGACACAGAATAACCAAAAATTTGACAAAAAAGTTGCAAAGTGACAAAAAAATCGACATCAAAAAAACACAGCGACAAAAATGGCACGCAAAACAACCAAATAAAGCAAAACACAAAATGACAGAAATAAGACAAAAACCACAAGCGAGACGAAAAGGAAACACAAAACATCAATAACGAGGCCAAAGTCAGACAAAAAACGACAAAAACGACAACGACAAGACAAAATATTACAAAAATGAGACAAATGACAAAAGAACAGTGAGCAATCTAGTAATTTACTTTGTGATCAAAACAACTTGTCATGGTCTAGAAATGATTTTAAATTTATAGTTTTACTAATTTACCATCTGCAGTTAATGTCTTCTGTGTAATTTTTACACTTTGATGGCCGGATTGGACCCTCTGGAGGGCCGCTTTTGGCCCGGGGCCGCATGTTGGACACCCCTGCCTGTATATGATGTAGTTACACAGTGCGGCCTCCTGATCATGTGGGGGCAGTAAAGCGCCACTGAGCAGTTTGACAAACTGCAGAGAAGCTAAAAGGCTAAAAGAAGATAAAGTGAGCGAAACTCAAACAAACCTGTTGGTATGAAGGTGCAGAGATTCCGTTTTATCTGTTCTTATTGCTTAAATAGTGAATATAATATATTTAACGTAACCGCTGCGTTAGTGTGTAGTTAACTGTAGCAGCTACATAACGTAAATATAGCATTAACTGTAGTTTAGCGGCACTTTAGGACAGCGAGGCTAGCAATGAGTGCTAGCCGGGTTGTAGCTTCAAAAACCGGCAGGATGAAAGCTTCGGTCGGCCGGCCACAGGATCACCGAGTCTCCAGAGCCTCCAACAAGGTGCTGGCTGAGAGGAACCCGGCGGTGGTGGCGGTGGGAGCCTGGGTGGAAGGTGGACGGGACTTCCTGGAGCACCCGACTGTGAGTTTGGTTTAATGCTAATGAGCTGAGCTAGCTGTGAGTGTTGCCAGGCTGCCGTTAGTGTCGGCAGGGTGGATGAGTTTTCCTCCTTTTTGTCTGCAGTAGCGTTTGATTATCACCCACAATTCGAGCCCCTAATGTATCAGCAAATATGAGGGGCATAACCTCACACCTCAGTACAGTATGTGGACTAATAATTATATGTTTATGTATTGAAGTAGTGGCCAGATTCACCACAGCAGGGCTACCACCTGTCTCAGTTATTGTCCTTTAATCTACATGATTGGCCCTGTGTAAATGTTTTAATCCTATTGTGCTGATATGCAGTCAATTATTATATTTATGTTACTTCTGTGACCAAGATACACACTTAATAGAACATTTCTGTATTATAAAAATAAACTTCTTTGTGTCCTCTGCTGGACAAACTATTTAACACTGAGATCTGATTTCAGTGCCCCTCTAATCGAACCTACAATAGTTTGGCTTCCAGGTCTAAGAACCAGTCCTGATCCATGTCTAGAACCCTCCAGAACCAGTCCTGATCCATGTCTAGAACCCTCCAGAACCAGTCCTGATCCATGTCTAGAACCCTCCAGAACCAGACCAGATTCTGTTTGTTCTACAGCTCTGCATCCTTTTGTGTTTCTGGTCCTTCTAAAGGTCAGGATGACCTCTAATATTTTATGGGGTTTTTTATTGCAGTAAGTTGCTACTTATAAGCCAACACATACATCATGCTGGTATAAAAAAGCACTTTATCATACAGTGATTTTGTGTATGTTTGAGTCTGTTAGACCCTAGAGATGTAAAACTCCCTATTTGACATAGAAGAATTATTTTAGATATATATGTATAGATGTATCATGGAAAATTAGGAAAGTAAACAATTATTTTCATTCGAGAAGCAGAAATCAGTAAAATTCTGACAGATTTCTTTGTGGAACTTACTTTAATGATTTGGATAAATGTTGCCGCTCCAATCACAGATATGGAGCAAATAAAATTCTATGTTCCATGAAGAATCTCTGAGAACCTATAAAGAATTAATGAGTCTTTTGCTATTGAGAGCTTCTGAACTGAGTCCTAAGTTCAAAATCATGCCTCTAAGCAGGTCTCACGGAATCAGGAAATGTCTGGCTTTACCTGTGTGACAGAATATTAAGTTTACTTTTTAAACTGTGAAAGAGGTCCTGGGGCATCTTTAACAGAGGAAGATCAGAGCTGATACTCACATATCTCCTGATTAAAAAAACAAAAAACCTTTGCTCACTTGCTGTAAGTTTAATTTTGGGATCTAAATTTACAGATTCCTTCATTATGTCCCACTCCTGTGAAGTGTGATGCTGTGTTTATCTCAACTCATAACTCCCAGGTGAAGGTTGTAGATGCTGGTATTTGAGGCTCGTGAGTTTAGAGTCCAGATTTTTCCTAGAGTTTTCAAAAACTGTCTTCCCATGTCTTCATTTAGACTCTTGCTTTGCTAACGGAGGAGCTCCAGGCGGAGAAGAGGAGGGAGAATGAAGAGAGCCTTCGACGATTTCAGGATGAAGTCCGCCACCGTGTGGCTCAGCGAGCTCAAGTCTTCAAGAAAAGACAGCAGCCTCTCGCAGATCCAGTGGTAACGATCAGTTATTTTAGCTGACAGCAGACACTGAGAAAAACGATGGGAGGAAACAGAAATATTCCACCAACATAATTGTCAATTCTTTTATTCAGTAATAATTTACTGTCAGAAATAAATGCAAAACCTCTTCCATTATTTTCCACTTCTTTATATTGCTTGTTTTTGCAGTCTAAAATTGTTTATAATGATGTAAAACATACAAAAGCGCCAAATTCCCTCCAGTCACATTCAACACACGTCTGGTTAGTCATGCTGCCGTCGTCTCTGTCTGATCGACCTCCTCATTGAAAAACTGTGCTTTTGTTCAGGTGACGCCTGACAGCAGCTCCCCACAACAACATTATCAGGTGTGGACTCACCCAGTGTCTGCTGGAGAGAAGCTGAGGTCTGCCAGAGCTGCTGCACAGAACACAGCGATGGAGAGGAGCTCTCAGGAGGTGAGAGGACGGTAGAGAAGCAGCAAACAGCTGAAACTTCAGGGGCAAACGGGTCAGTTTGGATCCGCAAGACGACATTAGGGCTAATGAATTGAATTAGGAAACAAATACCAGCCAATTTGTTTTTATTAGATGTTTTTGTTAACTGAATTGGGGGTTTCTGCCTTCAAAAGCAGCTTAGTTTAGTCCTTAATGTCTCTGTGGATGATCCAAGTCTGTCCAGAGATGGTTTCAGCTCTGCTAGAAACCATGCTGTTGTCTCTAATATGTGCTGTATCATCTCTGTTCCATGTGGTGTTTGTTTTTGATGCAGCCAGAATGATTGCACTCTTCCCCTGTATGACTAATAAAATAATGTGACTGTGATTAACCTGAAGTATTATTTATTTCCACGGTTTTCCAGCCGAGCGGAGGCATGAGGCAGGTCAGACTCAGACTGGCCGCCTGTCGGATGATCCCACGCGAGGAAACGACTTCAGAGCTTCCTGGAGGCAGATGGAACGTCTCTCCTACCAGACATGTGAGCGTCTGTCGTCTCACGCTTGTTCCTCTTTTTAAAACGCATGCTTCTTATGACTCTTCCACATTCATGCTATAATTAAGAACATTTCCCTCTGCGCCCAACAGAAAGCTGAATCTCATGAGGAAGGTCTGGAGGAGGAAGAGGAGGGAGAGGGAGATGATCCTCTGTTCTCCAGTCAGCATGAATGTCCTCTAGTTCAGCAGAAGGTGACTGCAGATGTGTGCCATGTTTGTTTTCTGATTTCAGGCTTTTTCTTTCTAAGTTCATCTTAAATCCAAGACATGAAGACATTTACTGATTTAATTTTATTGCAGTTATTCTGGATTTGTAGTAGGATCACAATCATGTGATCGTCAGCAGGCAGCTGATGTAGCGTTCACTTGTTGCCATGGTTACAGTGACGCCGTGCCGCTATCTGGCAATGATACAGAAATCTGTAACAAATCCATGGATCCAGACTATAAGCTGCATCACTGCCAAAATCTAATCACTTGATGTTTAGCTCTAATTCAGACTTTTACTTCAGTATCTAAAGTAAAAATTTGATATTCATTTGACTAATTTATTTGTGATAATCACCTTTCATCAACATTTATATTCAGTAATATTCTGCAGTGCGGCAGAGAGCTTGACTTTTTGTGACGGTAGATGGGAGATCTGATGAGCTAAGAGTGAGAGAACCTCTTATTAAAAGGATTTGTGGTGGGAAGACGGTGTTTCTGCAGTTGCAGTGTTTGCTTGCACCAGTTTCACGCAGATGCCTGCACACTGTCCGACTCTGCATGAATGTATTTTGTGTAAATGTTTTAATACATTGTCATTTCAAGCAATGTATTGTCATTGGACAAATGTTTATTTTCAAATATGGAGTAGCTGCAAAACTGCAACCAGTTACATTTCCTGTGTACCATAAAAAGGCATCAATCCAAAAGCATTATTCTGCTAAATGAAAATTTTCAATAACATACAGAATGTTAGGAAACTCCCCATGTTGTCACAGTCATAAATTTATCCAACAATTACTTGCATTAAACTGAACTGCTTACCAAAACATGAATGCATCTCCGAAAACTTGCAAGTCACACATGTAGAGAACCCTGCAGTGACGCATTCACATGGGATGCATGAAAAAAAACTATTGATATATACATTTGATCTTCCATAATACATATTTCAATGTCTTATCTGCTCACAGTACATATTTGTATTGAAAATGTTCATCAAATTCACCGTCACCCTGTCAGGACTGTATACTTTAAATGATTCCCTTTAAATAGATTCTACAGGCCTCCATAGGTAACAGCGATAGAGACATATAGTCATCATCCAGGCCTCCAGAAATCCATGCAGCTGTAATATGTTCACATTTCTAAATGGACCCAGCCATCAGGTCACATCGGTAAATGAACCTGCTAATGTATGCGTGTTTGTTTACAGTAAATACAGTGTTCAGTGTGGCCACATAATTAACTGTGGGCTCAGCAGACCATAAAAATCCAACAGACCAGATGTCATGTGAGTTATTCTGATTTAGAGGCTGAAACCTCCAAATGGTGAACCACACATAGAAAATGTAAAAACCACATCTAAAGTTCAACCTTTACGATCATAATATTCTCCTCAAACAGCTTAGAGCATAATTATAACTGTGGAACTGGGTCAGAGTTACTTTATACCGGGTTTACAGTAAGAGCTGGGATGTTTCACTGCAGCACATGATGGTTATGATCATGACATGACGGACATGTAGGAGGTTAGTGATAAATTTATCCATTTAACTTCCCTCTAACACCTGGTGATTCACTGCATGTTCAGGCTGCGAACACGGAACAATAACACAGTTTATGTCTGTCCTCCTGTGACTACATAGACACCTTGATGCAGATTTAGATGTAGTTTTTGTCAGGAAATTGATGCCGCAGCTTCAGACCTATAAGGCAGAACTGAGTTTAATATCAAAGTTGTGTTATGAATCCTCACACAGTGAGTTCTTTTAGCTGCTTCAGATTATTTTGCAGGCAGAACCCCAACCATGACCTCAATCTTAATCTTTACTGTCCATAAACTGCAGATAAACAATCACGCTGTTTCTGTCAACAAATATCCCATAAAAGGCCAAAACAACCAATACTTTCTGACTTTCTTACACTGACTGTTGCATCTGGCCCCGAATCATTTGGTTCCGTTTGAAAACATATAAATTTAAAGCTCACAAATGTTTAGTTCTAATTTCTAATGTAGGCTGAATAATTTCCTCAAACTACGGAATCACAGTAGTGCCATCATAAAAGATATGGCAGATAATTTATTTCCTTGTCTGTTTAAAAAGATAAAGAAATGTGTAAATATAAAGAGGAATAAATAAATGAATAAATAAAAAAATACATATGTTTAAAAATAAGGTAATAAATGTGTAAAGAGGAAGAGGAATACATTTTTTAAAAAATTAATTAAAATATCGAAAACCAGGGTAAATTTTGTCTTTGCTTTTGTCATTAAAATAGAATATCAGCAGAGTTAACCTTAAACTTTTGTATTAATACAGTGGAAACTTGAAGATGGAGTACATTTACAGTTCTTTATCTTAAAGTATGATCATTACTGAGGTCTAATTAACAAGATAGTTTGTGTTTTTTTAATGCTAAGTTATAGATTTGTGTTTTTGATTGAATTTGTTCTGTTGGCAGCTTGGTATATTTATATTATAAACTGATTAGAGCTCAGTCTAACTATATTTCTAGCCGTACCGACTCTGTTCTATCTGCTTGTATATTTCAGGTAATTGGACACGCTTCATGGAGTCCTGACAGATTCCATCCTGATCCAGTTTTTAAATCCAGTCTCGGCGGCGTCCCTCATGTTCTGTGGCCTCTGAACGACCAAGAAGAAGTGAGAAGACAGGTAGACTTCAGACGTACTGTGTGCACCAAGCTGTGACTTCACTTGTTCCAATCCTGTCAGACCAATGTTTCACAGATCGAACATCTGTCTCTGCAGCGTCAGTCTCAGTTCCTGAAGCACCGCCGCCTCGTCATGAGCAACGAGAGAGAGCAAGTGAAGGAGAACAAGCAGCACAGGAAGCACCTGAAGAGGACGGCGAGGTGACGAGACCGAAACTCTTCCTCGTGTTGGAGTGAATGTTTGAAGTGATTCTCGGCCCAGCGTCTGTCTTTAGAGTATCAAACAGTGTTTTTATTATCTACACTAGCGTTCAAAAGTTTAGGGTCACTTAGAAATGTCTTTGTCTGGATTCCCCAAACTTTTCAACGGCAGTGTACGTCAACTTTAACTCATTTAGAGCAACTTTAACTCATTTAGAGCAACTTTAACTCTTTTAGGGCAACTTTAACTAATGTTGAGCAACTTTAGATAGCATTAAATGAATGATAAATCCAGTGTAGACATTGTTAATGTGGTAAATGACTATTCTAGCTTAATGGAATATCTCCATAGAGGTACAGAGGAACATTTCCAGCAACCATCACTCCTGTGTTCTAATGCTACATTGTGTTAGCTAATGGTGTTGAAAGGCTCATTGATGATTAGAAAACCCTTGTGCAGTTATGTTAGCACATGAATAAAAATGGAAGTTTTCATGGAGAACATGGAATTGTCTGGGTGACCCCAAACTTTTGAACGGTCGTGTAGAACAGCAGCTTCAGTTCAGCTCAGTTTAGGTTGTTTGTGATGCACAACAGTGGTGACAACTCTTCACAGCGAATAACAAATCAAAACAGAAAAGACTTGGTTGTTTTTTGTCAGCATATGGTTCAACAGTGTTCTTCCTCCCTGTAATCAGTCATATAAAGCTGGAAAATGACAGTGTTTGGATTATGTTATAGCATGCAGAGTGTCTGAAATATTCACATACTACACGATTCCTGCCTGGCTCTCAGCGACAGTCTCTTCCTAAATGTTCCTGTCTCTGCTGAAGGATCAAAGCTGAGAAAGAACAGATCCGTCTGGAGGAGGAGAGGAGGCTGGAGAGAGATGGGCAGCTTGCAGAGGCCAGACAGAAGCTGGAGGAGAGAGAGCTGCTGATCCTGGAGAGACTGAAGCTGGAAGAGGAGGAGAGAGCTGTGGAGCTGCAGAGGAGGAAGAAACAGGAGAAAGGCAAAGTAGCTGCAAGGTAATCAACGGAGGTTTGGTTATGAAGGCTTAAAAAATTCTGGAGCATATGAGTAATTTTCAGGGAAGATGCAAGCTCAGTGTTTACAGTGAATACATTTGTCGCCCAAATAAAATATGATTTGGTTTGTATTTTTATATACTGCTCTAATAAATACTCACTGTGCCTGAATATTGTGTTCCCTTACGTAAATAAAGACATTTCCACCAGAAAATGCACAGTTTGATGCATTACAAATCACTAGAACGCAAGATATTTAGTTAATTAACTTAATGTTTGACGAAATTTCCTAAAGGACGACACCCAGACTCCTGTTTTATACGTCACCCTAATGTTCAGGTGAAATCTACACCTGTACTCCAGAGAGAGCTGTGCTTTAACCACATTCTGTAAAAAAAATTCAAGAAAATTGTCCCTCCTTGATACAATCAGGAAATTATTAGCAACTTGCAGTCACATAACAAAAGTTCTGAGAATTTTGGCATGAACTCGGTTGAACTGCAGGCTGTGTTTACACAGAGCAGACAGGAGACCAGTATGGAAACAAATAAAATCAATAATCAAATAAATCCAAATAATTCTGGTCATTTTTTCCTAATCTATGGCTTTATAACTGTGTCATGCTGCAGGAACGGAAACCACACAGAAACTGGATGGATTTCAGAGCGTTGCTGTGTCCATTTTGTGTGTGTGTGTGTGTGAGATGTGGAAAGTCGAGTTTAGAGGTTATTCATCCACTGATTGGACCTGTGAGTGTTTTTAAAATGCGGAGCTCAGGACTCTTCCACTCTTCCAGTTGTTAATGGTGTTGACAATGAAGCAGTTCAGGGCAGTTTATTGCAGCTAATTCAGTGTAAATTCCTCCCCAGAAACTGTCCATGATTGTTGAGCGGAAAAAAGGCTGAAGAGAGTTGCAAAGAAAACACACACAAAGAAACTATATGGTCGTAATTAGTGGTGGAATTTATACCTTACAGATTGTGAACATTGCAGATTTTCATGGAATAAAGATCACAGATAGTATTACAGAACACTGGAGGCCTCCAGGTAATACTAGTCCTGTGTAAATAGGGTTTAAGTGTCTTTGTGAAGCTGAATCTGTCCTGATAAACAGGCTGACTGTGAGTCTCTGCAGGTTCATCGAGGCTCTGAGAGCTCAGATGAAGGAGCGACTCTCTCAGGCGAAGCTGGACCTTCCTCCTCTCTGCTGCTGTGCTTCTACTTTCTGGGATTCTCATCCTGACACCTGCGCCAACAACTGCGTCTTCCACAACAACCCCAAAGGTAAAAACACAGCCTCACATCCTGCCACTGAGCTGTAGTGGGACAGTACAGACAGTAATATCGGTCTCTTCCACAGCCTACGCCCAGGCGCTACATTCAGCGATGGTGAGTTTGGACTGATGGTAAAGGAAGCTGCAGTGGAAGCTACCTGACAGAGCTGACAAGTTGGGAAACAGTGTAAGTTGTCAAACCTAGAATCAGACGAGAAGACTGATACTAAATCTGTTTCTGTTTGTCCAGGAGATGTTTAGCTTCCAGACTGAAATATTTTAGCGCGCATTCAATGGTGTGCCATGAAATATTTTAACCCTCGTGTCGTCCTGCAGGTCAAAATTGACCCGTTTTAAAGTTTGAAATGTGGGGAAAAAAATTTTCACGGTGAAGCTTCTGATGTCCACATTTGCAACATTTTTGGGAAATTTTTGAACATTTTTTTGGGAAAAAAGAAATGCTAAAAAAAACGTTTCTTAAGAACATTTTCAAAAAAATCAAACAAAATCCAGCGAATTTCGCTGGATTTTGGTTGATTTTTATGTGAATGTTCTTAAAGAAAATATTGGAAGTTTTACTGATATGTCTGTAATCACTTTAGATATTTTTAGGATTTTTTGGGACGATTTTTACAATTTTTTTTTGAAAATATTTACAAGAATTTTCTTCTTGAAGGTTTTGGAAATTTTCAGAAATTTGGGGAATTTTTTGCAGAATTTTTGGATTTTTTTTCAGACAAGGGAACAATATTTTTTGGTGCCTGTAAATGAAGACAACAGGAGGGTTAAAGAAACGTGACGTTAAATCCACATTATGTATACGTGCTAGCAGGAGGACCAGATTTAGCTTCTCTTGTGAAATATCTCAGCTGCACAGTTTAATACAGACGTTGATGACGTGTCCTCATGATGTTGGTGCCTTTATTAGGTCAGTTTCTCTTTACATTTACAATTAAATACGTGACATTCCCACCAGTCCTTGCTGATCTTTGTGTATAGTACTGATTAACCCGCTACTTTATACCTGCTAAACATCAGCTGTGTCTTCACTACAACCTCACAGAGCCTCCAACGTGCCTCTACATGTTCAATCTTATTCTACTGGTTGTGAAGAATGATCCATACAACACTGTTTGGCCTTTTTTATCGTATATATTTACCGTTTCATACAACCTCCCATGAATTACTGTGTTTATTTATTGATAATTAAGGACTTGGTGTGTTAGTTTACTCTGTACGTGTGATTAGGAGAATTAATTTACATGAGTTTTAAACCATCAGGTGCATGTGTGGATTAGAAAATGTGCCGTACTGCTGTCGGTCATGTTGACCTGCTTCAGGGATGTTTGACAAAAATAATAAATTAAAGCTGCAAGCAGCGTTGGACGGGTCCTCGCATCCGTGCTGGTCGGCGACTCCATGCACGTCCACCAGGCGGCGCTGCGACCGAGAGTGCATGTCGGCCTGGGGATGTGATGAAGGCCGGAGTCTGATCACACATGTAAAATATCGGGCAGATTGGAGCATGTTCAGGCCGCTTATAAAGCTTTTCCTGTCCATCCACCAGGTGGCGCTGCGACCGAGAGTGTATATTGGCCTATGGATGTGATCAGGGTCGGACTCTGATCACACACATAAAATTTCAGGCAGATTGGAGCATGTACAGGCCAGTTATACAGCATTTCCCTCCATCCAACAGGTGGCGCTATGACTGTGGCTGTATTTCAGCATGTGAATGTCATCAGGGCAGGACTCTGATCATACATGTAAAGTTTGAGGCAGATTGGAGCATGTTTAGGGCAGTTACACACCAGTTGATGTTTCATGGCGAAGCATCACAATTCAGGAGGACGCCGTGGCCACGCCCTCAGACTTTTGTGGAGCATTTTGATAACTTTTGATCATCCATGCCTGGAGTACATCCTGGCCAAATTTCAGCTCTCTCGGTGGTACCCTGTTTGAGTTTATAGCTTTTGAAAATGTCTAAAAATGACCCATAATCGTCGAAACATATGACATATAATTCAAAATGGCCGACTTCCTGTTGGGTTTTGGGCATGGGTGTCAATTACATTTTTGTGCGTCTTGACGAGTTACATATGCCTACCAAGTTTCAGAACTGTAGGTCACATATACGGCCCGTAGTAAATGTTTGAAATTTTCCAGGTGGCGCTATGGAGCCATTTTGCAACAGTCATGTGCAATTTGTGTAAAATATCAAATATTCCAGCTGTCCTGATGTGTGTAGCAATTTTGGCAAGCATATGAGCGTTCCTAACCTGTCAAAAAGTATTTTGTCTGTCACGGCAACACTGCGTTGCCATGGCAACAGTGTTTCATGAATCGTCAAAATCTTCACACTGTTGCATCGTGCAGGTGTGACCACTCACCTGACCAATTTTCAGAATGATATGACAAAGTTTCCGGCAATGGTAGGTGCAAATGTAATGACAAATACTTCCTTTTGCCAATAGGTGGCGCTATGAGTATTTCTAAATTTATGAGTGTGGATGTGTTCAGACCCAGACCGGTGTCCACCATATCAAGTTTGGTCCAGATTGGACCATTTCCAGCTGAGATATTAATAATTCAATTTTCATGGCGAGAAATCGAAATTCGCCGCACCGCCACAGACACGCCCTTTCATGATGAGTCACCATTTTCTCTGGGAATCATCATCAACGTGTTCTGGCTTATGTCACCAAATTTGAGGTGAATCTGATCAACGTGCTAAGAATAGTACATCAAAGTGTGAAAAATGTCAATTTTCTGCTACCACAAGGTGGCGCTATGACTGTGAATGTATATAACTGCATGGATGTTGTCAGGGCTGGACATTGATCACACATGTAAAATTTCAGAAGGATTGGAACATGTTCCTGAAAGTTAGGCACCACTTCCTGTTTAATGGCGAAGGATCAATATTTTTGATGACCGCCATGGCCACGCCCTTTGACTTTTGCACAGCATTTTGATAACTTTTGATCAGGTAGGGCTGTTGCATATACTGGCCAAATTTGGCGTCTCTCGGACTTACCTCCGCTGAGTTATTAATCTCAGAAAATTTACAGCTAATTCAAGATGGCCGACTTCCTGTTGGGTTTAGGGTGTGGCCATGATTGACTTTTTCGTGTGTCCTGATGTGCTGAATATGCACACAAAATTTTGTAGCTGTAGCTCAAACATCCTGCCAGTTGGCCTAATGACCACTTTTTGCAAGTTTGTAGGGGGCGCTCTGGAGCCATTTTGGCAATTACATGCAAAAGTCCCACAAAATATAAAATTTTTCGCCAGTCCTGATGTGTGTGCCAACTTTCATGCGTTTTGGGGTATGATAAGGTCCCCAAAAATGCATTTCCCCCGTCGCACAAAGAAAAATAATAATAATTAAAGCTGCAAGCAGCGTTGGACGGGTCCTCGCATCCGTGCTGGTCGGCGAATCCACGCACGTCCACCAGGTGGCGCTGCGACCGTGAGTGCGTGTCGGCCTACGGATGCGACGAGGGCCGGACTCTGATCACGCGTGCAAAATTTCAGGCCGATTGGAGCATGTTCAGGCTACTTATAGAGCTTTTCCTGTCGATCCACCGGGTGGCGGTGTGACCGAGAGTGTATATTGGCCTATGGATGTGATGAGGGTCGGACTCTGATCACACATATAAAAGTTCAGGCCGATCGGAAGATGTACAGGCTAGTTATAGAGCATTTCCTGTCCATCCACCAGGTGGCGCTGCGGCCGAGAGTGTATATCGGACGACGGATGTGATCAGGGTTGGACTCTGATCACACATATAAAATTTCAGGCAGATCGGACTATGTCCAGGCTAGTTATAGAGCATTTCCTGTCCATCCAACAGGTGGCGCTATGGCTGTGGCTGTATTTCAGCATGTGAATGTCATCAGGGCATGACTCTGATCAGACATGTAAAGTTTGAGGCAGATTGGAGCATGTTTAGGGCAGTTACACAGCAGTTGATGTTTCATGGCGAAGCATCAAAGTTCAGGAGGCCGCCATGGCCACGCCCTCAGACTTTTGTGGAGCATTTTGATAACTTTTGATCACCCATGCCTGGAATACATCCTGGCCGAATTTCAGCTCTCTCGCTGTTACCCTGTTTGAGTTTATAGCTTTTGAAAATGTCTAAAAATGACCGAAAATCTTCAAAACATATGACATATAATTCAAAATGGCTGACTTCCCGATGGGTTTTGGCCATGGGTGTCAATTAAATTTTTGTGCGTCTTCATGAGTTACATATGTGTGTCAAATTTCATGATTGTAGGTGACACGTACTGGCCGTAGTAAATGTTTGAAATTTTCCAGGTGGCGCTATGGAGCCATTTTGCAACAGTCATGGACAATTTGTCTAAAATATCAAATATTTCACCAGTCATGATGTGTGTGGCAATTTTGGTGAGCATATGAGCGTTCCTAACCTGTCAAAAAGTACTTTGTTTATTACAGAAACAATGCGTTGCCACGGCAACACCGTTTTATGAATTGTCAAAATCGTCACACTGTGGCATCATCAAGGTGTGACCACTCACCTGACCAATTTTCAGAATGATATGACAAAGTTTCTGGCAATGGCACGTGCAAATGTAATGACAATTTCTTCCTGTTGCCAATAGGTGGCGCTATGAGTATTTCTAAATTTATAAATGTGGATGTGTTCAGACCCGGACTGGTGTCCATCACATCAAGTTTGGTCCGGATTGGATCATTTCCAGCTGAGATATTAATAATTCAATTTTCATGGCGAGAAATCAAAATTCGCCACGCCGCCACAGACACGCCCCTTGACAAGGAGTCACCATTTTCTCTGGGAATCATCATCAATGTGTTCAGGCTTATGTCACCAAATTTGAGGTGAATCTGATCAACGTGCTAAGAATAGTACATCAAAATGTAAAAAATGTCTATTTCTTAATACCAGACGGTGGCGCTATGACTGTCAATGTACACAACCACATGGATGTTGTCAGGGCAGTACACTGATCATACATGTAAAATTTCAGGCAGATTGGAGCATGTACAGCAGAGTTAGACCCCACTTCCTCTTTCATGGCGAAGGATCAGTATTTTTGGGAGTCGCCATGGCCACGCCCTTTGACTTTTGCAGAGCATTTTGATAACTTTTCATCAGGAAGCAGTGTTGCATATATTTGCCAAATTTGGGGTCTCTCGGACTTACCCCCACTAAGTTATTAATCTCAAAAAATACCACAGTTAATTCAAGATGGCCGACTTCCTGTTGGCTTTAGGGCGTGGCCATGATTGACTTTTTCATGTGTCCTGATGCGCTGCATAAGCACACAAAATTTTGTAGCTGTAGATTAAACACTGTGCCAGTTGGCCTAATGACAACTTTTTGCAACTTTGTAGGGGGCGCTATGGAGCCATTTTGCCACACACATGCTCAACTCCCATAAAATATCAAATTTTTCGCCAGTCCTGATGTGTGTGCCGCGTCTCATGCATTTTGGGGTATGATAAGGCCGCCAAAAGTGCAATTCAAAAGTTCGCCAAAGAATAACAAATAATTCCTTGCATTCCAAAAGGGTCTTCGCACCATTCGGTGCTCGGACCCTAATAATTCTTAGGGTTTCAAAAGGTTCCTCGCACCACTTCGTGGTGCTCGGACCCTAATAATTCTTAGGGTTTCAATAGGTTTATAATAATAACCACAGGGTTTCAATAGGGTCTTCGCACCTTGGTGCTCAGACCCTAATAAACCACAGGGTTTCAATAGGGTCTTCGCACCTTTGGTGCTTGGACCCTAATAACACTGAATAAACCGTTAAAAAACATGACGAAAAAAATAGTAGAGGTAAAACAGGGAGTGATAATGAAAAATTTTGAGGGGCCCACATAGGTGAATCCTTGGACTTTTTTTTACTTATTTTTCCAAACCAATGCTCCGGTAAACAGCAATAACTGAGACTCTTAACTATCAGTAATCCCCACCATTTATGACTCTATTTAGGCTGCACTGTTTAACATTTATTGTTTCACACAGTTCTTTTTTTTGTTAACATAACTTTTCCTCATGCCCTTACTTAACATTTGGTTTTTATTTCAAAGTCTCAACAACATGCTTCATACTACTAGACTTCTCAGGACAAAAAAAGGAGGAAAAACCAACTGGCATAAGTTAAAATAGCTTGGTAAATAAATACTAACCTGGTAGCAGAACAAAACAGGTCACAAATAATGTTGGCACATCAAATAAAACGTTAAGTGGGCTACAGCGATTTCAAATCACAAGGCTGAAATGGGCTACTCACACTGCTTAATGGCTGAAGTTACATTTCCCCTCTGACACCAACTTTTCCACATCAGGCTTGGCCGCTGTCAGACTTATGAGCAAACAGTCCTCCAAAGACTGGTTTGACAGTCGGTTCCTCTCAGTGTTTTTATCGAGTTCATCTTGGAGAACGCAGCCTCGCAGGTGTAGGTTGAACCCAACATGGTGAGAACATACATAGCCAGCGTCTTCAATGTGCCATAGTCCTCGGGACAAGACACCCAGAATGCGCTGAGGTTTTCAGCACCATGGAGAGCAGCCTGGATTTCAGCCAGCTCGCTCTGAATGGACGCCTCGTCCAACGGCATCATTTTCACCGCGTTTGTGGAGAATTGTGGTGTTGTCCTCCAGCGGAAGCAATGCCAGCAGCTCCTCTCGGAAATCTTTGCCAAAAAAAGTCAAAGTCAGGATGGCATAAGGACAGGAGCTTGGGCATATTGCAGTAAAGTTGCCTTTTCTTTGTGTAGAAAGGAGTCGGCCGAGGTGATTCAAACATCTGACTGTGATTCCTCCTGGGCGCCTTTTATTGGAGGTTTTCTAGACACGTCCAACTGAGAGACAACCGCTAGATAGACCCAGAACTCGCTGGAGGGACCGCATATCTTATCATGCTGAGGAACACCTGGAGATCCCATAGGAGGAGCTGCAAAGTCACAAGAATATAATAATAATAATAATAATAATAATAATAATAATAATAATAATAATAATAATAATAATAATAATAATAATAAATTTTATTTGTAAGCACTTTTCTTGACACCCAAGGATGCTTTATAAGAAAAACAAACACAACAGAACAGATAAAAACTATACATACAAGAAAGAGGCAATTACAGAGAATAAATAGTCTTTAACAGGTGAGTTTTGGGTCTGGATGTGAAGAGAAGCAGAGAGTCGATATTACAGATGTCCGGTGGGAGTGAGTTCCAGAGTTTGGGAGCAGAGCGGCAGAAAACCCTGCTGCCCATGATGGTGCTGAGGCGGATGGAGGGCACTGTGAGGTGGATGGACTAAGAGGATCTGAGAGAGCGGGTGGAGGAGGCGATGTGATGGAGATCAGACGATAGGGAGCGAGGTTGTGGATAGCCTTGAATGTATACAGGAGGATTTTGAATTTAAATTGAATGTAGGTCAAAGGAGAAAAAGAGGAGGATTTGTATGCAGTTAGGTTGAGTGGCAGCAGAAGCAGAATAACTGTGCTTCTTAAACCAAGAAGTCAAACATTCTTCTGCCATTTAATCATCAAGTTAGTGTCTACATCTATTTAATGCAGCCACACAACAGTTTGTATTTTACTTGTCAGAATGACTGAGCCGCACAACAGTCCTTGAAGGAGTACTGAAAATAAAAGTACCATTAGACTGATTCAGCAGATTCATGTAATTAAAAAGTTCCAAAAGAAAAGTTTATATGAATGTTGAACTGAACCAGGTTTCATGTGTGGTTTGAATAAAATTGCAGTACACAAATAGAAAGACAACTTTCCTCTAATGGGGAATTATTTAAAGCTAATTTATATTTATTTGTTTTGGTTTGTTTTGGTATGTAGGCATCTCTGAAAGGACCATTTTAGGATTTGGTGGAGTAACTCGTGCTGTACTTTGAAGCTAGTATTGATTTACAGTTTATACAAAGATTGCTGAGGGGTCATGATACGATGAACTGAACTGGACAGGAGAAACATCATTCTACAACACAAAAGTCTACTTATTTCTAATGTTTTCCCCTCCCCTCAAATATTACTTATATCATAATTTGGTGCTCGTTACAGAAAAAACTGTGGAAAAGTTGAGATAGTTTCAGTCTAATTGAAAGCTTGTAACAATTGATCGGCTACTTTTTGTACAAGTTAAATTGTTTGCTTGCCTGTGGCCACATTTTGTACACATTTAGCTGTTTGCTTGTACTGAATAAAAGTTTCGAGGTTTCCAGTGGCTTCACAATAAACAGCAATTAACTATCTGGGAGTCAGACTGTTCAAAGCCTGCACAATAATAACTGTTACGGCCAGGTAACATGATTTTTTTTCAGAAAACATCAGAAGCAATCATTTGGTACATCCTGCCCCCTGATCAAATTGTAATGAGACTATATGAGAATGAAAAACATGTCTTTGGTTGAGGGAATGAGAACAGGCAAATGCTCTTCCAAAGTGAAATGGAACTTTTGCACAGTGGTCACAGACATCCGTTATGTGATATAGAAAGATATTAGACCAAATGTGGCTGCAGCAGGAAACAAAAGAAAGACATTTATTTTCTAATGTGATGCTTAGAAAAGGGTTGAAGTTAGCCAATCATGCAGAAAAATCTTTAGAGCAGTTCAAATGGTGACAAATTCTCAACCACTGACCTGTCAGATGGGACTTTAAGGGACAGTGACCAGAAAGTGTGACCAAAACACAACCACTCTGTTGACAAGTGACTATTAAAAAAAAGGATAACACTTAGTGGACATAACAGACAGAAGTTGAGATATGGAGGCAGCTACCAACCACTAATTAATTAACATTTACACATGATTTTTTTTGCAAATATCTCTTTGTTGCTATTGTCCATATCTGTCTACATTGTTGCACAGTCATACTACACTCTATGAATGCCTATTTTTGAGTGAAAGAAAATAATCATGGGTTGTCATCAGTCCAAATCAGGTGAGACTTGTTGTTAAAATGTGAAATCAATGAATAATTTGCCTAAAGAAGAATCTGAATCTAACTGTGATGCATTAACAGCTAAAATTAAATCTGATGCATTTATGCTGGTCAGTGTAGCAGCAATTAAGTCATTAGTCAGAGCTAAGAACACAGGTAAGAAACTTAAGATCATTGCTGTTCTTCAGGAAGAATTGACTAAGATAAAGGATAAAGAGGTTGAATCTTGACTTAACACAGAACCGGACTGAGGATCAGGCTAAGTTTCAGGAAATGGTGGTGTAGAAAAGGGACAGAGTAATGATGAGTTGATGAAAAAAGTTTAACAGTCTGCATGTTCTTCATGTGTTTTTCTTCAAAGTGATAAGATGGAGGAGTCAGAGCTTTTTGAAACTAATCTAGCTTTGTGTAAATGCATGATTGTTAACACAGCTGTGTGTCAGCCTTGGAGTTCAGTGGAGGCCCGAGATATAGTGTTTAGTGCACCAGATCCTTTCATTAGTGTGATGAAATGTCTTGATTGGTTGTGAGTTACAGCTACATTGTCTAATGTTGTGGCTCCAGAATGAAGAATGAAGTTATTGTTGCACTGTATGTTTTGGCACAGAGCGGTCTGTGGTTGAGGAATCTTTTGATCTACCTCCCACTGAGAATGTCCAGTGACCTGATGAGCTCGATGTGCAGACATGGTTAACAGATCACAGTGGTGTTTGCCTTAGTTCTAGAGTGTGTGTCGTGAGATTTCTTACAGGTATAGAGTGTCAAATCAGTCATGGCATAGTAGTGTGTGGATAGACTCAATGCATGTGTTGATGGAAATGTAGAAGGATGGTTGTTTCTCCACTGAATGATGTGCTAAGGTTAAATAATTGTTTCATTTCACAGATCAGCCCCGGTGTTGTTTTTATCAGAAGGCTGCTCCCTGAACACAGTTGAAATGCAGACAATGTGGGAATTATAGGAGAATGAGAGACTGGGCCACAGACTGCAGAGTAGTAAGGAGCTTGTCAGTAGAATGGAATGTTTTGAACTCTGTAAACACTAGAGTTTAATAGTCTCCTATTGGAAATCTAATATGATCAGTAGTAAAAAGGAAAGGGGTCAATGTAAAATTATTTGTGTAATATAAAGTGGATTTTTTCTACGCTTTGAGTTGAGAATGTAATGGTTTGGTATTGCTGTGGTCCATACAGAGAAACTAAAATTTCATGTGTGCTGGATTAAAATTAATTATAATCTTAAAAGTTAACTATATTAAGTAAATTAATGCGTTGGTAGTAAATAATAGTGTTAAATGTTTAATTTGTGTAGCTTAAGGAAATTATATAAATATTAAATTTATTTTTAAGTTTTACAGAGTATCCTGAGAGCAGGATAAATAGAACAAGATGATCAATAGGTGAAATAAGTCAAAGTATATTACCAGTTGTGTCTATCAATATTTCGATAAAGTATTTTTGCAAAATGTTGTGTGTCATTATGTAATTAAATTGAAGCTATGAATTGATAAAGGGGGTATACTTTTTGTTGTATGTTTCACTGATAATGTTTTCATTTGTAGTTGTAAAGTAATTGTTGTAGGAGTTTCAGGCGCCCCATAAGTAAATTAATTTTTCATCAAGTTTATGTTTGAAAAGCAGGATCAGCTGTGGAGTATAGTATGTGATTGTTGAAGTAACACTTTTGAGTGTGATGGGAAGAGACCTTCTTTGTCAGCTAAACACTGGTATTAATTGTAGTACAGATTAGTTGTTTGTAGGAAATAATAAAATCAGTTCAGTGTTTGAAATTAGCAAGATAATTGGAAAGATTGAGTGACTTTAATGCCTGCCAACTAAAAATGAGAACAACACAGGGAACGTGATGCTGTGAGATCGCGAGATTCAGCGAGAGTGACGAAATTCAACATGGCGGCTCCCAGCTGCTAGATGCGAAGTAAACAAACCGCCGTTATCTCGACGTATTTGTATTAAAAATAAATAAATAAACCAACAACCTAGCTAAATAGCCTGCGCAAGATCGGAAACGGTAGTGCTCACAGTGGAGGACCTTGAGAACTTCATTGACGACTACTTCGTCCGGTGCGTGATGGAAGACGCCAACCCGAGCAAGAGGAAGAAGGCAGACTCTTTGACTGACACACAAGACCTGGAGGTCACGGATATCCAGGTAAGTGTTCTAGAATCCATTAATAAGAAGCTCGATATCCTTAGTTTGCTTCACCAGGAAATAAAACACCTGAAAGCAAGCCTGGAGTTCACCCACCAGCAGATAGAGGATCTGCAGAGGGACAACAACGAACTCCGGTCCACGCTGACAGCGGTCACTTCAGAGGTGGATACGCTTAAAAAAGAAAACACAACCCTGAGGGAGACCGTCCTGGACATCCAGTCGAGGAGCATGCGGGACAACCTGATCTTCTCTGGTATCCCTGAGTCCACACCGGATAACCCAGAGACTCTTGTTAAAAACTTCATGGTGTCGGCGCTTAAAATCCCTGCGGAAACTGTTAAAAACATCACTTTCCACCGCGTCCACCGGCTCGGACCCCGAGGAGGAAACCGACACCGTCCTATTATTGCAAAGTTCGAGCACTTCCAGCAGAAAGTGCTCGTAAGAAGCAAAGGACGGGAGCTGAAAGGCACGTCGTTCGGGATGAATGACCAGTTTCCCAGGGAAATCAACGAGAGGCGCAAAGTACTATACCCCATCATGAAAGAACACAGACAGAAAGGTAAACGGACTGCACTGGTTGTGGGCAAACTATACATAGATGGGCAGCTATTTCGGGAACCCTCCATCACCCCCTGGCTCTTCTAAAAAAAAAAAAAAAAAATGAAATTAGCAAATGATTTGAAATAGTTTGACTGTGGAAAGTTTTAATATGAAGTACAGCTTTACTGCAAAACATGTAGAAGTATAGGAAAATCCCATTGTGTGTGTTGCAGTGGTGTTGTTGACAGTTCATCTTTTGAGCATTAAGTTGTCAGTTTGAAAGTTACACTTTTATTTATGAGGAAAAATGATAATGTAATGTGAAGGGATTGTACTGGTTTATGGTTGAGATAAAGCTGCTTTTTTAATCAGTTACAAGGATGGAATTGTGTGTACATACAACATATTTATACAAACAGTATGCAGGTGTTTGGTGGAATTTTGTGCTCTTGAATGTTTTTATTAGTTTTGTTTGGATCTTAGTCAGTAATTGTTCTTTATAATAAGTGGTATGTTTTTGACAATCATGAGCAATATCATAGTAGCTGAAGTTGGGTTCAGGTTGGGACTCCCGACTCCCGACTCCCGACTCCCGACTCCCGACTCCCGACTCCCGACTCCCGACTCCCGACTCCCGACTCCCGACTCCCGACTCCCGACTCCCGACTCCCGACTCCCGACTCCCGACTCCCGACTCCCGACTCCCGACTCCCGACTCCCGACTCCCGACTCCCGACTCCCGACTCCCGACTCCCGACTCCCGACTCCCGACTCCCGACTCCCGACTCCCGACTCCCGACTCCCGACTCCCGACTCCCGACTCCCGACTCCCGACTCCCGACTCCCGACTCCCGACTCCCTTCCGCGCAACCGAAAAACCAAATGGAAAAACCAATGCAAAAAATGAAAAAAAAAAATAAAAAAAAAATAAAATAAAAAAAATTAAAACAGAAAACAATAAACACAGAAAAGAAAAGAGAAAACAAAGAAGCTAACAGAAACAAAGAAAAAGAACCTAATACAAGAAAACAAAAACAAGCAGACTTGACTTGCCTGTAACAATAGGAAATAATCAAGTTGCAGCCACCAACTTCTTCCTGTAACCAGAGGAAATAATCAAGTTGCAGCCACTGACTTCTTCCTTCAACAATAGGAAATAATCAAGTTGCAGCCACTGACTTCTTCCTGTAACCACAGGGAAAAAATCAAATTGCAGCCACTGACTTCTTCCTGTAACCAGAGGAAATAATCAAGTTGCAGCCACTGACATTCTTCCTGTAACAAAAACACAGCATCAAGTTGCAGCACAGCCTTCCTTCCTGTAACAAAAACACAGCATTAACTTGCAGCACAGCCTTCCTGCAACAAAAACATAGCATCAACTTACAGCACAGCCTTGCTTCCTGTAACAAAAACACAGCATCAAGTTGCAGCACAGCCTTCCTTCCTGTAACAAAAACACAGCATTAACTTACAGCACAGCCTTCCTGCCTGTAACAAAAACATAGCATCAACTTACAGCACAGCCTTGCTTCCTGTAACAAAAACACAGCATCAAGTTGCAGCACAGCCTTCCTGCCTGTAACAAAAACACAGCATCAACTTGCAGCACAGCCTTCCTTCCTGTAACAAAAACACAGCATCAACTTGCAGCACAGCCTTCCTTCCTGTAACAAAAAACAGAGCATCAACTTGCAGTGACAGATGTTCTTCCTGCAACAATAGTTCACAATCCAAACAATTTTTCAATATATAAAGGTTTTTATTGACAACAAACTTGTACAAAACATTAAACAAAACAAAAAAAACAATTCTTGCAATTTCTCACAATAATCTATAAATAGAAAAGGCAATCGATGCAGTCAAATGGAGTCAAGTCAAAACCAGAATGTGGCAACAATGACAAAACTCCTTGTGCAACATCCTCCAGAAAGGTCCATGGTCACCTTTGAAACATTTATCAGCAGGTCAGTTAAAAATCCAGCCAGTCATGCTTAAGCAGATGGTGTATTTTACCCAGACTACACTTTTATCACTATTTATTTTTCCCATCTTAATAGAATCTAAAAGCACAGACATCAGCACAAATGATGGTCTAGACTAAACAGTGTGTACATTCATTTCTTACCCATTTTCAAATTGGCTTTGAAGGTTGTTGGGTCTTCACCCTTCATGGAAGCTGAAGTTTTCTGCTTGAACATTTCTGGTCTTCATCAGGTACATTTGTTACCCAATAACACTTTGTAGCAGATGGTCTGGGGGAGGAAAACGTCAAAAAAATGTGTTAAACTATAGAAAGCTGAAAGCCACACACTAGTGCATATGTATGAAGCTACAAAATTCAACAAACACTACAAACTAACAACAAAGGGGAAATTTAAGAAAACCATTAATGAATAACCTAAACTAATCCATCAAAACTGGATACTTACGAGAAGAAACTCAGCTGAAGGGGTAGGTAGGAAACCCAAACAGGGGTACAAGGGCAGCGTCGTGTCCAAGAAGCTCTGGTGGTCGTGACTTGACGCAGGATGTGCGAGCCCATGGTGGAGCAGGGACTGAATGACAGAGCTGGCTTATATGCTGCCAGGTGGAATTGCAAACAGGTGACTGGTGTAAGCCAATTACAGCATGCATCTTTTAAACGTAAAGAATGAGGACGTGTTGGACTTTACCTGTCAGCGATGGGACACATACAGAGCCTGTTTAAAGCAATGGCTTTGTCTTCATGGCATAAACAGAGACCTAGCCAAAATTTAAAGACATTGCCAGGATATAGAGTTTGACAATATTCCCATCGATGCTGGTTTCCATACAACATGCTACCGTCGTTTCACAGATAAGCAGAAATTGGTCAGGGCTGAGAAACAATCTGCACAGATTGACAATACATCTGAAACACCGAGCACTTCAGCCCTTCCGGAGGCTACAACAACCGAAGTTGCAGAACAGTCTGAAACTCCCCGGAAAAAACTACGTTCCCGTTCAGGTTTGGCCTTCGCTTCTGCTGGACCTGTCCTTCCAGCCATCTGCATTATCTGCAAAAGAGCTACAAAATACATCCATGTAGCTACACTACAAAAGAGGGATTCTCTCATTCAAGCAGAAACATTGACTGCAGGTATGTTTCACACATTCTAAATATGACAAATATGTTTAGATTAGGGATGAAAATAATGTGCTTATAGATAACGTTAGTCTTTCTTTTAAGTGATTAAAGCAGTTGTCTTCTTCATAAGTACTCCCTTCCACCTTTCTTCTCATTACCTTTCTTCTTATTATTGTGTTATTATTATTATTATTATTATTATTATTTTTATTTTTATTTTAACTGTTTTTTAATTTACTGTAAGTATGAGCCATACCCTCCCTTGCTTCCTCCCTTGTCAAAAAAGACCCATAATATAACACATATTCTATTATTATTGGACAAAGGACATTTTTTGTTATTGTGATTTACATTATATGGCAATATTTAATCTCAATAAATGTTTTATATGTTGCAAAAAATATGTAGCCCTCAATGAGTCTTCTTCCATCTAGTCAATTTTTGCCCTAGTCCACTTTTGTGGTGCATGGTAATATATTCAGGCATTTGGGCAAATATATGCATTACTTCTTTTTTACCTGAGTCAATTGTGAGTTGTTTTAGCATATAAAACATAATCTTTTAGCTAAATGTAGCTCATGTTTTTAATGTGCTGCTGTTGAACTACTTGAAGAACAAATTAGCTACATTTTATGATCTGAATTCACATTGGAGTGCAAAAAAAACAAAAACCCCAAAAAATAAACACTTCTTTCTGATGTTAAGTACATGTGTTTATGACATCTCAGACAGATTTCGTGTTGCTAAATTTAATATAGGACATTTTAAATCCAAAAAAGGCAGTACAAGATTTTCGTTTTTTGGCTATTTACTTCTATACACATTTATGGCTCCAGATAAAAATGGTGTCAGGATAGTTTGGGTGAACTTTTAACCCAGTGTTCAGAAGGGTATTATCTATCAAAAAATGCATTGAACAAGTAGTCCCCCTTCCGTGGAGCAGAATTCATTTTCTAGCCACTTTTTTGGGGGTCACCTGATGGCCTACAGGAAAACAGACAAGACTACAAAATTCAACAAAGACTCTAAACTAACAACAGAGGGAAAATTTAAGAAAACCATAAATGAATAACCTAAACTAATCCATCAAAACTGGATACTTACAACGAGAAGAAACTCAGCTGAAGGGGTAGGTAGGAAACCCAAACAGGGGTACAAGGGCAGCGTCGTGTCCAAGAAGCTCTGGTGGTCGTGAGTTGACACAGGATGTGCAAGCCCATGGTGGAGCAGGGAGTGAATGACAGAGCTGGCTTATATGCTGGGAGGTGGAATTGCAAACAGGTGACTGGTGTGAGCCAATTACGGCAGCTGATTCTCATTGCTGCAATCAGACTGCAGGCAGGTGGGAGATTCGGGAAGCAGAGAGACACAGTAGAAAGTTTTAATTACAGATTAAAGTGTGGCTAAATGCAAAAAAAGAAAAATAAACAGCAGGACAAAAAGGTGAAACACTTAAGGAGTCATTTACTATGAAAGTCTAAAAACAACAGACTTAAAGCTTTATTAAACAGGATGATAAAACAAGGCTGAGTATTGAAAGATTTGATTTCATAGATTCAACTCTATAATCAGTCCCATCGGTTCTCAAATCTCTGAAAATGTGGTTTCTTACTCATTTCATTAACAAAACAGAATGAATTAAGACTCCAATAACTCTTCATTAACAAATCTGAATGTCCCTTGAGCTACTTCCTCCCCATTTTATACAGCAAAAAAAAAAAAGAATCCTGAACATTGGACATGTTCTCAACACATTTTTAGTCTGACTCACCAAATGTGCTGTTGCAGGTAGGTGCCTGCCATTTCCAGCAGCATTTCATGTAATATTCTTTTCCCCTTTTGCTATTCAAGTGTTACTGTTTTCCCATTTACTTTGGAAAAAGCAACACTCACAGTGCTAGTCACCATGCTGAAAATGGCAGGCATGTCCGCTTGGTTCTTTCAGTGAATTAGCCATTTTAATGAAGGTGCTCACTTCTATATGCACAAATGTTCCACCAAAACAAATTACCTCGGAGCTGATTTTGCAGGGACATCATTGCTGCATGCCTAATATGATTTTGACTGACTGGGGTAAAGACATACAAAGAAACCGGGACGTATTTCCACCCACAGCAGAATAGCAATAGGTGCACACAGACCGTTCTTCAATGCTGACACATTCATCCATCCATTCGTTTATTTCCCTCCACATAACCAGTTCCAGCAGGCTAAGCACGTCATTCCATCTGCAATTCCATTTCAAGAGAATTTCTTGCTTTTGTTTTTCAGCCCTCCTTCAAGGACTGTTTTCTGGCTCAGCTCAGTCATTCTTACACAGTGAAAGGAAAATACATTATATTAAAATATACAAAAATACATCTATTAAATAGATGTAGAATACATTACTGAATACTCATCAGACGTTCTATTCAAAGTTGATGATAAAAATGCAGAAGAAGATTTTTTTTTTACCCCTTTTCCTGGATTTCAAAACATATTCACACTGCTTCTGACCACCAATCTGTACAAACAGCAGCTCCATTGTACTCTTTTTTATCTACTTCATCTGCATGATTGCCATCTCAGTAACTTCAGCGCTGCCGTTTATCACCACCCCACCGGCCTGCACTGCTGAGTTTTCACGACTCTGTGCCTATCTTTGGTGGAAGTCACCTGGCCACCCACTGCAGACACTCTTCATTAAGTCTCGCTATATATGTACAGACAGATACCAGTTCTTCTTCAGCAACACTCATAGCTCTCAGGGCTATGCATTGCATTGCACCATGAATACAAACTACATTTGTGAACAAAGATTTACAAAGACTTGCAAAGAACATGTATGTCATGGTGGTCCTGAGTTTCCAGTGACTCCCGTAACTCTGAATTTATTGTCATGGAATCATTAAAACACACTCTGTCACAAAAAACAATCATGCATGTTGTTTTTTCATAGATTTATGACAGGTACTTTGGAAATATGACAACATCCACTGCTTCAAAAAGAATGTGCAAACAGCAATGGGAATATTTGATTAAACATCCCTTGGTCATTTTCACCTCAACTAGATGCTTTCAGTAGCCATCTCCAAGTTTCTGGCTGGGTCCTTGACCACCCGTCTTGACAGAATCGGTGCAGTTCGACTAAATTTGTTGACTCACACAGACTTGTTTCTTCAGCACAGTCCACAGGTTCTCAATGGGGTTAAAGTCAGGAGTTAAAACCAGTCTAAAACCTTAATTCTTGCCTGATTTCACCATTCCTTTACCATGTTTTTGGTCAGTGTCTTGTTGGAACACTTAACTCCATCCAAGATCCTTCTGGCTGATGATTTGAGGTTTTCTTGAAGAATGTGGAGATAATCATCCACAAGAACCAACATGCATGAATGTTTTTTGAGACAAAGACACATGTTTCGTTCATTCCAGCATAGAAAATTAAGAGCCATAGCAGTCACTGAAAATTCAAGATTGCCACAATATGCACGGTCTTCACAAGTGTATGTAAGCTTTTTTTCACTACTGTACGTACTAACATCAGCATGATAACAAGCTTACCCTAACATTTCTCATGGTTGTTAGCGTGCGCCAGAAATGACAGATCACACATTTTATACATCTGTTTTTGATGGTTCAATACAGTGCCAGTTTGTATTCACATTTAAATATTTTTGCCCTCATAATTTGCCATATTTTTGTCAAAACACTCAAAGTTCTTAACATATAAGTATTTGAGAAATTCACATTTTGCTTGGATAATGGAGCTACATGGAAGCTTAGGTTTAGCCAAGCTTATTTCATTCAGAGGCCAATTTTCCAAACTACTGTTGGCACAAAGAATCACCACAGTTTTTTGGAATCATCCTCTGGGAACCGTAAATGCTTTTACTAAATTTCACTGCACAACCTATCCAATGGGATTCCAGACAAGACCAAAATGGAGCGACTGAAAGAGCAACATTTTAATCCATAGAATCATATTGAATGCATGGCTAAAAAACACAGACTACTGCCTGGACATCAGTGTAGATTAGTTTAAACCTAGAGATCGTGCTGTTATCTTTATATTCAAATGGAATCAGGAATTAAAACAATGCAAGGAATAGGCAGAAAAGCCTGAGAGCTGTATGTGTGTTTGACCAAGATGAGTTTTAATAAGCTGAACAAAACATACTCCTACAACAGCCTTTTCAGATTCAACCCAACACTTAACTGAATGGAAGACAGTTATCATGCACACTACTTCTGGCTCTAGGCTCATCTCACCAGAATACTTGTCACTCTTTGTTTGTATAGTACTCTTTTGTATGTTATGCCTTTTATCCTTCACCGCCAGTGTTTGCTAAATAATGAAAGGATGTCATCTGTACGTTCTTGTTACATGTTGCCACATTGTGAATTGAATTATGAGTAATTATGTATTGTAAGTTATCATGAACACTTTTCTGCTCCTGATAGGGATCTTAAAAACAAAGCGTATATTTTGCTGAGAGAAAAACTTCCTTTGTTTGTCAAATGGAAGGGGATGCATTCATTTTGAAATGCCAATAAACTGTTTGTTTCATGTCAAACCAAAGCGACTGATGGAACAGTTCATATGCAAGTTAAATGCATTCATTTAACATTAACAGACAGTTTGTACAGATAAACACTTTTTACTGAGAGAGGAGTCAATCCTGGGTTATTTCATTTATAGCTCTATTCCTGGCTGATAAGTGCAATGGATACAAATATCCCACCTCTGTTTGGTGGGATGAAAAGCAAATATTAAAAGTCATCTCCCATGGGTATAAAGCTTTAAAACATTGACACCGCTTTGAAGAGCAAAGTTATACAATTAAAGCTGCAAGCAGCATTGGACGGGTCCTCGCATCCTTGCTGGTCGGCAAATCCACGCATGTCCACCAGGTGGCGCTGCGACCGAAAGTGCATGACGGCCTCTAAATGTGATGAGGGCCGGTCTCCGATCACACGTGTAAAATTTCAGGCAGATTGGAGCATGTTCAGGCTACTTATAGAGCCTTTCCTGTCCATCCACCAGGTGGCACTGCAACCGAGAGTGTATATTGGCCACTGGATGTGATCGGGGTCGGACTCTGATCCCACATATAAAATTTCAGGCAGATCGGACCATGTACACGCTAGTTATACAGCATTTCCTGTCCATCCAACAGGTGGCGCTATGACTGTGGCTGTATTTCAGCATGTGAATGTCATCAGGGCAGGACTCTGGTCATACATGTAAAGTTTGAGGCAGATTGGAGCATGTTTAGGGCAGTTACACAGCAGTTGGTGTTTCATGGCGAAGCATCAAAATTCAGGAGGCCGCCATGGCCACGCCCTCAGACCTTTGTGGAGCATTTTGATAACTTTTGATCACCCATGCCTGGAATACATCCTGGCCGAATTTCAGCTCTCTCGCTGTTACCCTGTTTGACTTTATAGCTTTTGAAAATGTACAAAAATGACCCAAATTCATCAAAACATATGACATATAATTCAAAATGGCTGACTTCCTGTTGGGTTTTGGGCATGGGTGTCAATTACATTTTTGTGCGTCTTGACGAGTTACATATGCCTACCAAGTTTCAGAACTGTAGGTGACACATACGGCCCTTAGTAAATGTTTGAAATTTTCCAGGTGGCGCTATCGAGCCATTTTGCAACAGTCATGGACAATTTATCTAAAATATGAAATATTTCAGGAGTCCTGATGTGTGTGGAAATTTTAGTGAGCATATGAGCGTTCCTAACCTGTCAAAAAGTACTTTGTTTATTACGATAACGATACGTTGCCACGGCAACAACGTTTTATGAATCGTCAAAATCTTCACACTGTGGCATCGTCAAGGGGGAATCACTGAGCTGACCAATTTTCAGAATGATTTGACAAAGTTTCCAGCAATGGCATGTGCAAATGTAATGACAATTTCTTCCTGTTGCCAATAGGTGGCGCTATGAGTATTTCTAAATTTATGAGTGTGGATGTGTTCAGAACCGGACGGGTGTCCGTCACATGAAGTTTGGTCCAGATTGGACCCTTTCCAGCTGAGATATAATAAATTCAATTTTCATGGCGAGAAATCGAAATTCGCCGTGCTGCCACAGACACGCCCCTTGACGACAAGTCACCATTTTCTCTGGGAATCATCATCAACATGTTCAGTCTTATGTCACCACATTTGAGGTGAATCTGATCAACGTGCTAAGAATAGTACATCAAAGTGTAAAAAAATGTCTATTTCCTGCTACCACAAGGTGGCGCTATGCCTGTCAATGTATACAAATACATGGATGTCGTCAGGGCAGTACACTGATCATACATGTAAAATTTCAGGCAGATTGGAGCATGTACAAGAGGTTTAGACCCCACTTCCTGTTTCATGGCGAAGGATCAGTATTTTTGGGAGTCGCCATGGCCACGCCCTTTGACTTTTGCGGAGCATTTTGATAACTTTTCATCAGGGAGGACTGTTGCATATATTTGCCAAATTTGAGGTGTCTCGGACTCATCCCAAATGAGTTATTAATTTTAAAAAATTTACAGCTAATTCAAGATGGCCGACTTCCTGTTGGGTTTAGGGCGTGGTCATGATTGACTTTTTTGGGTTTCCTGATGTGCTGAATATGCCTACAAAATTTTGTAGCTGTAGATGAAACACTCTGCCAGTTGACCTAATGACCATTTTTTGCAACATTGTAGGGGGCGCTATGGAGCCATTTTGCCACACACATGCGCAACTCCCATAAAATATCAAATTTTTCGCCAGTCCTGATGAGCATGCCAAGTTTGACGCATTTTGGGGTATGATAAGGCCGCCAAAAATGCAATTCAAAAGTCCGTAAAATAACAATAAATAATTCCTTGCATTCCAATAGGGTCTTCGCACCATTCGGTGCTCGGACCCTAATAAATAATTCCTTGCATTCCAATAGGGTCTTCGCACCTTTGGTGCTCGGACCCTAATAATTCCTTGCATTACAATAGGGTCTTCGCACCATTCGGTGCTCGGACCCTAATTAAGAGACAAAAATTCCGTCATCTTTTTAGTGAAACATTGAGAGTGTGAAGACTGCGGTCCTCCTGCTGCTGTGATTTGTTCCGTTATTATGAGGTTGTGTAATCTGTCATCCAGTCAACTCTTCCTGCGTGAAACGTGTTTGTTGATTTTTAAATGAACGGCTTCTGCTAAAGGCTTCTGGTAATTTAGATTTGTGAACAGTTCTGAGTCCTGAGCTCAGCTGAACTATTTTACTGTTAAATCTGTTCCATTTACTCAAATCTAAATATTTCATAGAATTGTTTTTTCATTCCACAGCAGGATATTTGCAGCTGTGTTGTCAGAACGTGATCTCTAATCAATTAAACAATCAATCAATCAGTCAATCAATCAGTCAAGTGTCTAAACAAACCCTTTACTGTACCACTGTTGCTGTAGTTTGATAAATTACCCCAACAAATGGACAGAGTTTTCAAATCCTAAATATGTTCTGGATGTGTCTTTAATGTGTGAATATTTCTAACAATATGGCAAATTTATGAGGCCTTCAGGTTTTTCTTTCAATCAGAATCAGAAATACTTTATTGATCCTTGAGATAAAAATGCTTGCGTCAAATTCTTAGAAATTTAAGCAGTACACGAATATATAAACAAAAACAGGTATGTCCAAGAAAAATTAACATAGATAGAAAAAGTATAAACAAAAAATGTAAAATGTGCAGGTATACCATGTAATAAATAGTAATGAAGTAAATGTATTTGTGTTATTGCACAGAGAAGTAGTTTACTGAGTGTTAACTCAAACAGTATAGATAAAATTAGGTAACTGCTTGCAGCTGAAACATAATGGGTCATACTTTAATTAAATTAATTAAAGTATGTATATTATAGTATATTAATAATAACTTTTTTTATAGCACCCTTAAGAACAGTGTCCACAAGGTGCTTTGAGAGTTAAAACATGCAAACACAGGGTAAATCAAATAGGATATAAGGAGCATTTAAATAAAATAAATATTAAAACTGATAGGAAGTGAATAACTTAACGTTTGATCTAATTAGCTAGATCAAGATGCATATCAGATATAAATAAATAAGTTTATGATAATAAATATAGACTATATAAGGTAGATATTATCCAGTTTGTTTTAATAGCTATAGACTATATAAGGTAGATATTTATGATAATAATCATGGACTTTATAAGATAGATACTATCCAATTTGTTATAATAACTATAGACTATATAAGGTAGATATTATCCAATTTGTTTATAAAAATGATAGACTTTATAAGGTAGATGTTATCCAGTTTATGGTAATAACTATAGACTATATAAGGTAGATATTATCCAGTTTATAGTCATAACTATAGACTATATAAGGTAGATATTATCCAGTTTATTTATAATAACTATAAACTTTATAAGGTAGATATTGTCCAGTTGGTTTATAATAATCATAGACTATGTAAGGTAGATATTATCCAGTTTGTTTTAATAACTACATACTGTATTTATAGATATATATATTTTTACATATATTTTAGGTTTTATCCAGTCTTCACGCTGCGACTCCACCTGCTCTGACCTCAGCTAACGTCTGACGTCATCGCCGTGCGTCGCGACGCCGCTGCCGCCGGGAAGCTCCGTCTGGAAAATCTTGTGGAAAAACAAAACCCGGGACGAATATTACTAATATTCCGCTATTCATAACCAACGCCTTTTTAATCTACACGTGTGTTAGAGCTTCGTGGAGGTAGGCAGGCTCTCCTGACCGGCGTATATAAACTTACCGGCACACTATGGAGCTCTTTGGGATGTTTTCGGGCGGTTTGTCCCACCAGGAAGCCGAACAACAGCCGCTTTATGCGACCAGCAGCTAGCGTCCACTCCGAACCTGTACTCCGATTTTACCACCAACAAGCGGGCGTTTGTGTTTCATCTCGTGTTCGTGGACTCTCAGTCTTAGTTAGCTGTGTTATTTATGCGTAGTTACGTAGCTACGTGCCTTAACTGACTGGTATTATGGCAGGAACCAGGTGTTGAATGTTTCTATTCCGAATTTAACCGAGTTTTAATCGAAAATGAAGTCGACCCTTGCTCCAGGAATCCGCCTTATCACGTCTTTTTCTCGGGATAGTTGGTAAGTCTCCATTCTGGTTCTTTCTTGTTCTCCAGTCTCTATCGCCTCTCAGAAAAGCTGCTCCAGATGTGTGTTAACTTGCTGTAAATGATTCACGTCGATAAACACACATTCTGTCTGTTTGCTTTCGACCCAGAAAACCTACAGAGTTCAATGTGTAATTACCTAATTTATATAATCTTAATGCTTGCTATTAACTAGTAACTACTGTCTGTTTTCATTTGGGTGTCTGTGCCCAGGACAAAGAGACACACCAAACTCAATCACCATTTTAGATCTTCTCCCTTATCTGCACAGATTTGACCTTTAAGAGTCGATTTTGTCTCAATAAATCCAACATTTGGGTTCAGCAATTCACAAAACAGGGGTACTTATTTTAGGAATATCTCATCATGTATATCAGGGACAAGAGTTTATCTAATTATCTACAAAAAGCTGTCTCCGTTTAGTAATATTTCCTATTTTCACCAGGAAAAACTGAAATAATTGAACATTATTGTATTTATTTGAAAAAACACATATTAAGTTATTTTCTACTATCCTTGAAACTTTTGCTAAAATCTGAAGAAGAGTGCAACCAATGATTATTTTTTCCAATTGCTGATCAGCTGTTTGGTTTGAAAAAAATCGCAGAATTGGAAAAATACCCATCATATGTTTTCAGAGCCCAATTTAATGCCTTTAAGGTGCATTTTTTGTTTGATCAAATCAAGTCAAGTTTACTTTATTGCCTCCCGTGAGAGAAATTAGTCTCATTGCAACACGTAAAACAGAACACATGCTACTAAAAAACACAAAAAATGCATGATATGTAAACAATAAGTTAAAATAATATAAAGAACAAAACTAAAATCCCTTTGGCAGCTGTAGCTAACTGCTCATTAATGAGCTCGATTAAGAGGGGGATGATAGACTGGATCACAACAGATTTGAGAGGCTGAAACCATCTAACACTTGCTCTTTTTCTTGATGTTTGACTGACAGTCCTCAAAGTCGTCTCTTTTTCATACAACCTATCTAAATGTTGTACCTCTAGTCCTCCTAAGAGCTTCAGTAGAAGACAGCAGGACTTCTCTTTTTAGTTCTCCAAGAGGTTTATTTATGTAATGGCTGAATAACACGAACAGAAACAAACTTGTCGTGGATCAATGTTTGCATACTGGACCTTATCTGAGATTGATTTATTGGTAAAAGTCAAGTAACAGCGACAGAAATATGAGAAAAATGTTAATCTCGAATCACTCAGATGATCTCTGCCTTGTAATGTGGTCAAACTGAGGCACTGAAATGAAGCTGTAGCGGCTAGAACTAGCCCCATTATGACCAGTTATAACAGTAGCACTAGCAATAAGAATATAATAATGTATTATTTAGTTATATCCGTCACAGGGGTAATTTTACTGAACTTTTACTTGAAACTGATGTTTCTAGGTGTTTCTATATTGCTGTGTTGCTGCTTTTGCTAAAATAAAGGATCAAAGTTCTTCTAGGATGAAACATAGATGAAGCACAGACATACCTAAAGTCTTTATCTACTTTCCTTCATTGGTATTTCCAGGAATCTGTTTGCTGTGAGATACTTTCTTCACATCAGAATTGTGTTAATTGAAGCAGTTTCTCACAGCGCTGTGACATGTTTCAAGACCCTGTGATAAAATAACATAAGTGAGAGCTGGAGAGTCATTAGATTTGCCCTAAACGTGGAGCTTCCTGTCTGTTCTGACAACAGCCCTGCAATAAGTCAAACCTCTGTGAGACGCTTAATGTTCAGTTTTTGCTGATCTTGGTGGAAGAAGTACTTAGATCCTCTATTTTAGCCAAAACAGCAACACAGCAATACAGAAATACTCCATTTCAAGCAGAACCATGCAGGTGTAGTATCAGTTTCAAGTAAAAGTTCAGTAAAATTACCCCTGTGACGGATATATTATAACTAAATAATACATTATTATATTCTTATTGCTAGTGCTACTGTTATAACTGGTCATAATGGGGCTAGTTCTAGCCGCTACAGCTTCATTTCAGTGCCTCAGTTTGACCACATTACAAGGCAGAGATCACCTGAGTGATTCGAGATGAACATTCTTCTCATATTTATGTCGCTATTACTTGACTTTTACCAATAAATCAGCCTCAGATAAGGTCCAGTATGCAAACATTGATCCAAGTTTTTTCCGTTACTTAAAGACACATTTTAACATCACTGGATTGTTTTCTACAAAGAGATTTGTAACTTTAACAACAAAATCTCTTAACATAGATCTTCATTGTTGTCTTTGCTGTCCGTATTTCTTTTCCTGCTACATACAATTTTAATTTGCTTTTGACTTCTTGTTTTGCAGGTATCGTGGTTTCATTCTTCTTCTCACCTTTCTCTTCTACACGGCCTACCATCTGTCACGGAAACCCATCAGCATCGTTAAGGTGATTGTATAAATGGTTAAATGATTCACACTTAAGGAGCTACAAAAGCAAAGGGTTCAGATGCCATCTATATAAGCTCTATGGTCAGAGTTTGAAAGTCTTCAGAAAGTTATCTGTCTTGTGTTCAGGTTCCTCTTCCTTTGTTCTAGCTGAATACTCAGCAAAAAAAGAATCTAACTGTAATTAAAACATGGGATAAAAAACAGTAAGAGCCCCATTTAGCTTCAGTAGATCTGGAGCTTAATTGCACGTCGTTTTCTAGCCTCATTAAAGAGATTCAGCAAGAAGATATGCAGTCGGGGTTTCTTCTTCAGAGAACTCAGGAAAATGTTTGTCTTAATAGTGATCATCCAGGAATAAACCATCAGATTCCTTCACTTTAATTCCTTAAACTTGTTTATATAAAATGCTAACAATCTGGCTTGAAATTAAGAGAACTTAATTGTGCAGAACACTTTTAAAATCTCTTCTAGATGGTCACAGTTCCTGAACAGGCACATTTTTTTTAGGTTAGAGTTCAAAGAAAGATACGAACACAAGGTTAGATTGTGAAAAACAGAAGCGTTTTGAGCAGTAAATCAAACTGTACAGCATTAAACATCAGGAAAAAAACACTTAGACAATATCTAAAACAAGGTTTAAGTTGAAATGTTGACCTAAAATTCTTTATACATTTTTGGACAACTTTCTGACTTTAAAACTTTACACCGTCACACTGCCTCATACGGGGAGTAGAAGTCAACATTTGTTCTAAACAATTTAATCTACATTTACATCAAATGCAGCTGCAATTAAAGATTTTCTGTCTTGCAAATTCACTTCCTTCAGATCTTTCAAAGCAGCTCACTGACTCCAGATCTGTCCAGGACTTCCATGTGGTTCTGTTAAATATGTGTGAGGCAGTATCACGTGATGCAGACGTGTTTTCAGAAAGAACCATTTTCACCCAGTTCAGATGTTTAATCTTGGTATTTGCTGCTCAAAGTGCTCCACCTGTAGGCCTGTTTGAACTAAAGCTGAAGGTTAATTTGCAGTCAGACGTCTCTCCTCATCCAAATCATCTGTTTCTGATCAATAACAGACGTGAGACCAAACCTCCAGAGTGTTTTAATACTGGATGCTCTTCAATGGTTGCCAGAATTTATTAGATATCTTTACAGTTACATTTAGTTTGAAGTATAAGTCTTGGGTAACATAACGACAAATACTGAATTATGGCAATTTGTACATTGAAAAAAACACATTTCTTCTCAGATATCTGCACTCAGAAGTTCCTGCAACCCACGTATAATAATACCAGCATTAAAACACCCCCTAGCGACTTGTTTTCAGTTGAATTTGGCTCTTATTTGCTCCTAACCTGTCTACTACTGCTCTGTCTGAGTCGTTTTATGTTTTCTCTCTGACAGAGTGAACTGCACAGAAACTGCTCCACGGTCATCCGACCTGCAGACCTCAACATAACCAACAATGTTACCTGGTGTGACTGGCCGCCCTTTGGTACGTCCTTCACCTGCTGCTGTCCTCTATGGTGCAGTTAACTGATACTAAAGATAAGGAATGTCTGGGATTTATGTGTTTATTTGCATCAGAGTTAATAAATCAGATAAGTGGACTTTGGTTTTATATCAGCAATGTTCTGTGTCTGCTTAGATTACATGTGCTTGGTGAGCTTGTAAAGGTTATGCCCCAGATATGAGTGTTGCAATACACTTTTTAATTTAAAAAAATGTTGTAGTAATATCATGTTTATAATAGCAGAGGTAAAGTTATGGTTAGACTGTCGCTCCAGCTTCCAACACGTGTATTTTGAGCGCAGCTCAGTTGTGAAAAAACAAAACATACTGTGAACAAAGCTGCTGATAAATTTGACAGATATCTTTAATATTATCAGTTTTTTTGGCATTTACCTTATATATATTGCAATAAAATTGTGATCATAAAATCTTTTGGCCTCAATAATTCTGTAGTAAAAATCTGATATCGTCACACAGGAGTGATGGTTTCTGGAAATGTTCCTCTGTACCTCTATGGAGATATTCCATTAAAAACCAGCTGTTTCCAGCTACAGTAGTCATTTACCACATTAATAATGTCTAGACTGGATTTATCATTCATTTAACGTTGTCTTCTTTGAAAAAACAATGCTTTTCTTAAAAAAATAGGGGCATTTCTAAGTGACCCCAAACTTTTGAATAATAGTATATACATTATCTTCACACTTCATAAAAGCAATAGTTAATGATATGAGGCCATTAATGCTTCGATTAAGTTAAGAGGAAAACATGCTGTGATTAAAATATTGCCACGTTTTTTGTTGTTTATTATCATTACATTTGTATTTGGGACACAAGTGTTTCCGTCACCACAGAGATTGTAAGTTTAAGATAAGATAAGATAAGATAAGATAAAAGTTCTTTATTTCTCCCCATGCCAGGGGAAATTTACATTGTTACAGCAGCTTATGTAACAGTAGGTGTAGTTATAAGAATAAAATAATAGAATAGTAATAATATTTACAATATATACAAGGGTGAGAGATGGGGATAAAGTGGCTTAAACGGAAAAAATAAAAATTAAAATAAAGTTTAAAAGTGCAAGTCTTTACTTCTGGAAAAAACAAAGAATTCTAAATGTTGAAAAGTTGAAAAGTTTCTTCTGTATCCTCTGTGCAGACCAGGAAAACTATCAGACGCTGTTCGGGGTGCTGGATAACTCCTTCCTGGTCGCCTATGCCATCGGCATGTTTTTCAGGTGTGTATTTGTTGTTCCTGAATCACCTTTTAATGCTTTTTTTATCTGATTGTGACTCATACTGAGCCAAAATAACGTCTTATCTTGTCAGTGGGATATTTGGGGAGCGTCTGCCTCTGCGGTACTACCTGAGTTTTGGGATGCTGATGAGTGGATTGTTCACGTGTCTGTTTGGCCTCGGCTTCTACTGGAACATCCATTCATTAGGGTACTACGCCTTCATCCAGGTAAACCCCACAGACGACTGCTTTTGTTCTCTGACTGGTTCTAAACAAAGGAGGAAACTTGTTTAACGGTCGCCTCCTTCTGTTTTTATTGTGTGGAAGTGTAACATCTGATAATAAGACGTTCTCTTTTGTCTTATCAAAACTTCACTGCATCAGAATATATCAGCAACTACCACCCATAGCAGCATGACATTTACCAGAATTAGATTGCTAATCTGAAAGCTGTAGTTGGTATAGAAATGGTGCTTTGGTTAGAGGTACCTTGTGCACATTTTATTCCATAATAGCACTAAAAAAACAATGTTTTAAGAGTTGGTCCCTGTTAAGTTTCTGTTATGAACGAAAAACTGACGAGCATTTGTGTATTCAAGCTTAAAGCTCAGATTAAAGGACTTTTCTGCTTTTGTTTGTCTGACATGACAGCAAACAGAATATCTTTGGGATATTATATCTATGAGTGTGGATTTGTTGAAACAAGCACTTTGAAGATGATGCTTTAGTTCAGGGAACATGGGAGGGTCTTTTTGATTTTTAATTGTCTTTGTAACAATCATTAGAGACAGATTGTGCCTTTAACCCTGTAAAATTATTTTCTATCATATATATACACTTTTTTGCTCATTTTCTTCTATATTTGGGTTTATATATATTTTTATTTTTTGTCTGCTCATTTTCTTCTATATTTGGTTTTGGTTTTAAACTTTGCACATAATTTGAAAACTGAGCGTCCCTCGTCCATTTTAGCAGGCAGAAACAACGCATGCAGCAAAACTGCACAATTAGGCACAAAAAAAGGGGAACCACAAAGATCAGATGAGTGTTTTTTTTCTTGCTGACTAAAGCCAGACCAACACACATGGACCAGCTTCCATTGGTTTCCTCCTCTCTGGACGCACTCAGCCTCTCAAGCAAAAGCATTTTAGACAGAGTTTTGTTTCACTTCATTGTAACGACCACACCCAGACAGGAGTACGAATAAGGAAGGAATAGATAAGATTTAAATAAACCAATACTTTTCCCGGTTCTGCTTAGAGGCCTAATTACTTTATTGGTTCCTGATTAATTATCTGTGTGGGGAGCAAAGCAACACGACTCTTACGGTCTGTGGGCTGAATCCAGTGAAGACAGAGTAGAATAAAAGCATGCATGTGACTTCAGTGTGCACAAATTCCAGTGTTGAACTCCTCCCTAATATTAGTTGAGTTGCTCAGCCTGTTTCTGCATCAGCTGACACATGACTAACCTCCAGGCAAATGGAAACCTGCTGAAGTTCTGGTATTTCTGCTGCTGAGAAAGTTTCGCTCCTCACTGTGCAGCACGTTGAAGGGTTTTGCTGGCTGACTGTAGCAGTCTGTCATCATCTATAATAACTGGATATTTCTATCACAGTCATTTTCCCTTTTCTTTTAAGAGGCAGTGGCACTCATGCATAGAGCCTCAAAATGATGGATTTTCTGGAAATGATTACTTTAAAGACACTGCAACCAGCACGATTTTACTCCTTTCTTCGTGAAATGAAGCCGCACTGCTTAGACACATTGGTTTGATGTTATTTTTCAGTGTGCAGCTGTCAGATAATAATACTGGCCTTGATAAAAGGAACTGATAAGCTTGGAGGAATATTATTCACAAGGATCACATGGATTTGAACCGGTTCCTGGTACTTATCTGTCTTATCTGTAGCTCAAAAACAAGTAAAAAAAATAGTTTCTGAGACACAGTGCTTTCTTTTCCTGTAACTTGAGGCTCCTAGTAATGAGTCTTTACCTTATTGGTGTTTGTTTAGTCTGTAAATTGTAAGAAAATGGTGAAAAATACCAACAATTTTCCAGAACTAAACTAAAGAACAAAACAAATTTTCATATTTTAGAAAGTAAAACCAGCAGATATCTGTGTTCTTCCTTGATAAAGGACAGAAATTAGTAATTGGATCTTTCAATTTTCTGTTGATAGACCAATCAGTTAACAATTTAGCTGTTTCACCACTACTTTAATTTAAATGCCAGTGTTCCCACTAATTGAATGTTTTGAGCCCCCTTGTCCACCTGAAATTGCATTCACACATGCACAGATAGTTAAAAATAATGTTCCATTCTTCATTTTTTTCTTTAAGATTATAAATTTAGTTGCAAAAGTCCGCTACTACCCCAGTAGTTGGTGGTTTGCTCTGGATTTCAGGGCTTTGAAGCGTCAGATGAGCTTCACACCATCATATGACTCTGTAATCCCTGTAGTCAGATTCCAGCTGCACATTTACACTCACTGAAAGACTATAATTAGAATATGGACTATATACATTACTGCTGCTATAAACAGAAATACCTCAAACACATGCTCAGTAGATCTTCAGCTAGTCTGTACTTTTGTATGAGGAAATAGTTTTTAAATTAAACTCTGAGGATGTTTTTTGAGAGTGAATCTTTGCAGGTCTGATCAGTGGGAGCTCTGTGGGTCAGTACAGGCCTAATTTATCATCACATCCCCTTAAATAATGCACAGATCTCATGGTTGTTTAGTCACATCACATGACTCCTAGCTGCATCACATGACTGCACCTCCTATCTGGGTTTATGTAGGTCTGATGTAGGAATGTTTAGAGTCACTGCTCACTTCTCCTTCTTTATTCATGCAGAGTTTGTGGGCTCACACCTGAGTTAGGAGGCTTTTATACACCGAGCTAACAGCGGCTGGTTTCTGTCTCTGCAGGTCATGAACGGGTTGATGCAGACCACCGGCTGGCCTGCAGTGGTGGCTTGTGTCGGCAACTGGTTTGGAAAGGGGAAGTGAGTAAAAGAGTCCAGTGCTGCTGACTGCGCAGGCTTTGATGCTTTTCTTGCAGCTGTCTGACTCACGCATTTGTCACGTTTTGACAACCCAGTGAAACCAAACTTCCATGTATCTCAGACCACATCATGAACCTAAGCAGCCCCTTTAACATATATAGAAGCTGAGAAACTGGTTTTTACTGAAGCAAAACTACAAGCACAGTAGGCAGAGATAAGTCAGACTGACAGCAGATGGTTTTGTGAACAGTAGTCACACATCTGTAGCCGGTCTACAGCTATGAATTGTGTTTATGTACACTGTACCACTGTATGACAAAGAAAGAAGCAAGAATCCTCTCATTTCTCAATATAGAGGCTGAATATGAGGCATTATTTCACTATTCTTGCTTTAAAAATTCCTGAATCTACCAGTAGATTAATTGATAAATCTGGCTCATTTCAAGTTTATAAATGCATCTACATGAAACTCAGAATTATTGCTGCATCCTGTTTTTGTAATCCATAAACAGACACATGTACAGCTGTCATTTAGTAGTTTTAGGCGGAGGATTAACAGCCTTGGAGTTATTATTATTAGTTTTAGCATTTGTTTGCACACAAATGAAACAAAACAGACATTATATAGTTCTAGTGCTTATTTTTGATCCTTGGACAGAGCTCAGCCAGTAAGTTTTTCTGCTATCTAGTGTTCTAGTAACTCCAGCTCCTTAATTAACACAGAATGTAAGCTAACGTGGCTAATTAAAGGACCCCAAACACACTATAGTTAAACACACAACATGTCGACTCCTCATCCGTATTTCTGAAGTTAAGACCTTTAGTTCTTGTGAACCAACAAGTGCGTGCTGATGTCCTTTTTTGTGTTGTGTCCATCAGACGTGGGTTCATCATGGGAGTCTGGAACTCCCACACCTCAGTGGGAAACATCTTGGGCTCCCTCATCGCCGGAGTCTTCGTCTCCTCGGCCTGGGGGATGTCCTTCATCGTCCCCGGACTCATCATCGCCTCCACCGGGATCCTGTGCTTCTTCTTCCTGGTGGAGAGTGAGTTTCTGTTCATCACTTACAATAAAACAGTTCAAATGTCATCTGTAAGATGCTCCCAGAGCTCTATCCTAAGAGTTTGAAAGTCTTTAAAAAGTTGTGTTTGTGTTGCTCTTTAATTGTTCTAGCTGAGGACTTCGCAAAAAAGTGAAAAAACAGTTTAGCTTCAATAGATTTTGAGCTAAATCACAAGTCGTTTTCTAGCCTCGTTTGTAAATAAAACATCCAAAAGACAAGTCCAGTTGTCCAAAGATCTCAGAGTTAGATCAGTTTCATCTCTCAGACTGGGAGAGCACAAAGAGTGGAAGTAAATAAATCTAAAAAGAATACACAAAATCTGTCGTATTTGCTCACATTTTGTCCTGTATCTCATTCAGAACCTGAAGACGTGAACTGCTCTCCTCCTCAGCATCATGTAAGTCACAACACAAACCTTCAGCCTCCTGATGTTTCTGTAAAAACGGCTGCTTGATGAACGGTGTGTTTGTTTGTCAGAACGATCAGGAGAACGGCGAGACGGAGCCTCTGCTGCACAGCTCGTCCAACGCCGACCGAACTATCAACGGTGCCATTTCCACGGAGCCTCAGGAGATCGTTGAGGAGCACACCGAGGCCATCAGCTTCTGTGCAGCTCTCAGTATACCTGTAAGACAAAGCAGCAGATATTTGTCTGAATCTGAAATTTGTGGCACATTTTGTTGTTGTATTTTCTTGCATCAAACTGAATTTAAATCCAGAATATGAACCACATGGAATCTGCTCGCTTTGGCACCATCCAGTGGTCATATGAAGCATGACATCTGAAGCCAAAAGCTTGAGAGAATGATTTGAATGGTTTGAAACTTAAATTAGATTTTTGACTTTTTTTTTTTTAGGCAAAGGTCTTTGTGGCTTTCATAAATCAGGAACCAATGAAAGATATAATTCTGTGTAAGGAAGTGTTGTCATGAAACATCCCAAGTAATTGAAATACAGCCCCTGTTCTTGGCAACAATGAGGGTAAACAAGTATTCATTTTAGGGCTCCAATTATTGATTAATCGGTGAGTCTAATCTATTATTATGGTTTTTATAGCTCAAGCAGACGCCTACAACTGTCTTGTTTTGTCCCAAATCCAAATTCAGTTTGTTGGCATAAAGGAGAAAATGAATCAAGCTTAAATTACTAATTTTTAAAGGTTTTTTTGGAGCAAATTTCCTAAAACTACGAATCAATTAATCAATAAATTGTTGCAGCTCTGTCTTATTTGCTGCTGCGTGTCTCAGGAGGTTAACTGTGATTCATAGCACTTTCACAAGGAAGACTTTTTGAGATAATTCAGTGTTTTTCGTGGTGTTTTTGTCTCCTACAGGGGGTGGTGGAGTTCTCTCTCTGCCTGCTGTTTGCCAAACTGGTCAGCTACACTTTCCTCTACTGGCTTCCTCTCTACATCTCAAACGTTGGTCAGTATTTAAACACATGCTTCATATTTTCCAACGAGGACGTTATCACGCAGGTAACATGGCTGAAAGTTGCTGTGTTTTTCTCTATTTTCAGCACACTTTGATCCAAAACAAGCAGGAGACATGTCAACGTTGTTTGATGTCGGAGGAATCTTGGGTGAGTTTCAGCCTTCACTGATAAATCTCATCAACCGATTGATCTGACAAGGTTTGTTTTCTGTTGTGTACACAAGAAAGTTAATTAAATATGCAATGCATCTATGTCTGATTAATTTGACTGTTAGTCCTGTAACTTGGATTTTTAAAGCACTGGAATACCTAATAAAGTTTCTAGATAGATAGATAGACTATAGATAGATAGATGATATATATATATATATATATATATATATATATATATATTTAAAAAAAATGTTAAGAGAAAAAAATTCTTCGAAGTTGCGCATAATGTTCTTATTTACATTTTTATTGCAGTTAGTGGGAGACAAATGTAACCACGACTTTTTTAATGTAGAATGTTAAATACAAATGAAACTAAAGTTTTGAAACTGAAAACTTTAAATCCAATCTGTGTGATCTTTCTGAAGCCTCTTGAATACAGTTTCAGCTTTTGTCTTTTGAAAAAATATGCAAAAAAGTGGTTTTATTCATCTGAACCTTTCTTTTTGACAGAACTTCGAGAACTCAGAAGATGAACTGTGATTTATTTATTTTTTTCGTCCAACATTTAGGTGTCGATCAGTTTGAGCATCTTGAATTCAGTTTTCTGAGTCTTAAACACTTTGATTTTCTAAATGATTTTGCGATTAAAAGCTTACAAATTTAAACCACCACCAGAAATATTAAAGATAGCAATGGAAACAAAATAAACTTAGATTGTTGTTCAAATATTATTGATGTATGTAGTAAGGGGTAACGTGATTAAAATGGATGTTTAGTGTCTTTTAAGATTTAGATCTTAATTGTATTTATTTACTTCTGTGGCCTACACATGCTGGAAAGATGTTCTGGTCAATAATCAATATTTTCAATTTTCCTGCGCCGTTTCTCACAATCAGAAAATGTCTAATTAACCTCCGGTCTGTTTCCAACCCTTTGGTTTAGAATGAGGTAATTAATCATCGCTGCCAGGACGCTGTTTTCTCACTGGATCTGTTTTGTTCCTGCAGGAGGCATCATGGCTGGACTTGTGTCAGACTACACCGGTGGAAGAGCGACGACCTGCTGCGTCATGCTGGTCGCTGCCGCCCCGATGGTGAGCAGCGTCTCATATGTCACATCATTAAATCACAACAACACTGGAGTGCACCAGCGTGTTGATTCTAAAGCACAAGGCTGATGTTTTAGAATATTTTTGTACTTCTACACAGCTGTGACTAAAGATAAAATGTTTTAAAATTAAAATTGTGTCTTTAATGTGATATCCTCAGGACACTCTGAAGAAATTTAATTAGAGCTAAGCAGTTTGTCAGTGGCCGCCTCTTTGTCAGAAATAGTGAAATGATGCAACATTTCTTTCTGTGAGAAATATTACATGATGTTATTGTCAGTATCAAGATATACTGTGTGACTTTGTTCATTGGAAACTAGTATTTCACTTGGTACTTAGTAGATTTTTATAATGAGTTGACGTCTGCTGATGTTCGTTTCTCTGTTTCCTAGCTTTTCCTCTATAACCACATTGGACAAAGGAGTCTCGGTACTACGATCGGTAAGAGTTTTTTACTTAATTGTTTTTAGTTGTGTCTCATACTTTCATATTTACATCATGTCTTGTCATGTTTAAAATCTTTACTCAGATTCAATACTGTTTAATATACGGAAACATCGCTGCATATAGTCTGCACATTTCAGATGTTGGTGGATATTAAAACTTAAACACGTCCACAGTTATCTAATTTTCCGTTTTGTTTTTTTTTTTAAATCACAGCAATAGGCAATATATGTGTTTTTTCAGCTGTGGTCAGGAGACTGATCATTAGACAAGACCAGGCTCAGCAAGTGACTCATTGATCTATTGATCACTTTGTTTGCTCCCTAGTAATACATCAGAGCAGCACGTTGTGTTTTTACAGTAAAGGAAGCCTTATAAAGGTGGTGGTGTGTCGATTCTCCTTGTACAACGTATGAAAGATCAGACCTTTCCTGTCTGGACATGCAGCTCAGCTCCTGGTCCAGGTTCTCCTAATATCACTCATCTGCTGTAACTCCTCCCCTCATGTACGATCAAACCTCATGTTATGATCCAGAATGCAGCAGCACAAAAGCATCACATCATCCCGCTGTTCAGATCACTTCACTGGCTTCCAGTTGCCACCCGCATGAAATCCAACACTGAGTTTTGCTTTCAAAACTAGAATGAAAACAGCTTCCATCCTACCTGAACTCTCTCATTCAGGTCTACACTTCTTCCCGCCACAAAAGGCTCCTGATCCAACCTCCACAACAGGGCCGGTCCATAACTAGACTCTTCTTATCTGTGGTTCCTGAATTGCCAAACTCTGTTCGATCTGCAGAGTTCCTCTCAGTGTTTAAGAAAAGACTAAAAACCAGCTCTTCACTGAACACCTTTACACTTGACAGACTGCAAAAAGCAAAATAAGAAAAACACTCAGAGAGCACAGTCCTCCTCCAAGGTCGCTCATTCCCCCATATAGAGTTGTCAGAAATGTAGCATATTTTTGTAGAAATGCAACATTTTTTTTATTAGTTAATGATGATCAGAAATCACAGCACCATAGAATAAGTCCCTTTAATATAGATGTACCCACAAACAAAATCTTTTAATCTGTAGGTATGCTGTTGGTGTGTGGAGGCCTGGTGAACGGACCGTACGCTCTCATCACGACGGCTGTATCTGCTGACCTGGTAACATCTATTCAATGTCACTGCCATTGATTAAGCCTTAAAAACTACTGTCCTGCTCACACACATTTGTTTTTGCTGCAACAGGGAACACATGAGAGTCTGAGAGGAAACTCCAGAGCGCTGTCAACAGTCACAGCAATCATTGATGGGACTGGATCAATAGGTACGTTCGAGCTGTAAACATCCTCATGTTACTCCTTTAAAGATTCACTAATAATTTACGGTAATATTAACAATGGATCATTTTAATCCTATCACTGCAGTTCCTCTCAGCTTTACAGTAGGTTTTAGTCTTTAGAGAAAACAGATTATTAATATATGAAATAAGCGTCCTTTTCCCACTTTTCTTCCTCCTTTTTGCATTTGATGTTATTAAACATTTGGCTTCTCAGTGTCAAATGTTTGAAGGTTTAAGCATTTTACCTGCTAAACAAAGAATCAACTAATAGTTTTCCACATGTTTTCTCCAGGTGCTGCGTTGGGTCCTCTGCTGGCCGGGTTGATTTCTCCCACCGGCTGGAACAACGTCTTTTACATGCTGATCACTGCAGACGTCTTAGCCTGCCTGGTCAGAAACACAACTTTATGGTTTCACTACAGTCTCTAGCAGCAAAGCTTTAAAATTAGCGTGGTGTCTTTTTGTCCTTAATGCAAATTCCAGCCAAGTATTGGACTTTCAATTTGTCTTGATTGATGATGGATAGTTTATGATAGTTTTGTCATCCGTGATCGTCAACCTCACTGACTTTAACTAAATCTATATTATTAAAATTTTCAGTCTTACTAATTGAAAGAGTGACTGACAGACATCTCCACTCGTACCATTAGATCTAATAATTCCAAAATATATAAACCACTGTAAAGTATATAAAATGCAGCAGCTTTTCTCTGGGTTTTCCTTCGTACTGTCAGATTGACAGACAGACAGACAGACAGACAGACAGACAGACAGACAGACAGACAGACAGATAGATAGATAGACGATAGATGATAGATAGATAGACAGATAGATAGATAGACGATAGATAGATAGATAGATAGATAGATAGATGGATGGATAGATACACGATAGATAGATGATAGCTAGATAGATAAATAGATAGATAGATAGATACACGATAGATATAGATAGATAGCTAGATAAATAGATAGATACACGATAGATATAGATAGATAGCTAGATGATAGATAGATAGATAGCTAGATAGATAGATAGATAGATAGATAGCTAGATAGATAGATAGATAGATAGATAGATAGATAGATAGATAGATAGATAGATAGATAGATACACGATAGATATAGATAGATAGCTAGATAGATAGATAGATAGATAGATAGATAGATACACGATAGATAGATAGATAGATAGATAAATAGATAGATAGATACACGATAGATAGATAGATAGATAGATAGATAAATAGATAGATAGCTAGATAGATAGCTAGATGGATAGATAGATAGTTGAATAATATGCAATGGATCTATGTCTGATTAATTTGATTGTTAGTCCTATAACTTAGATTTTTAAAGCACTGGAATACCTAATAAAGTGTATAGATAGATAGATAGATAGATAGACTATAGATAGATAGGTAGACTATAGATAGATATTGAGACTATAGATGGACAGATAGATAGATAGATAGACTATAGATAGATAGGTAGGTAGATAGATAGACTATAGATAGAGAGAGAGAGAGAGAGAGAGAGAGATACTTTATTAATCCTGAGGGAAACCAAGACGTGAGTTTCCCCAAAGCTCACGTTGCAGATCAACCATCGGTTTGGACAGACAGTGCAGGTGTCATGCAAAGATGGATGGACAGGCAGGAAGCGAAGCAGGTCAGACACTATCACAGAGACTTCTGTTGGTGTTTTGTTTCATAACTGAGTGTAAACTGGTCTGACATTCTGCTCAAACAACATGTGTTTTAACAACATGTATTTACAATAAGCTGTTACATTACTGTAAAAAGGAAGTTCAAGTTAAGTAGTTAAAGTAGCTAGCATGGTTTGAACAGGATATCAGCGTTTACACTTTGGTGAAGTAAAACAAGCTAGTGGTCATTTCCTGGCTTTAACATCAGTAATATCTGTGCATACTTGAATACTGTATAATATAAATTAGGTAATAAAATTGTAGTTATTTTCTCCTTTAGTCTTGACATAACACCACTATTCCTGTATATGATACAGATATACAATAGAGTGCAAGGTTTTATGGTCATCAGCGACTTTTAAAGTGTTTCTATAATCATATAGTCTTGTTATAGTTTATACACTCTCTGTTAAATTGTATTAATTCTGAGACTGCGCTTTAATAAGGCCTTTGCATGTTGAAAGACTTGAGTCGGTCCCTATTATCGGTGCCTGACACCACTGAGCCCTTCATCCCCACTTTAAATATCCCACTTTAACCTGCTTTTACACTGACACCTTGACTTATTTGCTGCTTTATTTTTCAGTTTCTGTCCAGGCTTGTGTACAAGGAAGCTCTGGGATGGTGTGGACGAGTCCCCCGAGTCAGAGGGTGAGTATCATCACCATCAACACGTTTTAATTCGTTTAAGATTGAAGTCATATTTTTAATTGGCTAGCAGAACAAAAAACAATCATTTGTTTAAACATGTTTAACCCTCCTGTTGTCTTTATTTACGGGCAACAAAAAATATTGGTTCCTTGCCTGAAAAAAAATCCTAAAAATCAACAAAAAAATTATCCAACTTTCAGAAAATTTGCAAAACCTTCAGGAAGAAAATTCCAATAATTCCTTGAAACTTTCCCTTAAAAGTTTGATTTTAAAAAAATCCCCCAAATTTGGCAAGAAAATTCTTGTAAATATTTTCAGAAAAAATTAGTAAAAATCTTACAAAAAAAATCCATATATGTATCATAATAGTATTAATCTTCTCATCAAACTCTGCCAATACATGTATTTCCTTTAACTGTCAAATTATTCCTTTATTTATTATTATTATTATTTATTTATTTTCGAATAATTTTTTAAAAATAACATCACAAAGTACCGATTTCTTTGACTCCATCTGAGCAAAAATAAGCAGAATTTTTGTGTTTAATTGTGATTCTCAAAAACACTAACGTTTTCTTGCAGGTTCAAGGAAATCTGAAAAACTCTCACAATCAAACCAAACACACCCAGAGGAGGGAACAATGTTGGAACTGACCTTACCTTTCAGCGGACGGATGGTTGAAAGGAAACCAAGTCATCAGTGGAACATTCAGGGCACTAAGCTGAAGATTAAAGAGTTTTTATTGTAAAACAGAGATTTATGTTTGTATGGAGACGGAAAAGCTTTTTTATGACTAACCTACTCATTCTGACTGGTTTGTTTTAATGCTCTTTTATCATTAAACTGTATATACTGTACATTTGATCCTTAATTTGGTCTTTTTGTGTCTCCTTAGTGGCTGCATCTTCATTTCACATGATAGGTGTAAAATACAATTTTATAAAAGGTTGTGAACTATCAATATGAATATTTAATGCTCAGTTAAGTCCACCACTCAGGAATTATGAGTGTTCTTATGTCACATCAGACTATAAAAAGGATGAAATCTGCTTTTTTGTCCCTCATGTTGAAGATCAGCAGTGGATAAAGTGTGTGTGTGTGTGTGTGTGTGTGTATATATATATATATATATATATATATATATATATGTGTGTCTGTGTGTGTGTTTTTGTGTTTTTTTTGGCTTTTTTGCCAATTTTCTTCTATATTTCTTCTATATTATTCATATTTTTTTATTTTTTGTTTCTATATTTGGATTTTTATATATATACATTTTTTTTGTTTATTTTATTTTTTGCTATTTTTTTTCTATATTTAGGTCTTTCAGGGTGAAAAGATAAATGAAGCCATTTCAAACATTGACTCTAAAAACAGTTTAGTGATTCTCCACTTTCAGAGTTTAAAGTTTCACCCCTGAATTCACTGATCTTTTGCTCCAGCATTGATTTGTTTTCATGGAAAATTAATGTTAAATATTGAATAAAACACAGAGCTAGAACACAACCTGAGGATCTATAACAGGATTTATTCAAGACAATATTTCCAGAGAGAAGTGGCTGAATTAGGTGCAGATTTTGAAGCTAGAAATGTGTCTGTATGTGAGCTTTTCATGGTGAAATTAACAAAAAAAAACTCAGCACAACAGCTGGATTTTTTTATGTTTACAAGGAAAGAAATTCAAACCCATGACACACATTGTCATCCTCTGTTTAATGACAGAAAATCAAAGGTATTGAGATTTCCAGGAAAAGTCAAATGATCCCTGAGACTATCTTCAGTTATATCAGTAAAAATGTCTCTAACTCTATAGAACATAGTTAGTGGTTGGTTTATTCAATGGATGAAGACAGAGGTTTGAACCACAGCAAAACATCATCTTTTAATAAAATATACAATAGACACTCAAAATAGAAATTAAGCTTAAAAAAGGGATATTAAACAACCAAACAAGAGTGGTCAGACTAAAACCAGAGTACGACTGAAAGAGTGTCAATATGAAACCGAACAACAGCCACAGAGCTTCACCATCATCTGAAAACTGTCGGGACAAACAATGTGTATTCATCCGCAGCTGAAAGTAGTCCCCAGGAAATGTACCGTTTACTCCTGCTTGAGAAATGTCTGTTAAAAACTACAGTCTGCAGCTGTTTTAGGAAGCTGCTGTACATTTTTTAAAGGTGAGCCACACAGTTTTAGTTTTAGTTCTTTTTATAGGATTTGTTGTTTTATTCATTAACCTGGCTGCCTTCGTAAACCTGACAGAAAACCGTTCTCCTCACATGCATGGACTACGATCGCCGAAATTTGAATTATCTGACATTTTACAGCCACGTTTAAGCATTCAGATTACAACCGTAACTGCAGAATTTATTGCATTTCCTGGAAGAAAAGCCTCAGCGCGCTTCAAACAAGTGCAGTAGGACAACTAAACTTTAGAGTTACGTTTGATTTTTGAAACTTTATGCAGAGATTATTTAGAATTGTTGTATCCTCTGCTATGTTTAACCCTCCTGTTGTCTTCATTTAATCAAAAAATACTGTTTCTACAAATTTCAGAAAATTTGCAAAACCTTCAGTAAGAAAATTCCAATAATTCCTTGAAACTTTCCCTTAAAAGTTTTATTTAAAAAAAAAAAATCACCCTAATTTGGCAAGAAAATCCTTGTAAATATTTTCAAAAAATGAGTAAATCTCTTCAAAAAAAATCCTAAAAATATCTAAAGTGATTCCATATATATCAGTAAAACTTCTAATATTTTCTTTAAGAACATTCACATAAAAATCAACCAAAATCCAGCGAAATTCGCTGGAGTTTGGTTGATTTTTATGTGAATGTTCTTAAACATTTTAAACATTTCTTTTTTCCCACCAAAAAATGTTCAAAAATTTCCCAAAAATGCTGAAAATGTGGACATCAGAAGTTTTACTGTGAAAATCTATTTTTTTTCGCACATTTTCAAGCTTTAAAACGGGTCACTTTTGACCCGCAGGACGACACAAGGGCTAATCAGCTATTTTCTCAGTTACTGAGTTCATATGTTCTTGTTAAAGTTATGCCAAATGTGGAAACCATTTATTTTTCATTTTGTCCCTCAAGTACTTTTATGCAAAAACAAACAGGATTGGTTGTGCCCACTTCTTTGCTGCAGCTCATAGGAAACAATTTGCATAAAATTAAACCTTTTTCAGTCTCAAAGTTGGAAGAATTCACAATAAACTGCAGTAAGCTGTTTTTCAAACAGCTACGTCTGTTTGAACAACTGCCGTTATCATCGTCTGTAGAATTCATCACCACTGCAAAGCTGGAAAGACACACAAAAGAGGCAGAAGAGAGCGAGCGATAACAGGATAAAAACCTGGAGGAGGCTGTTATGACTGTTTAACAGTCAACACTGGGAAAGAAAAGACTGGGCAACTAAATTTGAATGACAATAAGCAGCTACATATCCGTCATCACAAGTTTTAGTTCAGACTTTGTCAGAAATGAGTGGAAAGTGTGCAAATTCAATTTATATTACAAAGTTGTATTCATGATTCCTGATGAAATAGTATTTGTCGTGTTCTTCTCATCACTAAAAGGAGCCTTTTTTCACCAATCATTAAACTGTAAATGAAAAGCCCTAAATCTCCATGTTTTGACTGCATATTTATTTAGACAGGCCTGCAATGGGTACGAAAGGATCGCTTCAAATTTACTAACACAACACCAACTATAATAAGAACATAAAAACATACAATACCAGCAACAGTTGGGGTCTTTGTCGCCCAGCATAAAGAAGGCAAAAGGAACATCTCAGTGAGTCAACATTCAGATAATTCATTTGAGTCCTGGCAGTTAAAGCCACAATCAAACAGGCTTCAGCACCAGATTTCCCACCAGCGTTTCTCAACTTTGTGTTTTTCGTTGCCTTCTTCGCATTGCAGCAGAATAAAGAGTCACATGAGCACAAATCAAACAGCTGGAGGCTGTTGGGACTTGCATGAGCGATGAATTGAGTGTTGACAGCAGTGTGTTGTGACAGTCCTCTGCTTTGTCTGGTGTCCATTGAAGGTTTGGCCTGTAGTCGTAACCCCGCTCACAACAGGGCTGCTCTGTCTTCACTGTACATTCCTCCCAGACACAACGATCCTAAAAAGCTTCATATGATACAGTTTGTGTTTCTCAGTGGTGATATGTGGCAGGATTCCATGTGCGATACCAGGACCTGAAGAAACAAAGGATTATAGCTTAGACGAACAAGAAAAGCACTGAGAGAGAGCAGTTCTCCTCCAAGGCTGCTCAGTCGTTGTATCATTTCAGACAGATGAAATCTTTAATGAAAAAATGTCCTTGCACTGAGCTCAGGCTTGTGTTCTGCATGTGTACGTTATGTACGGATACCAGATCACGTGACCTAAATATGTAGCAGGCAGCGGGGATTGATGGGACTCAGAAACACCCCCACAATTTAATCAGTTGTTCTTTGGATCATTTACAACAGGTAAATCCTGGATTTGTAGTAGGATCACAATCATGTGATCGTCAGCAGGCAGCTGATGTAGCGTTCACTTGTTGTCATGGTTACAGTGAATGCAGCGGAGTTATGTGGCGATCGGCATACGTCTGTCCGTCCGTCTGTTTTTTCGCAACATTACTCAAAAATGGACTAACAAATTTGGATGAAATTTTCAGGGAAGTTCAGAAATGACACAAGGACCAAGTGATTAGATTTTGGAAGTGATGCGGCTTATAGTGTGGATCCACGGATTTGTTGAAGATTTCTGTATCATTGCCAGATAGCAGCACGGCGTCAGTGTAACCATGACAAGTGAACACTACATCAGCTGCCTGCTGACGATCACATGATTGTGATCCTACTACAAATCCACCACTGAGGACCACGAATGTTTATAAAACTAACTGAATAATTCCTACTTTTTAAAGAACATTTTAATAGTTTGAAGACATTTTGGACCCATTTTGAGTCATTTTTTAAAACCCTTCTCAGCCATCCTAGACGATTAATTCAGATTCAGATTCAGAAAAGTTTATTTATCGCCAGGGGGCAATTAGAAAGGCATGTAGAGCAGGCAGTGCAACAATGACATAAGAAATAGGGATAAATATATATACAAATCTAGAGCAAGTAATGAAAATAAAAATAAGAAAGAGGAATAAGACAAAAATGCAGGTTAGTAACATACTAGTGCAAATATGAATGAAAAGTAGGTGCAATATGGTAATGGGGTAGATACAAGAATATATCAAGGTAGATATAAATTAACTCATTTTGGACAGGTTTTGAACAGTAAGGGAGGATTTTTTGAGCAAGTTCTGGACAAATCTGAGTAATTTCTAGTCATTTTGCACATATGTTGGGTAATTTTTGACAAATTTTCACAACATTTTGAGAACACACTTATGAGGTCAAATTAGAGTAATTTTGGATGTTTTTAGTCATTCTGAAACCTTCTAAGCCATCCTAGATGTTTGACTCCTTTTGGACAGATTGAGAACAGTAAAAGAGGATTTTTTTGAGCAAGTTCTGGACAAAAGTCTAATAATTTTGGACAAATGTGGAGATTTGTTAAAGATTTCTGTATTGTGAGATAGCAGCACAGCATCACTGTAACCATGACAACAAGTGAACGCTACATCAGCTGTCTGCTGAAGATCACGATTGTGATCCTACTACAAATCCACCGCTGAGGACTTATCAGGACTTAATGCAATTCAATTAAATTTTATTTATATAGCGCCAATTACAGGTCAAATTGTCTCAAGACGCTTTACAGAACCCATATGCCTGAACGACTTGTCCGACTTATCCGTCAGAAATGATACAAGGAACAGTTGATTAAATTGTGGGGGTGTTTCTGAGTCCCATCAGTTCCCGCCGCCTGCTACATATTTAGGTCACGTGATCTGTTATCCGTACATAACGTACACATGCTGAACACACGCCTGTCCTCAGCTCAAAGTCATTTTTTCTTAGATTTCATCCGTTGGAAATGATACGACTGAGCAGCCTTGGAGGCGTTTTGCGCTCTCTGAGTGCTTTTCTTGTTTCACATGCAGTTGTCTTTTTTTTTTTAATAACTAAAAGGCTTCATGCTCTGATATGTTAACAAATGAGTTGCTCAGGCGAGTGTTTCTCACCCTGGTGTGCTGTAGGAAGCTGGGTTGACCTGAGATGTTAGAGAGGCCGTGGCTGCAGACAGATTGTTGGGAGAAGCTTCACGACTCACACTGTTTGGGGAGGAATTTGATGACACTGGAAGAGAAAGGTAAAAACATTACTGAATAGATACACAGATGCAAAAACCCAATCAGACACATCATCATGTGTTTTCAGTGTGTATTTTGTGTAATTATTTGGAGACTGGCTGTCAGAAATTGTAAAATACATGATCAATACAGGGGCGCAGCATTATTTCACAGCGTAACGCCCAGTTTTAGTCACAGTAAATTGAATCACAATCAGGTCACATTGAATATAGTACAGTAGTGTTGTACTTGCCTCCGCCTGAAGCCAGAGGGCTGTAGGATCTGGATGCTGAGGCCTGAAACCGTGCAAAAATGGATGTTAGGACAGAAAAAAGAATTTACTCCACAAACAGAAATAGCATTTTTGTAGTTTTAACATCACATGTGCTCACAGGGAACAGGTGTGTTAATTAATGTCAGCAGTTAAAGCAGTGATGACGGCTAAATGTCTCCTAAAGTATATATTGTACGAGCCTGATGATGGATTAACGCCCCAGGATCTGTGTTATTAATCATGACATGAATAACTGAGGTATAATTTACGACCCATCTATCCTTTAAGTGTGCAAGAACCTTTACTGAAGTTTAATCACATGTAAAAATTGCATCACATTTGGTCATGCAACATCACTGTTTAGTGGGAGAAGCACCTAACACAACAAATGTTCTTTATTTAATGGCAAACTAAAATATAAAACAGATCATTTGTGGCTTTTATTTGAGCTACTATTGCTTTGCAAAAACAGCTTTGTCAACAGACACACCATGCTCATTCAGCTTGAGGGGTAAATCTGCTTTTAACTTGTTTAAATGGGATGATGATAGGAATAGTTCAGTTCTGTTTTCACAGTAAATGTAGTAGTGAACTCTAATAGTAATTTGTAGAAACCAAAGACACCTTTCTATATGTTTATATCCGTATCTAATTCGCAATTTGTACACATGGTCCCCCCTTTGTGTTTAGGGTAGTTGGTTCATTCCAACTGCCGAACTCCGGAGCAACCATGGAATAGTAGCGCCCCTCAGTGGTAGCGACTGAATCGTTGCTAACTGTGGTGATAACAGCAGTCTGAGGTATGAAAAACTAGTCTCAGTTAACACCGTAGAAACAGTTTGACATAGTAAACGTAAAATAGTTTTTCTAAGTTAGCTAACATTACTCTGAGCTAAATTTTCTGGTATCTTATTGTTATTTAACACTAACAATAGCTTGTAAGCTAGCACTAGTGTTAGCTCGCTGTCTTTTGCAGGCATGTTAGTGTTTTTGTCAAAAAAATTTTTTAAAAGCGTTAAAATGAGTCATACAAAACAAAAAATGGAGGTATAGAGGTATTTTTTGTTGTTTTGTTTTCTTACAAAGAGTATTTAAAAGGAGTTGAGCACTAAACAGTGAAAGAAAATTATGTCCAGTGATTGTACTGTAGTCAGAGATACTGGGTGGGTCAGTGTTTGTAAAGCGATAGCACTGATAGAAAGACACAAATACCCGAAACAGAAATGGAGGTAAGAGGCTCTGTGTGTCAGAGTTAGATAGGAAGAAACATACAGAAAATGCCTTTGGTTTCCAATTGTTACTGTTGATAGAAGTTAACGAAAGTGAAGTGAAAGAGACGAATGTGTCACGTAGCTAACCATTCTGGAGTTGTAGCTGTGAGATTTGACGGGTAAACTGGTCACTGGGCAGTAGATCCTCTTCTCCTTCTGACGACGGTTACAGAACCAGACTCGAACCACCTCTTTCTCCATGGACAGCTGCTCTGAGATCAGGGTTATCTCCTCGGAGTTGGGCTTAGGATTCTGAAAACGAAAGACACTGATGACTTCAATCTTTAAACGCAATCAAATTTTTGAATACTATAAAAACTACTACTGAGCTTACCATGTGAAATGATATGAAATATGCTATAATCGTATTAAAATGCTGCCTCAAATGATTAGATAGATAGATAGATAGATAGATAGATAGATAGATAGATAGATAGATAGATAGATAGATAGATAGATAGATTACAGTATATTTTAGTACTGAATCAATCTCAGACTCACATCATGGAAACGTTTCTCCAGAGTCTGCTTGATGTTAGTTTCGATGCTCGTCCTCTTTTTCCGTTTGCGTCCGTAGCCTTCCATCAGTGGCGGCAGAGAGGTCGAGTTGCTCATTGAGTCAGAAGGAGAGTTTTCTATTATAAAATACAAACAACACATGGAAGTAGATTTATCCTTTTAGCAGGACCCTAACTTTTAGACCTTATTTTGTGCTGCAGTGGGGTTTTATTGCAGAAATTGGAAACTTCTAATCCTGCAAAACATTGTCTGATAACTTTGATTTTGGCATTTTCACATGCTATCACAAGAAATCCAAAGTGGTAACTAATAACATCAATAAATCTGCTTTCCGATCAAGTGTTTTAGATCCAGGCCCCAGTTGTTTTTACACTGGTTCTGGTGACTTACTGAGCCATTGTGAATTATATTAACTACACCTGTGCGGAAGTTAAAAGTCAAATGATATTACTAATTATTGGAATGATGGAGGAAACTCTAAATGCAAGGTCCAAGATGTAATAAAGTAGAAATATTTCTTTAAATATGGGAGCCCTTCCAGAGTGCACCCATAAATCCTACATACTGTATCTAACATTTACTGTAGTAATGAAAGATAACTTTACTGCAAGCCACTCAGTCTATAAAATCATTTTAAATTGCAGATACAGCAGGCCTCACAGTAGCCTCACTAATGATTATTTTCAGTGCCAAAAATTCTGTCAGTTATTTTTCAAATAATTAATGGAGTGTTAGGTCTATGAAATATGAGAAAATGGTGAAAAATGGTAGTCAGTGTTTCCCAAAGCCCAAAACAATGTCCTAAAATGTCTTGTTTTCTCCACAACCTAAAGTTTGTCAGTTTACACAGAGGAGTAAATAAACCAGAAAATATACAAAGCTGGAAGCTGGATCAAAGAATTTTAATGAATTAATGATCAAAATGGTTGAAGATTTATTTAATAGGTGGCAATTAATCAAATAAGCTCTAATTTATACTGCTAGCTTCCATTAGCGCTGGCATTTTACTCACTGAAACTGGCTTTCTGCAAATAAAATAAAAATAACCGTCCCAGTGATGTACCTGCATCAGTCAGCCATTTCTCCAGCAGAGGTTTGAGTTTGCACATGTTTTTGAAGCTGAGGTTGAGCGCTTCAAAACGAGAGATTGTGGTTTGGCTGAAGTCATTGCCGTACAGTTTTCCCATTGCAAGGCCCACATCTCCCTGTGATGAAACACAAATGCAGCAGAAACACATGAAATACATGCAAACCTCAAGGTAGCTGCAAACACAAGACATTTAATTTGGTCGTGTTTTTGGATGGAGTTTCCTCGAGGTAGACCTTGAAAAAAATATTCACATTTCTTAAAATATATTAAAGATCCAAGCGACAAGAGTACAGTTCAAAATCTAAATTCCAGTTTTTATTAAAGGGTAACTCTAATTTATTACAGATTTTTAGTATCTTATTTTGCCTACCATTTCTATCAGTTCTTGTACTTCTTAACCCTCCTGTTGTCCTCATTTACAGGCACCAAAAAATATTGTTTCCTTGTCTGAAAAAAATCCCAAAATTCAGCAAAAAATTTTTTCCCAAATTTCTGAAAGTTTGCAAAACCTTCAGGAAGAAAATTCCGATAATTCTTGAAAAGATTTCCTTAAAAGTTTTGTTTTTTAAAAAAATCCCCCAATTTTGGCAAGAAAATTCTTGTAAATATTTTCAAAAAATGAGTAAAAATCTTCCAAAAAAAATTCCTAAAAATATCTAAAGTGATTACATATATATCAGTAAAACTTCTAATATTCTCTTAAGAACATTCACATAAAAATCTTGATTTTTTGTGAATGTTCTTAAGAAACATTTTTAACATTTCTTTTTTCTACCAAAAAATGTTCAAAGATTTCCCAAAAATGTTGAAAATGTGGACATCAGAAGTTTCACTGTGAAAATATTTTTCTTCCCACATTTTCAAACTTTAAACTGGGTCAGTTTTGACCCGCAGGATGACATGAAAGTTAATTACCTGCGTGAAGCCCAGTTTGATGCGTCTTTGTTTAAACGCTTTAGCAAACTGCTCCAGCTCCTCCAGATCGCTGGGTTCTTCCTGTGCCGGTATTGACATGTGTTTGGGCATCTGCAGGTGGGACATGTCCATGTGGGTCTCCATAGAAGGTCCGGCCAGACCAGAGCGGCTCATCGCCTTCATCACAAGCATCAGAGAAACAAATCCTCAGTTTCCACATGATGGAAGGTAAAAATGACTTTTTTTTTAACAGTCATATGACATCGTAGATTATTATCGATCGTATAACTTTACAGCAGGACTCAATCTTTACTTAATGTTCAGATTTCTGCTGGTATCCAGAGCTTTTGGACTCAGACAGTGATGGGTAGCTTTAATAAGAATACACACAATACACCCCTGCATAAAAAAGCAAAATAAAAGTTTGTCATTAACGCACCTTCCCATATAGGTACAATACCCTGCAGCAAGTCGATTTTTGTTCTTTTTCCAGAGCATACTAAAATTCTGCAGTCTTATCATATCTTTTTTTCTATCGTTTATTATTCACTTTATTTTAGCTCAGATTTATGTCTCCACCATGGTAAAAATATCTCGCTCTTTAGAGGTTAAATACTCGACTGTGATCACCAGCTGGTCTCTAACTTTTTTTTGGTATTTGTTCATGTACAGTGAGTTTCTCAGACAGTTTTTCTTAAACCAAAGTTCTAACATGATCCACTGTCAAGATATTGTTTGCTTTAAATTCTACCTTTCACCTATGTAATACTAAAGCTATTTGTTCACCACTTTGACATTGTTTCATTTCCATGATTAGAAAAAGTACAGTATCCCTAATTAGATATGATCTATAGTCAGAGCCAATGCTAGAAGTATTATTATTATTAATAATGATAATAATAATAATAATAATAATAATAATAATAATAATAATAATAACTATTTATATAGTACCCTTAAGAACAGCGTTCACAAAGTGCTTTGAGAGTTAAAACATGCAACACAGAGACAATCAAACAAGATATAGGAGACAAATCAGAGCAGTCAATTAAAATAAATAGTAAAAATGATAATAGATTAAATGAATAATTAGCTGAATTAGCACACAAATCAAACTAGGGAATTAGGCAGTTTAAAAATTAAAGAACAAGACTGAGGGTTAAAATTATAAGTCAAAAAATTAAAGAAAATAGAGAGGCGACATCACACCACAGAACCAGGCAGCTGAAAGTCAAATAAAACCAGAGAGAACATCTAAAATAAACAGAACATGATACAGAATAAAACACTAAAACTAAATAAAGCTAAGAATAAACCTCACATAAAAGCAAGTCTGTAAAAGTGGGTTTTCAGAAGTGATCTAAAAGAAGTTACTGACTCTGCAGGTCTGATCTCCTCAGGCAGGCCGTTCCAAAGTTGAGGTCCTGATGGAGAACGCTAGATCACCTTTAGATTTAAGCCTCGATTTTGGAACGACCAGAAGGATCCATCTAATCCACCACTAATGTTCATGTGTTGAACTCTTTGTTGAAAAACTCTCTCTACAAAACGTGATGTTTCCCAAACTTCAGCCAAGTGTTTTTGCCACTTAAAATTAGCCCCACGTTGCTGAACTGTGGTCTATTTGGTTACCAAATGTGGTGAATTTATTTCCTTCCTCAGAAATGAATCAGATATTTTAGGTATTTTGATACATGTGTCGTTTACAGCCATGCTTCCTCATTTGTAGCCTTCTTCTCTCCTGCTTTGGGTGCAGTATACTTCACATTTATGGACAGTTAGTGGTCTGAAGTTTACCTGTGGAGTCAGAGCCAGTCCAGGTTGATGTGGGAGGAGACTAGTCTGACTCTGACTAGGAAGGGACAGGAGGTTCTGCTGCAGAAGAGCTGCAAAGGAGAACAGAGGCAGGAGTCATGGTGTGTGTTAGACTGTTGTTTGTCAGGAAATAGTCCCAGCATGGAAAAAAATCATGTATTTATCCTCCTGTTGGTTTTAGAATTAGTCAGATTAGGTTCAATCTGTTGCTTAATTAACCACAAGACGTATTTTTAAACTTTGCTTGTGGACTCGCTGTTTCCAGCTGATTTCAGTCTTGATGCTAAGCTAACCGTGGCTCCACATTAACATACAGACCTGGGATATCAGTTTTTCCATCTAACTCTTGGACAGAAGGGAAACAAGCATGCTGCTGCTCTTTGAAGAAGGCATACTGATGCTAATAATAAACAGGGTTTCTGCAGAGCATTAAAAAGCATCGATAGTTTTAAAATGGATTTTGCAAAAATTAAGGCTTTAAATGACATTAAAAATCATTAAACTTGACTGGCTGATTTCTGCAGAAACTCTGATACATTTCTTGTGAAGGAAAAATTACTCTCTTTTCCCTTTTTGAGGCATTTCCTCGCAGCTGTTAGCTGAAGACATCCCAGAATATCATGCAGGTTGCATCTGTCAACTACAGTCACCTTAAGTCAAGTTGTAGAACCTTTAGATCACCTAAAATTAACCTACAGGTTATCACTTTTGACCTCTGTTCCTATTTTATGGGGGCATTATTGTAGCAAAACTATTTATCAGTTCGTATATAGAGTTGTCTGTTTGTATCTCAATCTGTGCGTCTGAAGTGAGACTTTTCAATGCGAACCGGAATCTGCAAAAGTCCTCTCAAAATTTGTCTGTCTGTAATTAGGTTTTCAAATGTGCAAAAAATCTGCTAATCTGTGTTAAAATGTGTACATTTTAGAATCTCTCTCACGGCGGAAGTGTAGCAAAAGTCACATTTAAAAAGACGCCGCTCGACTCGTACCTGGTGATGTCTCTGTATTTCCAGCACTTGCAGTCAAATATATAGACTTTTCAGCTATGAATATCTTTGTACGCATTGACAAACCTTACTACATGTACAAATTTTAATACAGATTAGCAGATTGTTAAATGTCTGTTTACACCGTAGCTTTAGTCTCTACGTTTACGCTACTCCCCATCGCCCCAGCTGTTAGTAAAGGCTTCTGTTTGCAGCTGTGTTTTCTGGTTGTGTTGGTCTGACTGGGTTTAAATGTGTTGAGGCTCCACCTTGGTGACTGGAGGGACTTTGGGAGAGCAGGAAGGGGGACGGAGACGACAGGTGGGACGGTGGCATCAGAACCAGCTGCTGCATGGTGTGGAGAGAGGTGAGCTCCTGAGCAAGAAATGGAACAAAAATTAGATGATCTGCACATAAAGGGGACTTCAGGGCTGAGTTTGAATGAATACACTTTCTATAAACACTCTATAGTGATTGAAAATACATTAGCACAACACACATTTTGGGATATTTCATTTTATGCTTCTTTTTCATACAATAAAAACCATCAGGTTATAAAATAGGATGATTCGCCACAGATTAAAAATTCCAAAGCTATGTAAAATGTGAAAAAAAGAGTAATAAAATATTTTGTAATATTACAATTATGATATTATGGACTGTTTTACATACTTTTGAGTAGCTTAATCTATAACCTTAATCTATACATAAAGTCTAAGTTAATCATATTTACTATATACAGTATAGTACAACATTTTTATTTAGTGGCATAAAATCAAATAATTGTTTTCTGCTTTATTAGAATACTAAGACTGATCACTTCCTGCTTACATGTTGTTGCATCATGTGATTCAAAGATTTCCCCAAAATGTTGAAAATGTGGGCATCAGAAGTTTTACTGTGAAAATCTATTTTTTTCCCCACATTTTCATACTTTAAAAGGGGTCAATTTTGACCCGCAGGAGGACACGAGGGTTAAACACCATGAAGGTGAGTTTAAAAGACTTGGCAAAGCTTTTCCAGAGAGTATTCCTTCTGATAGACTGAAATGCGGGACTCAGTGGGTTCTTCTCTTACCCCCGTCAGCTGACCTCCAGGAACCGGAGAGCTCTGAGTCAGGTGACATGTCTTCAGCGTGGCGGTTGAATGAGGGGAGTCGTTGATGTCCTCCGTCTTTATCTGAAAACACAACCAAACTATCAACTGCTGTTCCTCAGGGGTACAATCAATAATAAGATAGGATGAGTTTTGCAGAGCAGAGAGGATGAGAATCATTGTCTGACTTTGTATATGCGTGTGTTTGTGCTGCGTACAGAAACAGAAACGCATGGAGACACGTGAACAGTTGCTTCAGGACCAGTTTGGTCACTAAACATGATATAATGACTGATAGACTCTCTCCGTCCCTTTGGGCCAGCCAGTATGCAAATCTCCCTCCCCCTCACTCCTCTACCAACTAACCCCTGAAAGCCGGGACACTTCCTGAAAACACCAGCACCAACAGAGATGTTCTCCTGCCACAAAAGGAATATTTGTAGAAGTATACAAATAGCTGCAAACTATTGACATCTGTGAGCAGGTAGTTTATCCTGAGGATGTTAGTTGTCTAAAAGGCAGTTGAGTTATGAGTTATATCTCAAGTGAAAGTAGATTTATCCCATTCCCATGGCTCTAGGATCCATTATGTTATGTTATTATGAGCAACAAATCCCATAAAATACCCAAAACCAACATTTAATTGATCCTGCTGACAGTCAGTGTCATTAAGCATCATAACCATGAAACTGTTGTTCATTTTCAGTCAGTCTCACACAAACTAAAGCTGAAAATAGTGTCCAGTAAATTCACTATTTACTTCCTTTGGAGTATTTTTTGCTTAAAATGATAGAGCCCAGCTGCTGTAGGAAACTACTGTCCTTTTTAATAGAAGATTTTATTAATTTCTGCACAGTTTTACTACCTCAGGTGCGGAAAAATTGTCCAAATGAATAAATCTAAGAGGGGATCGGAAACTTTCCAAGGACGTAGTTTTCTCTCAGTTCTGTGTTTTTACTGCAGTCTTAAGCCCTGCGAAGATTAGGCAAATTAGTCAGCTGACATTTCACAAAGCTGTTCTACTGTGTCATTTCTGCCTGCAGCAATGCAAAACAACTAGTTCCATTTCAATTTAAAATACAAAACATCTGCAGCGTTTATGCCTAGCACCCATACTGGTACAGAGTTTTAAGGACTGCTGAAATGGAGAGTTCCAACTCCAGAGTTGCCATGGAGACTTCTGAAATCGATGACTCCTATGTTTGCTCTCTAATTGGTCTTTTAATTTTTGCCATTGCTGTTCTTCCTTTCTAGTATTTACTCCAACTATGCAACCAACCCAATGCTTCATGTTCACACCGACACATTTCCAGTATAATCCCCATGTGATGTGTCTTTTCAAGTATGCATGGAGATTATTTCAGAAACTGAGCTAAATTCCTTATCTGGACAGAGATTTTTTAGTTTTAGTTTTAGAACTCCATTTTAACCCTTTGATGCACAACATGGGTCAACAGGTAGAGATTTTCCATTGCATATTAATCACTTTTGACCATGTTGTGCATCAAAGGTTACAAACAAAAGCCTATTAGTGTGGACGTCGTCTCAAACTCCCGCTGGATGTCTTTTCCTGTATAAATGCTTGACAAGATGTGGTCCATTAAACTTCGGTAGCTCCATATTGTTGCGTCGTAGCATTAAATGAATGACAGATGTTGGTTTTTAAAGGTGCAGCTGTAAAATGATGGGAAATGCTGGCGTTTTTGATCCATGCAGTCAGTGCTGCAGGCCAAATCTCAGAGGTTCTCGGAGCTTCAGAAACTGCTATCCACTGAGGAGGACCTTTTTTAGAGTACAAGACTATCTCCCTTGAACTTAATTTTAACAGAGAGACAATCAGCCAGTTGTGTTGTTGAATGTGGCTTTTGGCCAAAGTTTCTATGACTGTTGCTTTGCTTTATGAAGGTTGGAAACCATTTCACTGGAGCACCAACTGTACAGTCATGGAAAAAATGATTAGACTACCCTTGTTTGTTAGAAATTGAGAAAAACAAGGGTGGTCTAATAGTTTTTTCATGACTGTATATCAATTCACCTCCAAAAATGAAGCACTATTTGCTTCCATTTGAGTAAAGTTTACTAAAAACTACAATGAGTAGCTGTTTTAGGAAGTTACTGGGCCTTTTAAATATAAAACGGTGTATCTGAGGGCTGTTTTTAAAGGCTTGTTGAGAGTGAGGGCTGCATCTGTGACATGTGGACTGTTAATGGTAAAAATAATTAACTTTAACATCCAAGCAGCAAGATCTGTAGTGTAATAATATCCCAGTAGTTCAGCTGAGTCTTTGCTTTCTCTTTATCCTCCTGCTACCGTCTGCTGCTTCCAGTCACTACAACTGGCAGATTCATTTATTTAAAATGACAAAAGTACTTAAACTAAAGCCACATGTCCTGATGGAGAGGGATCAACATGAGTATAGGTTAACTTTTCGTTCCGTCGAGTTTCACCCGCTGTGCTGGAAGCAAACATTACTTTGCATGTGAGCTAACAGGAAATTGTTTCTACAATTAAACAAAGCAAATGCGAGTCGTCCTGCTGATGGCAAAGACTTCATTCATGGGCGACACAAACTGATAGAAGTTAGAGGAATTCTGTTACTTACTTGTCGACTGAAGTCAATTCCATTTCGCTCTGAATGTAAAAAGAGAAAAATAGGGTCAGGGGTGTTTGAATTTTTATAATTTCAGTGTTTCTTCATATTTTCTCTTCATGCAGCTTCAGACATAATTTCCAAAATAAGATCAGTTGACTTTAGTTTAACTTTATTTCAAAATAAATCGAAATATTACTGAAAAATCAGTTGTTTTTTTTTTAGAGCTTTTAGCATCTGTTTGATTTGATTTGATTTGATTACAACACATCCTGCAAAAGTATCGAATGTTAAAGGCAAAACAAACATTTCTTACAAGTTAAAACAATAAAAGACAGGCATAAACAGGCAATAATAAAGCCACAACATAAACAGCTACATCACCAAAACTACAAACCACAAACCCAGATTAATAACACAAGCAGCATGTTTGAATAACCTGCCGTGTGTCTCAATAAATACCCTAAAAGCCTCTTTTGTTTTTCATGCTATAAGATATTTATTTGACAGCAATAGTTAATTATCACAGCAGTTGAGATTTTGTGTATAATTGAAAGTTATTTTTCAACGTTTAGCTTCTCAAAGGTGGAAGTTTTCTGCTTGTGCTGTTCTTAAATCGCAGTAAACTCAATAACATCAAGGTTTGACTATTAATCAGACAAAGCAAACAATGTGAAGGCGTCACTCTGGTAGTATTTCAATATATTTAACAGTGATGATCGTGTCTTACTATTTCCTGAAATACCAGAATAAACAATGAGCTAATGACGAAAATAGTCACCCAATAGTACATCATTAAAATAGTCATTTTTCAAGTCGTTAAAATCGTTAAAGCCTGTATAAGCTTTTTCTCTGAAAAAATTACCTGAAAAACATCCATAAAGTTGCTCATTAGCAGCTGCAACACTTTGAGGCCAAAATAATAATAATAATAGTTATTTGTAATGCACTTTTGATTTGTTTGTTCCTTTTGTGTTAATGACAGACATCTGCTTTAATATTTATGACAGCTTTAACTGCAGTTTTTGACACATATATTTAATGTTAAATACATTAACTGTTGTGCTGATAGTGAAAAAATGCTGTAATAAGTTACATAAATTTATTTTATATGGTATTTTCATGCAAATTTTCAGCATTTTTTTTATGTTAGTTGTACTTTAACCCTCATGTCATCCTGTGGGTCAAATTGACCCATTTTAAAGTTTGAAAATATGGAAAAAAAAAAATATTTTCACAGTGAATCTTCTGATGTCCACATTTTCAACATTTTTTGGTGGAAAAATAGAAATGTTAAAAATGTTTCTTAAGAACATTCACATAAAAATCAACCAAAATCCAGCGAAATTCGCTGGATTTTGGTTGATTTTTTTGTGAATGTTCTTAAAGAAAATATCACAAGTTTTACTGATATATATGGAATCACTTTAGATATTTTTAGGATTTTTTTGGAAGATTTTTACTCATTTTTTGAAAATATTTACAAGAATTTTCTTCCCAAATTTGGGGGATTTTTTAAAAACAAAACTTTTAAGGGAAACTTTTAAGGAATTATTGGAATTTTCTTCCTGAAAATTCTGCAAATTTCTAAAAATTTGTGGAATTTTTTTTGCTGAATTTTTAGATTTTTTTTCAGACAAGGAAACAATACTTTTTGGTGCCCATAAATGAGGACAGCAGGAGGGTTAAAGGGTCTGAAGTCTTCCTCCAACGCTGCTGACTGTTCACACTGTATTCAGAAACACTCATGTCAGGTCTTTTCAAGAAGACTGAGTGTGGAGAGGACGGAGAGCTCACAGAGGACGAGAGTACAAAGGTGTGCTGGATAGGCTCACATCATTTGAATGTCAAATTGGGCCTTTTAGAGTGTGTGTGTGTGTGTCTGTGTGTGTGTGTGTGTGTGTGTGTGTGTGTGTGTGTGTGAGAGAGAGGCAGTGAGCTGCTGGAGACACACGATGCAAATACACCAATAACCCCTCACCATGTCACCAGCAGCCTCCTCTGCCTCCCCCACAGCACAGCCAGCTTCACAACCGAGCTTCCAGTATGGAAATGATCAAGACATGCAAATCAGCTCTGAGCGCAGGAAACACACACACACACACAGTACACACGCACACACACACACACACACACACACCGCATCAGTCACACCACTCCAAAATGTGTTGTCCTAAAATTCAGTCGTTAAAAGTGAACAGAACGCAGTGAACTGAACTCCACTGAAAACAAACCGTCGCCTCAAGGCTCAGCTCTCTGTTTGACTTGTGTTCGTCTTCAGGGCTCAGTGTGACATTTTAAAGAGGTAGTTTCCTGATCCCACACTAAATGCTGCAATTACCGCAGTATTATGTCAGAATCCATATGCAATGACAGCATGCTGCATTTGACAAGTGACTACAAAATATCCAAAAGAAATTGTCATTAATTAGTAAGAATTGTTTAAAAAAAAAAAAAAGGGAAAAAATGTCTCAAAAGACGTCCAAAATGACTCAAAATTTGTAAAAAATTATTCAAACTTGTCCAAAATGACTAAAAAACTGTCCCAGATACTTTGAACCATGTCCTAAATGACTCAAAATTTGTCCAGAATTATTTAAAACTTGCCCTAAATGACTACAAAACTGTCCCAAACAACTTGAACCATGTCCTAAATGACTCTAAACCCACTTAAATTCCCTTTTCTTACATTTAGAACAGCTCCATTTTAAAAACATAATGTACACTGTGTGATTCATGGGTGAGAGAAATAATTTATTTTTTTCCAGCATTTTTTAACATCAACCAGCTTTATTCTCTATTTCCAGTACATTTTGTACTGTTATTATAAACACATATTATCTGGCAGATATTACATTTTAGGGCCATCTATAAAAAAAAGTAAAATTCAACATGTAGAAGTGTTATTCTGCTGTAAAAATAAAAGGAAATTGTATAGTGTTCTGTATATGTCAACAAATTCCATAAAAAATCCAACCGTGTGTTAGTTTATCTCTAAATATTTTCCACTTTCCTCTACCCTGTGACCCCCTGACCCAAACCCACCGCATCCTACTGGAGATAAATCTTTAAAATATATTCATAAATGTACATTTAGACCTTTTATAAAGACCCAGTAATGTCCTAGAACAGCAGCAGGAGTACATAGTGCATTTGTTGGGGACTATTTCATGCTGAGGATGAGTATATGGATTAGATTTGTTACTTTGAGTTTGTTTGTGGCAGTAGGACAGGGCTGTGCATGGAGGATTAACTTGAAAAAACTACAATGTTTGTGTTTATTAGTGGTTTTTGGACAACAGTTAATCTCAGTGTTATAGACTTAGATGATAAAACAGGGTTTAGCTACACGGACAACACTTGGTAGGATCAGTTGGTTGTTGTTTTTTGGTCTTTTAATTGGATTTATTAACCCACCTGTTGTCTTCATTTACGGGCACCGAAAAATATTGTTTCCTTGTCTGAAAAAAATCCAAAAAATCAGCAAAAAAATTCTCCAGATTTCAGAAAATTTGCAAAACCTTCAGGAAGAAAATTAAAAGTTTCCCTTAAAAGTTTTTTTTTTTAAATCCCCCAAATTTGGCAAGAAAATTCTTGTAAATATTTTCGAAATAATGAGTAAAATGTTCTAAAAAAAATCCTAAAAATATCTAAAGTGATTCCATATATATCAGTACAACGTCTGATATTTTCTTTAAGAACATTCACATAAAAAAATAAACCAAAATCCAGCGAATTTCACTGGATTTTGCTTGATTTTTTTGTGAATGTTCTTAAGAAACATTTTAACATTTCCTTTTTTCCTCCCAAAAATGTTGAAAATGTGGACATCAGAAGTTTCACTGTGAAAATATATTTTTTTCCCACATTTTCAAACTTTAAAATGGGTCAATTTGACCTGCAGGACGACACGAGGGTTAAAACAAGAAACGTACTTTAACCTTGAGAAAAAGAGAGAGCACAAGTCTTTATCGAGTATGAATCTTTCTGAGTTTGTTTCTGCATTTAGTTTAGTGTCTGATTACCTAGAATCTGATTACAACAGTATACAGCAGCATGGAAGAGGATCAGAGTACCTGCTTATTTAAAGTTTTAACCCCCTGACTCGCTGTAGCTCCAGCTGACTTGATGGGGACAGTGCACATTAATGAACGTCTATTCAGACAGCAATGGACGTAAACATGCCAGATTATAGCAACAATGCTAGTTTACATCCCGAGGCAGGTAAAAAAAAAAACAATGGAAAAAGGACATAACAGGATACATAGGACAATAGGTCATACACAGAGAAGTTAAGGGTCAGTGCTCGATGACAAGCAGTGGCTATTTGTCATATAGGAGTAATTCAACCGTACATGTTCACACTGGAAACTGACTGTGGTGAAGAATAATGGTGCAGAACGCCCCACCCTGCAAGCCGAGGCGAGGTTTGGTGCCTCTGAAACGTCAGGAGTCTGATCCATGTTTGTGAGACTGTCAACGGTAGTTTCAAGGTGGAAATGCTCCACCATGGTGTTGACTGTTTATGTTAATATGTTGTGTCTCACAGCATATGAAAAACACCACATGGACACGTTAACAAGGGAAAAAACAACCAAACAACACAATTTTCCTCACAGGGGGTCTTTAAAACATGAGACAAAGCTGCAGCTGTAGTATTCTGTCTTAGTAACAACCCACTGTTGCAGAAATACATTGTCACTTTTGTTTTTTAAATATTATTTTCACACACACACACACACACACGCATGCACGCACGCACGCACGCACACACATAGAGAGAGAATTGCGAAAATTTTATATATATATACACAAATATACATTTTAGTTTTTTTGGGGTTATTTTCGTCTATTTTTGGGTTTATTATTATTATTATTATTATTATTATTATTATTATTATTATTATTATTATAATTTGCTAATTTCTATATTTGGGTTTTTATATATATATATATATTTTGTTTGTTTTTTTTGTTTTTTTTTCTTTAATTCATTTTTTGGCAAAATTTGTTTCTATATTTGAGTCTTACAGTGTTAAAGTTCTGCACTTCATCCATTCAATATACATTTCTGCTGGGTTTGCACAAAAGGAGCAGGTACAGATCTGCTCTCAGTGGATCTCAAATCACACGAGGTCAGGGAGTTCCTTCACACAAATAACCAAAAAAGAAACTAAACAAAACACATTCTTTGACATGCATGTAGCGGTAACTCTCCATGCAGATATATTTGCTTTTATTTGTTTAAGTTTGTCTGAGATTTCTGTCCACACAGCAGTACAAAGGAGGTGGTGCTCCCTGCCTTTCAATATAACATTGAAACAGGAAATAATTTATTTTCAATGTGTATTCCTTTGTGAGAAAGAAACTGCAAACTGAACGTAGAGCAACTTAATTGAAAAAGACATAAAGATCACCTCCACTGCACTGGAGCGGAGGCAGAATTCTCATCTTAAAATGTGAAGAAACAGAAATATCTGTACACCTGTGGTTTTTAATTTAGGTCAAGCAACCCTTTTAAAATGTAAAACATGACTAAGGATGAGCAGCAAAAAAGCTTCTTCTGAATGAAATGAAGCATCAAAGTGCAGCTGTGATCAAATTCTGACCAAAACGCAGCCGTTGTCTAAAAAAAAGTTTCACTTTTTCTGTTGCAGGTTCCTGGATCTGTGCGTGTTCAGCCCCTGGGAAGCCAGAGGTTCTCAGCAAACAGCCTCAGGTGCATCCTGGTGCAGCAACCAACTGCCACAGTATCCACACACACATACACACACATGAATACATACACGACCGTTCAAAAGTTTGAGGTCACCCAGACAATTCCATGTTTTCCAGGAAAACTCCCACTTTTATCCATGTGTTAACATAACTGCAGGGTTTTCTAATCATCAATGAGCCTTTCAGCACCATTAGCTAACACAATGTAGCATTAGAACACAGGAGTGATGGTTGCTGGAAATGTTCCTCTGTACCTCTATGGAGATATTCCATTAAAAACCAGCTGTTTCCAGATACAATAGTCATTTACCACATTAACAATGTCTACACTGGATTTATTATTCATTTAACCCTCGTGTCGTCCTGTAGGTCACATTGACCTGTTTTAAAGTATGAAAATGTGGAAAAAAATATATTTTCCACAGTGAAACTTCTGATGTCCACATTTTCAACATTTTTGGGAAATTTTTGAACATTATTTGGTAGAACAAAAGAAATGTTAAAAATGTTTCTTTATGAACATTCATAGTTAAAATTGCTCTATATTAGTTACCCCAAACTTTTAAACGGTAGTGTACATACATTTGTACATACAATCCCCACTGATGCACACAGAGCAGATCAGTTTGGCGGCTTGTTTCAGCCATCAAGAGCAATTTGTTGCTTAAATTTTGCAGCACATGATGATTAAACAGCGACCGAGTTTATAAGTCTAACTAATAGCTAAAATTTAGACACTTTAAGGTCGGATTAAATGATTTTATATATTTTACCAGCATACTTTAAACACACATGTCCTTTCAGATAATCCAGATAACAGCAGATTTCTTCCGTGACACACACAGAACGAGCAGATGTACTGAAAATGCAACTTCCCAGATGTAAAGATGATTGAAAGAAAGATGTTTTTATCTTATAAGCTCATCTATATGTTGAGATCATTCGGCGTGTTAACGGGAGGAAGGTGAGGCGTCCTTACCTGCCTGTTCAGCTGGAGCGTCCGACTGCTCCACTGTGTCCGCGCTCATCTTAATATCTGTAATGATAAATATAGCTGATTTTCCTACAGGATTGTAACTTCACCGGGACAATGAAGCAGTCAGGCCACCCAGGAAAATGATCTTGAGTTTATTCTAATGCGCCCTCCCCTCCACAGCGCCACACAAACTCTACACACTGATTCCTACTTGTAATATTCATAAGCAGATTTTCCCGTTGCCGCTGCAGTCCACTCCGGGAATTCTGACTACAACTCAACTCATGTGCTCAACGTGAAATAATTAACATATTAAGGAGTTATTGATGAGCTTGTATTGGAATGGTTCCTCACCTCAGGTAAATCGTTCGTGCTGCTCCTGCTGCCTTCTGCTTTCCCGATTATTCAAAAGGACGCAAGTGTTCAAAGTTTTGGGAATCCACGGCTCCTCATCAGCATTTTCCTAAGTGGAAAAGCGTTCACCTCTGCAGTACACCTTGCTCCGGCTGATAGGCTGATTTGCATAGGCCTCTGTGCGTCCTATCCAGCTTCAGACTGTTTGCATAAAATAACAATGGGGTTACTGCGAATTTACAGCGTGTGTGTGTGTGTGTGTGTGTGTGTGTACAAAAAAGCCAAGTGGAGTCATCCTCAGGGTGCTTTGGAAAACAAGACGGTGTTTGTATTGTTTCTGCTCAACGTTTGAGGCTCATGGGGGCATCTTGATTTACCGACTCTTCCTGATTTTCAGATTTCAGCTCATTATATTTGACATATGAGGTCAAAATGATTAAATAAAGAGGTCAAATTTGACTCATAAATCCAGATATTGGCTCACTGTTGTAATTTTGTCTTATTATGTCTGAGATTTGGCTTAAAAACGTCTAATTTTAAATTTGATTTTCAGAATTCTTTTTTAAAACCATAATCAAAATTCCACATCACTCCTTCCTGAGGTTTACTCAAAAGTTGTTCAAAAGTTTGGGGTCACCCAGACTTTTCTCCATGTGCTAACATAACTGCACAAGGGTTTTCTAATCATCAATGAGCCTTTCAACACCATTAGCTAACACAATGTAGCATTAGAACACAGGAGTGATGGTTGCTGGAAATGTTCCTCTGTACCCCTATGGAGATTAAATGCTTTTTAAATTTGTTGCAGATTAATTTTCAAATCTATTAATCCACTTGCAGCTTAAACATTCAACAAAACAGTAATGAGAGAAGCATTAACATCTTTAACTAAAACAAAAATAGCAATACCTCAATTTACAATAAATAAAAGTCTCATCAGATATTTTGAAATATTATAAATATTGTCAGAAAAATGTGCTTAAAGCATAAAAGTAAAGTGTCTTTGTTACGTTTTTACATGTTATGCTAATGTGTTTTTATTGTCGGTGCACAAACAAAAGTTGGCATCTTGTAGCTGACTGTGGGAAAACTACTTTTACTTGTTTTGAATATTACTAAGTGGTTTATTTTACTGCATAACGACATTAAATAGTCATTATAGGCTTGGGAAATTACACACGTTGCATTACATTAAAATAATCATGTAAAAAAACAGCTATGTGCAGAAGAAAAATCAGCATAACTACATTCTGATGGTGCTTCAGTTGGGAATGAGAGAACTGAGAATAGTTTGCCTTTGAGCATTCAGGGAGCGTAGATTTCAAAGGAATCAAAACTTGAGTTTGATACGTATTTTTGTAAATTTTAATATTTATGTACTTTTTTATACTTGTGCCTGCAGCTTTCCTCTGTCATTCTGTAGACCAGGGGTGTCAAACATGTGGCCCGTGGGCCAAAAGTGGTCCTCCAGAGGGTCCAATCCGGCCCTCAAAGTGTAAAAATTCCAGAGAAGACATTAACTGCAGATTGGAAATTAGTAAAACTATAAATTTAAGTTAATTTCTAGACCATGACAAGTTGTTTTGATCATAAAGTAAAATACTAGATTGTTCATTGTTCTTTTGTCATTTTGTGTCTCATTTTTGTAATATTTTGTCTTGTTTTTGTTGTTTTTTTGTTTGACTTTTGCCGTGTCGCATGTTTTTCTCGTTTGGTCCTTTTTGTCTTGCTTGTGTTTTTTGTCTTATTTTTGTCATTTGTTTCTTTCTTCATCTCGCTTGTGTCGTTTGTCCATTTTTTTGTCGCTTTGTGTCTTATTTTTGTAATATTTTGTCTTGTTTTTGTTGTTTTTGTCTATTTTTGTCTGACATTGGTCGTTTGTCTCATGTTTTTGTCGTTTTGTGTTTCCTCTTTGTCTCGTTTGTGTTTTTTGTCTTATTTGTGTCATTTTGTGTTTTGCTTTATTTGTTGTTTTGTGTATTGCTTTTGATGTTTTGTGCTTTTTTGTCTCGCTACTATTGTTTGTCTATTTTTTTTGTCATTTTGTGTCTCATTTTTGTAATATTTTGTCTCTTTTGTTGTTTTGATCAAAATATAACATACTATCATTCATTTCCAGATGGCTAAATGTTGTGTTCCGTAGGAGTTGTGGTTATTTATAGGTTATTATGCTGTGATTTTACTGGTCTGACTCACTGGAGATCAGATTGGACTGAATGTGGAACTAACCTGAACTATGTAGTATTATCGACTGTCCTGCAGGTGGCGGTGAAGCCCCTCAAGCTTTCTGAGTGACGCGAAGCCTTAAAATGAGTAGAAGAGGAAACGGAGCCCTCTGATTGGTTATTGCTAGGGGACAGCTCCGCTACATCTTTAATTTAGGGCAGAAAGCAACCGTTTGACATCCCTGCTGGGGCTTAGCGTTCATTCTGGCCTCGTCGAAGCTGAACCGAGCGGTGTTTTATCATTTTTAACGGTAGCTAGACTGGTGGAAGCGGTTTAATATAATGTAGCCCGTTAGCTGCGGTCTGTTTATCAGGTGTGACAGTCGGAGGTAAGTGAGCCACCCTGCTAATGGAGCAGCTAGCTAGCCTCACAGCTTCATGTTTTCTGTCTTTTCTCCGGGTTTCTCTCTTATCCCGGTCATGTCTGCCAGTACACACAGCTGATCTTCCTAACGATAGCTGCTGTCATGACTGTTGTCGGGCAGGTTGGTGGTTTGTGTGTCTGCTGATGCTGGGCCTCAGGTTGGCACTGACTGGGTCAATATAGAACTGAAGTTAAAAAAAAAAAGTTTTTATGTTCATTGTGATCATGTCTTTACAAATTCCATAATTGTTTATTATGGACACAATCACTTATTAGTAAAAGAAGAAAGACTGGATGTATCACTAAAATGTCAACTATGTTACAAAAAGTCTATCAATTATATATTGACCCGTCCAGAATGACTTGAAAATGATCCATAATTACGGAAAATTAGCCCAGAATGACATGAAATTTGTCCTAAATGACTTGAAAATTATCCAGAATTATGAAAAATTAGTTCAGAATGGCATGAAATTTGTCCTAAATGACTTAAAAATTGCAACATTGATGGCAGCACCTTGTGGCGAGGTAAACTGTATTTTTATAGCTGTACCAACTTCTGCAGTCTCTAAGTAGTAGTAGTGACACACTGTCCTGGTTCTGCTCTGTCCTTCAGCACACATCGAATTTAAGTAAAACGATGGCCACGAAACAAAAATAAAATATGATGTGTGTCAAAAACTGTGAACCCTGAAATAACTGCATCACTAAGGATGGTTTCTGAAACTTTTCTTTTTAGACCACTTGTTTAAATTGTCCCTGAGATCAAGACCTTCAAAGTGGCTGAAATGGATGAACAGAGTGTTGAGGTTTGTATCACACATACACTAACAGAATACAGTTCCTATATTATCGCAGTACGAACTGTTTTATCTCTTCATTCACGTTTATGTACAACAGCACAATCAGTAGTTCCAGCAGTTCCAGTTTTTGCTAACATGTATCTGAGTGATGTTAAATCTACGTTTTTTGCTGCTGCAGTTAGTGGAAAACTCTTTATTTTTTTCTTTTTGTCCCTGTGCAGAGCATCGCCGAGGTGTTTCGCTGCTTCATCTGCATGGAGAAACTGAGGGATGCTCGCCTCTGCCCACACTGCTCCAAACTCTGCTGCTTCAGCTGCATACGAGTACGTCTGTTTACAGGCAGATGTAGGCTTAAGTTTGAGGGGCTTAAAGGAAACATGCATGTGTAGTTTGGGGCAACAATGGATTTGTATTTGACAATGGCAGAATATTTGCACTGGTTCTATTTCAATGCTGTATTTGAGCTGGAATTTGTTGTTTGACAGCGATGGTTGACGGAGCAGAGAGCCCAGTGTCCACACTGTCGGTAAGTTCCTGCCTCACATATCACACATTATAACACATTCAGGCCGTGTCCACTCATATGTTTGTTTGTTTTTAAAACTTAGCTTTTTCTGTGTGTTTTGGCCGTTTGTCAACACAAACACAGTTCTAGTTTCTGAAAAAGTCAGTCCAGTCTGAAGATAATGAGTTACTCCATTAGCAGTTTTTCTTTTGTCTGCTGAGTCTGGGCTGTTGCCTGTTTTGTTAACAGGAAGTCATTAGTTTTTTTTTAAGTGGAGGATGTGGCCAAAACAGAACTTTTTTTTTATTTACACATACATGCACAGTTACATTTCTGCTAATAGAGCACCAGAATCCGTCCACATATGTGATTCTCTCATTCCCTGATGAAGACCCTGTTGTAAAAATACCTGTGCACAAGCAGGCTTTGCCTCAGTTTCATCCTTCTGCTGTGCTTTATTTCAGCCTGTTTGATATAAAGTTGCTTTGAGTTTACAACCTGAGGACACAATATCACCACAGTGATGTTAAGCAATGAAAACATAACATGACCTGAGTCAGACAGTAAAAACGGAAGATTAACAAAAATACTTTCCCAGTGGGATGCTTTCAGAACCATCTAAAAACTGTCATGTACCAGTGTGTCCAGTTACTGTGTCCTATGAGCGGGAAGGAGAAGTTTCTGTTCTGCTCCAGTTTCACTACAGTGCCTGTACTTGATATTGTGTTGTAAGTTGTGTTTAAAGCATTGATTTGTGTTTGGATTCTTCTACCTGCAGAGCTCCTCTCCAGCTGAGGGAGCTGGTAAACTGTCGCTGGGCGGAGGAGGTCACCCAGCAGCTGGACACCCTGCAGCTCTGCAGCCTCACCAAGCACGAGGACAACGACAAGGACAAGTGAGCAACTGCTAAACCTTCAGTTCTTGTACTGTTGGACTGAAGCATTTCCTGTCATTTCTCCATAAACACAAAGCTGCAGATAATTAATTTAAGAATTGATGTTTAGTCTATTTTGAGGATGGCTTTGTTTCATATTTGATATGTTATGTGGCAGGAGAACGACCTTACTTTAAAATGTGCACCATCTTTGAGACCTATGAACAACAGCAGTTGTGATTTTTCTTCTGCAAGAGATAATTTGAGGTTTTGAGGTAGAGACTCACCTCTTAAAGAATGAGACAGATGAACCATTCTGGGTGTTGTTCCTTCCTATTTGTCTTGTCTTTTAAGAAGGAAACATGGAAGTCACAATCTCCAATCTATAAATACTCTGCAACTTGTCGTCCTGAAAGTACGATCTGAACTGGGCAAGAAAGCCTTCAGGTTTTCTGCACCTGATGCTTGGAATGAATTACAATCTCAACTTCAACTTCAAGCCCTTGTTACAGTGAAAGCGTTTAAAGTTCTGCTG